>ML997655.1:1017365-1092205 GCA_010365825.1 Otus sunia | reverse complement strand
TTTTTTTTTTTTTTTTTTTTGGCAAATGCACTAACAAAGTACAAGCAACTACTGTAATTTGCACTTATATTTATGCTATACAAAAACATCTACAGTATGATCACCGATTTACTCAGACGAGGAAAAAAATTAAAAAAAAAAAAAAAAAAAAAAAAAAAAAAGGTCGAGGATTTTTTTCCACCTAACGAGTCACCCACCGAGAGACACCAGCACCCGCCGGCAGCCCCCTGCCCGCCCCACTCGGCTCCCAGCTGGCCCCCGCTGCCACCGGCCCCCCCGCGTGCCGGGAGCCCCCAGCCCTGTCCCCAAGCTCCCAGGGGACCCCACGCAGACGCTCCCTGTCCCCTTCTCCCGGCTCCAGCCACCGGGCTTGGGCCCATCCCACCGCCGGCACGACTCGGGCGAGACCCCGGGGCTGAGCCCCGTTTGCTGCCCGCCGGGGAGGGCAGGGTGCAGGCAGGGCAGCCGGGCAGGGGTGTCGGGGAGCCCCCTCGGGCAGCACGAGCCGATGACGGGGTGGGGGGACACGGCCCCTGCCCGGGTGTCGAGCGGAGCAGCGGCTCTGGCGGTTCCCTCGGCCGCTCGCTCGCTGCCGCGCAGGTTTCTCTGGCTGACCTGCAGCTCGGGCACTTGCCTGGGTCACCGGCTATAGCACCATGCTCTGGTCTCTAACATAGAGGAAGAATCAGCAATCTGGAGTAGAAAAATAAGGCTGGAACTGTACTAGATTAAGGACAGAGGAAATTCCCTCGTGGAGAAGAGAAAGCCCTGCTGTGGCAAAACCCAGGCGCACCTCAGGACTGCGCTCGCTTCCCGCTACAGACGCGGCGTTCGAGAGCTTGGAGTTGTGTCGGATGAAAGATTTTAACAACAACAACAAAAAAAAAAAACGAAAAACAAACGACAACAAAAAGGCATTGCCTGTTGCTGGGCCGGGGCTGCCGCCCTCGGCTGACGGTGCCAGGCTGGGGACACCCGCGGAGGGAAATAAACCCCCTTCCCTCGGCTCCACCTCCCCAGCGCGCGCGGCGGGACGGGGCGAGGCCCGGGGGGTCCCGGCGGGGCTGGGGGTGCCACGGCCGGAGCCCACGACACCGCGCGGGGGAAGACGGGAGGTTTCCAACGCTCAGATCAGCAAAGGACCCCGGGGAAGCAGCTGCAAGACGTACAGGGGAGGTGCTGCGGTTTGCGTTAGTGTTAAAAATGTGGGTGGTTTTTGTGGGTTTTTTTCCAACTTCGTTTAAAAAGGCGAGTGATCGCGGACGCAACGAAGCGATGGCGAGATACCTGCAACCAAGAAGTGTAAATGCAGCAGCTCTGCTAACCACAGCCTGCGCCGGCTGCGCTCAGCCCGACGCCCCCCGGCCCACCCCTGCGTGGCGGGAGGAAGACCCTCGACGCTGCCCTTCCTTCTGGAAGATGCCAACGGGCCCCCGCCGGGTACCAGCCCGCAGGCTCCGCTCCCCTCCCAGCCTCCGAGCTCCGGCATCGCCCGGAGCCTTTGGGAGCCGGCGATGGCCGCGGGAGCAGCGTCAACCTCTGAAAAAACATCCAGCAAAGCCTCGCAGAGCCCGGCCCGGCCCAGCGACTCCCGCCAGCCCGGGTGCAGCGGGTTCAGCCGGCCCCGGGGGTCTCCTCCAGCCTCCCTCCCCCGGGAGCTGCCGGCGGCCGCGGCGGTGGGAACCGCTCCCTGGCCCATGCAGGGGTCGGCCGCGGGCGGTTCCCACCCCAGCGGGAGGTCGTGGCATTCCAAACCAGATCCAAAGCATTGGGGGAATGGGAGAACTCCCAGGATTTCACATTAGGTGTGTTTTGTTTTCTTTTTTTTTTTTTTTTTCCTTCTCTTCCCCAAAACCGAAGCTCGGCACCGCCTGTATTCAGACACCAGCACGGGGGGCCGGTGTTCCGGGGAACGGGAAACCCACCCGGGCCCGTGCCCACCGCGGGAGCATCCGCCGCCCCCCGAGGAGCCGCCGAGCCCCGGACACCGACCGAGCTCAGCCCCTCAAACCCAGCGCCCGGGCCCGTCCCTGACGCCACGGCTCAGACGCGGCGCCGCGTCCCTGAGCTCTGCTCTTGCTCCCGAGCGCCCGCCCGCCCCGGCGTGGAGTCACCGGGCCCCGGCGGGGCTCTGCGGCGGGCAGCGGGAGGAAGGCTCGCCTGCTCCACTCCTCTTCCTCGCAGCCGGGTTACCCCCGGCCGGGCGTTTAACGCCGGTGAACAAAGCGCTCCCGTTTCAATCGCATCTCAAGGTTTCCAAGGGATGGGAACTGAATTATTTTCTTCTACAGCCTTACCCTCATCTCCCCCAATTAACTGGGTTTAGTGGAACAACTTCCACCCGCCACTCTCAGTGAGAAAAGGGGAGATGGGAAACACGAGTAAATCTGCCAATTTTAGTGTTTTGGACTGAGACTCTCCAAAAGGCCAATTTGAAAAGATTTCTCACGTGATACTGCGCAACAGAAAGCCCCTTCCCTCCCCCCGCCCCCAGGACGGCCCCGATGGGGCAACCGGTGGTGCCGACGCCGAGGCAGCCCCGGAGCGAGCCTCGGGCTCCCTAAGGCCGCTCACGGAAACTCCCTCGGCCGGCGGACGCGACGCCGGGGAGCGTTGCCCCGTGGGACCGTCCCCTCGTCCGAGCGGGGCCGTGCGGCGCGGGGAGGGACCCCCCCGGCCTCCATCCTCCTCCTCCTCCCCCCGGCCTCGCTTCATCCATGTGCAACAGCAATTTTTCAAGCTGTGTTTTGGTTGGTGGTTTGTTTGTTTGTTTTTTTTTTCTTTTTTGTACTAGTTTTCTACAAAATAGCTCCCCACCTGGAAGCTTCTGCCTTGTTCCCTCTCAAGAAACAGAGCAAACCCTTGCCACGATGCGCTAATTGGAAACTAATTGGATCAGCCCCACGCAGAGCTTTGTTCAAAGCTTCTCCCCGCCAGCTCCCAGGACTCAGGTCTGGCATCCCACTGGCAATAAAACCCCCACCGCCTCCACCACCGCGGCACCGATTTCGAAGGTCGCTATTAAAAATACTCCCCCCCCACCCCTCAACCCTGTTTTTTTTTTTTTTTTCCTGTTTTTAAATTCTGACCCCTCTCAGTGCGGTACCTGCCCAGGAGCAGACACCCTTCCCTAAACCACTTGCGATTTTTTTTTAAAATTTTTTTTTTTTTTTGAGATTTAAGTTCTATTTGAATCCAACATTTAGTGTTTACCCCTCGGCGCAGTTGTAAGTTTGTAGCTTGGTTTCAGTTGATGGAGAACGGTGCCCTGCCTGAGAGATCGCACGCGCCGGAGCGAGGGAAGCTATAGGATGATACAAGGCTTTTTGTCCTTAAAAGGATTCTCCGAAGCGGGCACTCCAACCAGCAGCGGGTCGTTCCTGGCATGTTGCTCGCAGTAATTCATGAGCTCGGAAGATGCTTTCGAGACCTGGGTGTTGTGAGAAAGCAGAAGGTCAGTGAGAATATTCAGGTGCAGGCACAAAGCTCAGCCCAGGCGGCACCACCACGTCCCAAGCACGGCCGATGGGCGCGAGGAGGAGGAGGAGGAGGAGGAGGAGGAGGAGGAGGAGGGGGAGGCAGGACGAGACTCCCCCTGAGCGCCGTGGGGAGGAAGAAACCCAACTGTGGTTCAGCTTTTCGTAACAGAAACTTTACGGAGATGGTGACAAATGAAAAGGGGAAATGGGCACGGAAAAAGAAGTTTGTAAGGTCTGACATAAGTAAAGTGATGAGTATGGGAAAAAGACTCCCAGCTGAGAGCAGGAGATTTAAAAGAAGATATTATTGTCCTCATTTTAAAGGGCTTTGGGATAAAAAAGGAAGGAAAAAATGCCCGCTTGAAGGCGGCCATCCTCTGATGTTAAAAATGGAGGTTTTGAAACTGTTAGAAACTATTACTTAAGGCTCTGCTTATTTTAGTTCAAAGCCACCTTCCGGGAAGCGAGCGCCCCGAGCAGCGCGGCGCAGGGGGGACTGCGGCGGTGGGCGAGCGCCGCGGCCGCACCGGCCGGCACCGGGAGGCTCCCCGGCAGCTTTGGAGACCAACTATTTTTTTTTTTTTTTTTAATTAACTTAATAGCTGGTTGAACATAAGGCAAAAACAAACCACAGATGCAAGCAGAGCACATCGGGAAGGCCCAGATGGGACCTGCTGTAGCTGCAGAGCGAGGAGGAGAAACGGCGCCTGCGACAAAACCCCGGTTCTCTGCAGCTTTGGGCAAACCATCGAGTCTGTGCTTCTGCAGCACGGGGTGGGCATCCTCCTCCTTTTTTTTTTTTTGGTGCCTCCTGGAAAGGCTGGTCCAGAGACTGCATCAAACAAGGCGCTTTTGTGGGTATTATTGCAATATTAAGTGTTAAAGTCCTAACCAGTAATGAACCCTCCTAATGAACACCATCTGCTGCTGGCCTGCACTTAAACATATTTATCACATACATGGGGATCCAGCAGCAAAACTCTGCAGAGACAAGGTCAAGGCTCTACCTTAAGCCTATTACTTGCATAAGACAGTGATTACTCCTAATCTCAGAGCAAAGCAAGGGGAGATGAGCTCGCCGGGAGCGCGGCTGAACCTGTTATGAGAGCAAGTGGCCTGGAAACCTCCACACCCCTCATAAAGCTCCAGGGCAGGATGAAGCAGCCGCAGAGGCTCCGAAGGCCCGGCCCTTCTCGAGCACAGGCAGGGCGGGGGGGCTCTGCACTCACTGCAGCGCTGGGTCGGGCCTCGCGGGGCAGAATCGGAGGCTGTTCACAGAATATCACAGAATGATCTGGGTTGGAAAAGCCCCTGAAGCTCCTCCAGTCCCACCATGAACCTCACCCTGACCGTTCCCAACTCCACCAGATCCCTCAGCGCTGGGTCAGCCCGACTCTTCAACCCCTCCAGGGATGGGGACTCCCCCCCNGGGAGTTGCAGAGGGCCAGGAGGTCTCCCCTCAGCCTCCTCTTCTCCAGACTAAACCCCCCCAGTTCCCTCAGCCGCTCCCCATCAGACCTGGGCTCCAGACCCTGCACCAGCTCACGCTTCCTCAGGCTGCACTCGCTCCCCTCGTCTCAGAAGCGCATCAGCTCGTTTATCTGGAGGCAAAGGTGCATCTCGCCGAGCTGGGGAGCGAGCGCTCCCCTGACGCTGCGCTCGGGAGCCGGCTGGCGGGTCACGGCTTTGTGGAAAGCTCACCCAGACAGCCTGTCTTCTCCACTCTGCCTAAATAGCAGCATGTCCTGGTCCCACCACTGTTGCTCTTTCCCAGTAAAGCATTTAAGACAGTCCCAGCTCCAAAGGTCGGAGCAGACCCACCCCCTCCTTCCTCCTCGGCGTGCACCCTTTGGGATGCTGGAGCTGAGACACGGTGATTCTTAAGGGGAGTCAGCAATGTCTGTGCTGGGGGAAGACCTGTAATTTGTTTTGTCTTCCCTAAGATGGCCTCGCTGCTGGGTGCATGACTGGAGTCTGGAAAGTCATGGCCCTAAAAACAGCTCCAAAACCTCACAGCTTTTTAAAAAAAAAAAGACACTCAAAGCAGCAGCAGCTCCTGCACATTAAAACCAGAGATGACGGAGGAGCCGGTGCTGCAGAAGTAGCTGGGACTGAAAGTCAGAGAAAACATTCTTTGACCAGGAAACTGAATTAAAAACTCTCAGCTGGATTTAACACCTCTGTGCTTTACAGAATTTCAGTTTCGCTGTGCCTTTCGTCACCACGCACGGGGGTTTCCTTTGCTGACTTACTGACAAGTGACTTTCCAGGAACAGATCTCGGCTCTCCTCCCCTCCCAGGGAGCCCCTCGAGCCCCAGGCAGGCAAAGCCCAGCACACGCGGTTCCTCGGCTCCTCCGCGGCTTAAGAGGCGTAAATTCAGAGCGTGCCCCGGGGTGTCTCGCTCACAGAGCTGGGACCTGCTGCCCACTCGCTAAGATTTCTCTCCAGCACGGCCGCGCTCCAGAGCCCACGTGGCCGAGCGAGCCCGGGGACCGCAACCCCCGAGCCAGCTCCCAGAACAAGCGAAAGCTCCCGGCCCGGCCCCGACTCTCGGGACACCGTGGCTGTGAGCACGCTGCCTGCCCCAACCCCCCAGGGCCAAAGGGAGCTTTCTTTCTGGGGCTCCTTCGCTGCCCCAGCAGATTGCTGGGGGGCCAGCACAGGGCTGCGAATAGACTCCGGGGTGCAGCCCTGCAGCACAAACCAAACCTTCCCCAGTTCCACCATGATCACGCCTCGAGCCGGAGCGACGGCGTGACCCCGTCCTTGTCATTCGCGAGAGCGCAGCAGCTGGAAATAACTGTGCAGGCAGCGACTTTCTGAGACAAACTGCCTATGGACAGTGACCCGTCCTGAGAGAAAACGGGGAAACAAGACCAGAACGCATGTGAGCGTGCCTGGGGCAGAGCTCTGCTCCGGCCCCGGCGGCCTCAGGGCCCTCACGGGCTGCGTGTGCCCCGCTGAGCCCCGGGGACTCGCTCCGGGGATGGCGCGGCCGCCTCTGGCACCGGGGAGGAGCTGCCCAGGCTGTGCCCTGACCTCGTGGCGTGAGCCGTGTCTGCGGGGAGGGACCCCGTCTGCAATATCCGAGCCGGGGACATCGCAGCAGCATGCACGTGCTCGGGGAAAACCCAACGCACCTGCCCGGGGCCCCGTCCCGCTCCCTCCCTGCCCACCTCGGAGCGGCAGGTGCGGTGCAGCTGCAGCTCCCGCGCTCACCTTGATCCTCTCGATGCCGGCTTCGATGCGGAGCTGCTCCACCAGCTTCCGGGCCTGCGCTATGTTGTTAGTTGTTGACATTGTCTGCCATCGGCTCCAGGCCCCAGCACGCGAGAATCCTGCGGAACAAGAAGGGGGGAGAGGGGGGTTGGCATCGTGCACGAAGCCACTGTGCCGCCGTGCGTCTTCGTGGAAAGGGCTGTGTGCTGTGTCCTCACCGGCAGCCACGTGCCAAGGGCTTCCTCGAGCTCTAAACTGATGACACCAACTCAACGTTTCCTCATTTTGTTCAGAGTTCTCTTTTCCTTTAAACAGCACTCTCGCTGCACGCTTTTCAGGCTTTGATTAAAAAAACCCAACAGAAACTTGCCGACGAGAGGGGAAAAATGAAACTTTTTCTGCAGAAAACCCTGACAGATGAGTTCAACTGACCGACTGGAAAAGGGAACAGAAAGTTTCCAGCCCCTGTAACCTGCCCTGCGCCACTCGCAGTGAGCCAGGCAGGGGGACAGGGACACAGCTCAACCGTGGCCACGCTCAGCTCCTGCACGTTCACCCTCACTTTCCATCTGCTCGCTGCACCGCTGCCTTCGTCCCGCCCCGACTCCCATGTCAGGATTTCCTCAGCACAACGAGGCTCTGAGCAGCAACTAGAAATGCTCAGTCCTGCACAAACTCAGACCTGCGCTGTTTATCCATCCTTTTGCAAATCAATGTCCCTCGAAAGAGTAGAGTAAGAAGCGAAGGAAGAGCGGCAGATGGTCCCAGGCTGGTGGAAAGCCAGGGCTCAGGCTCAGCAGAGGTTTCTCAGATGCCAAAGCACTGGATGGAGGCAGGGGATGGGCACTGAGGCCTGGGCACAGACACAGGTGGGTACAAAAGCACGAGAGGCACCGATAGCTCGTGTCTCGAATGCACCTTCCACAAAAACGCTGCAAAATAAGGGCCTGGCTGAAGATGGAAACGCGGAGAGCACGGCAGGGCTGGCCAGAGTCAGAGCGGAGCAGGACCGGAGCGGTGCCAAGGCACAACCCCCTTCTGTGCACCAAGTGTCTGGTCTCTGAGGGTCTCCCAGACCCTGTCTGGCTGCCAAACCCTGCACCCATCCGCAGCTGTGATGATTGTGGGGCTTTACCTGTCACCCGGGCGGCTGCGACCTGCCCCTGGGGCCGTGTCCCCGCGACCGCCACGCTGCAGCCGGGCACCCCGGCAGCGAGAACGCAGGCGGTTAAACAACCCTCCTCGAAATTTAAATGCAGCAACTGAAGAAGTTTGTCTACGAGACCAAAATAATCCATCACTGTCACTCGGGCCCAAGCCAGGGCTGAGGCCTCGCCGCCCAAGCCAGCCTCCCTTGGCCAGACACCGCTCTCGGGTCATTTCTTGATGATCATCTCAGGAAAAGTCACTGCCCTGCCCGGCTGTGAGTCAGCCCCTGACCACGCACGAGCGGCGGGGAGCAGGGGGCGAGGGCTGCAGCGAGTCCCACCTCCCCCCTCCCGCCGCCTGACAAACCAGCAGATGCTGCTGGGAGGAGGAAAGAGCCAAAGCAAACACGGGGTCAGGTAC
This sequence comes from Otus sunia, assembly GCA_010365825.1. NCBI lineage: Eukaryota > Metazoa > Chordata > Aves > Strigiformes > Strigidae > Otus > Otus sunia. Next base: position 1,083,936 of record ML997655.1, on the reverse strand, counting down.
CAGCGGCGCTCCCGGCGCCCCAGCCAGCCGCCCACCGCGGCCCTCCCGTGCGAGCTTTAATTACAGACTCCTGCAGTCTTCTCCCCGGGCCCGGCAGCTTCAAAGCAGATGCTGAACTGCTGCCTTGACCGGGGGGAGGAGGGGGGAGCGTCTGCCCCATCTGAGAACCCAGCAGACTTGAGCTGTCTCGCCTATGTTTAGACATTAAGGGAGTTTATTCCGCACCACAACAGTACTCTTGGGGATTATTTTGCTTGGCAGCAGCGTGCAACGTGCGCTGCGCTTTTCAATCCCTGAGCGGCAAATCGGTTTCGTTTGCAACACCCCGTGCTACAGGAGAAAACAAACGGTGCTTCAGCCAGCGCTACCGACCCCGCCACGGGACGATTCCCTGAATTAGCAGGGTTATTCGGAAATCTCCGCCTCTCCAGTCCTGGAAGACGTTAGTCAGGGCGACACGGGAAGCCACGCTGTTGAAATACAGTCTGGTCCTGTGGAAATGGGGAGAAGGAAGCAGGCTGGTCCCCGAGGGAAGGATCCTCCTCTCCTGCTCTGATTTGAAACACTCCAAAATAGTGCAGGCAGCGTTAGGATGGGGGAAAAGCTCTGTCTCAAAGTCGAGCTCTTCCTAAATCTGCACTGTGAACCTGAAAGATCTCCCTGCTGCAAACAGTTCACTCCTCACTGACAAAACAGTTCTTCACCTGGATAAAGAGTTAGCAGGCAGCTGGAGGAAAAAAAAAATAGAAGCAATCAGATATAATTTATGTTTGCAGCAGCACAAGATCACCTGCTTGTACTTTCCCAGCTTCCTGTTTATGGAACAAGGCTGATGAATCAGTCGAGGGCGAGTTACTCAAGGGAACTTCTGCCTCTGCTGCAGCTCTGGGAGACACACGGCCCGTGTCCCCGTCCCCGCAGCATCCCCCAGCCCCTGCTGCACGGGGACACCAGCCTGGCCGAGGGAAGGACACGTTTTACTACGTAGAGCACGGAGGGAGTCCCGCCGCGTGGCAGGAATTGGCAAATGAGTGGCTTAAAAGTCCTTGGCAAGGGGGAGAAGTTTTGCTCCCTGCTCCCCCGTAGCCTGGTTTCATGGAGTCTTCCCAAAGCGAAAGCAACTCCTGTAAATCAGAAATGATGCTTTACTTGGGTCGTTACAGCATCAAAGCCACCACCTCCAGCACGCCACCGCCACCTCCCACCCCGCGAGACCCCGCTTTGCCTACGGCAGCAACGCACGGTGCCTCTCCCAAGCGTAAAGAGCAGCATCAATCGCCACTAAGCACAAAGTTGGTGGTTTTACAGCAACAAAATCTGCAGCAGCAGCTTCTGCTTCCTCCTCAGCCGCCGTCACCCAGCGGTGCTGGCGTGGAGCTCCCCCGGGGGATCCGGGAACCGAGCGGCTCCCTGCGCGCCGCGCTGACGGCGCAGTCCCTCTGACAGCATTTAAAATTATTTCTGAGTACAAATTTCAGCAGCCAAGCTCTCAGAAAAGCGAAGAGGAGTTTCGCTGGATGCAAAATCCACCCCCAGCCGCAGCAGCTGCCCGTCCCGAGCACCCCTCAGGCTCCTCGGTGGCTCCGGGTACTGGCTGGGCAGCACCAGCACCGCAGCCGCGTGGTCCCGGGTCCGCAGAGCCACGCTGGGTCCCCCATCGCTTTCGATGCCCGAGTCCGGGCTGCCAGCTCGGGTCAGGGAACCCGGCCACGCTCCGGGGCTGCTCTGCCCGGCGGGAGCTTAAAACTGGCTTCTGTTACCTCGGTGAATAATTAACTACGAGCGTCATTAGCAACTGGAGACCATCAATACAAAAGATCCAGTGGGTTGCTGCGTGGCACATGAAGGGCGTCCTTAGGATTTTTTAAAAGCCAAAACAAACTTTAAAGATGTCATTCAGCAGACTTACAGGGGTGTGTAAATAACTCCTGAGGTAAAGGTATTTGGAAAAAAGCCATGCAGAAGCACGCGGAGCGAAGCATGTGTGGTGCAAATCAGGATGACACGCAGGACGTGGCCACGTCGCCCCTTTTCCAATCTTTATGTTGCAAAGAAACCGGCATGTGGAAACGGACGGGGAGGCGACGTCTGCGCCTGGGCCTGGGGAGGACGCACAGGACGGTCAGGACACCCAGGTCTCGTGCACATCCTCCTGCCTCCGCTCTGTCATCTGACAGCGGGGAAATCATCCGTGCAGGCAGGCTTCCTTCCTGCAAGGCGGGCGAAGTCTTTGGTGCTTGGCTGTGACCCACCTCCCCCCGGCCCTGCCAGGACAGACTTTTCCCTTCCCGGTATCTCCTCATGACTCTGCAGAATGACACCACCCGCTTTTTGCTGAGTCACAACCAACCATCATTCAGCAGGAAATAAATCTTCCTGCATCTTTGCCAGAGCACCTTCTGCCCTCTCGGCTAATCCATCTTCCAACTTCTCCCCGGCACATTCCTGGGAAGGGCAGCGCTGCCCGGAGAGCACAACCCGATTTTTGGGAACGACTCGTATTGCGTTAAGGCAATGTCAGCTCAGCGTGCGTTTTTCACGCCGCCGTGTAAGCAATTCCAGGAGGGCTGAAGTCATCGGGCGGTCTCGCAACTCTCCGGGCTGCCGTCCCCGCTCCTCCAGCAGCGGAGCGAGCTGGGGGGCGGCTGCGGAGGCACGAACGGGGCTGGGGCTGCAGCGAGAGCTCACACCCGCGTGGTTGTAGGATGGTGTATGAAAAATGCTGCCGCAGTAAGTTAAACACTGAAAATTAATAAAAAAGGAGAGAACGCAAGAGCATGGGCAGTGATACGTTACCCAGTGGTGTTTCAAGGTCAATGCCAACAAAAGCAGCGGGGAGGGTTGTGAAACCTTGCAGCAAGTAAACAGGGAGCCAGAAGCACGGGGCAGAGCAGGCTCCAGAACGGAGCAAGTAAGTCTCGAGTTGTGATTTGGCTGCAGCACAAACATCCCGTGAGCATTTCTGCCTTTTTTAGGGAAAGCACAGGAGGAAAAGTCCACGCGGTTCAGTTAGGATAAATTCTGGAACCATCAGGGTTTGCTGTTTTAAACTGGTTTGCATGTTATGAGCCGAAAGCAGGTCAGGATGCTCATAACAGTGTCCTGCATCAGCTCAGCCTTTGCCTCAACCACAAGTGCCCTCTTCTAGATCAGGTTTCATCATTAAACAGAATTTAAAGGATCGCAGCAAGCGTTACAAAAGCGGATTTCTGGCATTCACATTCTTCATATACCTTCAGCAAAAAAGGTTTCTCAGTGTTTACAAAGGCGGGGTGCTCCCGGCAGCATGCTGCTCTCGGTGCTCCAACGCTTCCGTCGAGGCAAGCACGGAAAAGGCATTTCCACGGGAGCATTTTGCACTTTCAGTACCGAGAATCTGCTCTGCACAGCCCTCTGACGTCAGGGCAAGCCCGGCTGCTGACTCGGGAGCAGGCACCTCTGCTCCTCACGGAGGTTTTCTTTTTTATAAGCTAATTCTTCCTGTACCAGTAGCCTGCTAAGGTAATGATTTGGGCTACTTTAGTGGGAGAAAAACAACCAAAACTGGTGCAGCTCTTGAGTCAGAAGCGTGCAGCAACAGCGGTGACAGCAGCGCTGGCTCTGACGAGCCGTGACTCAGCACGAGCTCCCTGTCGAAGCAGACGCCTCCTCTGTCGAGCATCTCGGTCTGGCTCCGAGCAGGACTTTGCCCGCTCAGCCCTTTCATCCATTTCCCCACCCTGCCCCGGCGGCGAGGGATCGCGGAGGGCTCAGCACCCCGCACAGCTCACCCCGTCCCCGCAGAGGCAGGGAGGGACCCTTCGCCTCACCCTGCCCTCGGCGCCGCACCGAAACGTTACAGCAGGATCCAGGTCACGAGGGTGAAACTGCCGCCCTCGGCACCGCGGCGTGCCGGGAACCCGGGCTTGCCTCAGCACGCGCTGCGTGCGGGAGCGACACCCAGAACTGTTCATCGTTGATTCGGCACAAACCCCCTTTCTCCTTTATGCAATCGGTGCCACCTGCGCGCTCCCGCCCGCAGCCTCTCCAGCCCCGCAGCAGGAAGCATTACGCTTGCAAAGAAATATGCACTGATCTCTCTAGTTTCTGAATTCTTCCCATACTTCTCATAGCTGGAAGCAGCCACTCCTAGCAGGCTAAATAAACAAGTGAACATCTGAGTAACTGCCAGAGTTATGCTGCTTTTGTCTTCCCCCCCCTCCAGATAAAAAGAAAATAATAAATGGATGAGATTGGTGCTTCTGGGCGGATGTCCCCGTGCTGGAGCTGGGGAGCACCGGGAGAGCTCACAGCCCGCGGCCACCAGCATCCTCCTCCAAGCGCCCTCCCATCCACCGCGGGGCTGGTGGGACGAGGCACCAGGGTCCTGTGCGGACGGAGGGATGTGGGGAGAGGGTGGAGGGAGCAGAACACCCTCCCAGAGCTCAGCCTTAACCAAACTCTGCTATGAAAGAGCAGCCGGCAGCGTTGCACCGCACACCTGCAGAAAACCAGAGAATCGCAGAATCATTCAGATTGGAAAAGACCCTTGGGACCACCGAGTCCAACCATCTCCCACCAGGGGATCAGCACCCTCGTCCGGCAGGCCGAGGGCGTCCGAGCGTGGCCGGAGAGGTGACCCCCCCCCGCAGGCAGCCTGCTGCGCCCCGAGCCCCCGCCGGAGCGACCCCGCGCTGAGCCCCGAGCCGGGCTGGTGCCAGTGAAAGGGGGGGACGAGGGGGGAGCCCGGGACTGGTAACCCAGTGTAAACCCGCGCGGTGGTTACTGCTTTTAGAGATGACCTCATGCTTTTTTGGAACAGAAAAAGGCTGTTAGGGCAATGGCATTTACTCCTTGTCTGGGCAGAACAAAGCAGGCTCCATTTTTCTTTTACACTTCCTGCATCAGTAGCTTAACAGCTGAATGAGCTATTGAATTTTTTCCTGAGTGCAGCAATTTTTTCTTTTTTTTTTTTTTCCTCCTTTAAGACCTCCAGATTTCTATGGCGTGGGACAATACTCAGGGAGAGCGCAGCGAGGAGCTCGGCCGAGGAGCCATCCCAGGATGGAGAAACTCTCCTTAAAGAGGCAGCGGTGGAAGCACCGGACTTCATGCTGCCTCTTGCTCGGGACGAGGGTTTATCCACATTTCAGTGTTGAAACCATCCAGCTTATTTTCCACACCTTGTTCTGCATCTCCTGCAGCTTGAGCAGCACCATGAGCACGGGAGAGCGGCGGCGACACCAGAGCATTTCACTTTAGCAGTAAACAGGTTACCGAAGTGCCCGTAAGCTCCTTTAGATTTGCAAAACGTCCCCTCACGCCGTCCCTCCCCAGATAAATTACAGCCTCCTTACAACAGGTTGTAACTAGGCCACGTGTTTCACGATACTTCACGTCCCTCCTGCAGCCACCAGCAGCTCCAGCCTGGCAGTGACAGACCTTCGGAGCTGCTGCCACCAGGGCCGAGCCTTGCGCTCCAGCTCATTTTTAATATCCTAGAAGCTTAAATTCACATCATTATTAGACCAAGAGAAGTCTTAGCCTCAATTCCACATCCATACTGAGAGCAATTTGTTTTTCAGGGTTTATTTTTCCAGCTCCAATATCTCACTACGTCTGTTTCCAGATGGAAACCACCCAAGCCAACGTGTCGGAGCTTTGGGTTTTTTTGACACACAGAAGTAAATTTGCCTTTTTCTTTTTTTTTTTTCTTTTTTTGCACAATCTGGGTGGGAAAGCAGCTTGTTTGCTTTTCTATTTGTGGTGCGGCACAGAAACCCCCAAGCTCTGAGTGGAGGCTCCAGGGTTTCCCCGAGGGAAGGCACGAAGCCACGCAGAGCAGGGGGGCGGTGGGCTCGGCAGCCACCCCGCTGAGGGAGCCCTGGAGCCCTAAAAAGCTTCTGCCTAAATTTCAGAGGAGGCCAGCTGAAGAGAAGGATGTGCTCGGCCGCTTGCCACTCCCCCTGGGTATCTGTGTCACAAGTTAACAGCAACCAGCGTGTAGTACAGATGTAGGAGAGGGGGCATGTGTCTCGGATACAGCTCTGGCTTTACCAGAAGATCCATTAATTGCTCAAGTATTTTGTCTCTTGAACTGCTCCAGTTTCAATCTGGCCAAGGATTTTGGAAGGAGAGAGCATCCCCAGAGACGTGCAGCTCCATTTCCTTCCCATTAAAGGCAATGATTACCTGGCTGCGAGAGCGTGAAGTCCTGCAGGACACATCTGCCAGCTAAGCTGCAGAACATTCAAGAGACCTTGTTTGCAGGGTGGCCTGAAGCCCCCACGCAGTTAACTGGTGCTGTGGTGTCAGGTCTGGCTTCAAACTCCCCCTTCCCTCCGATTTCTCTGCAGCAGCTTTGGTGCCAGCTGGGTGGAGACCTCTGGCAGGACTGCCAGGGCAATTACACACAATCACCACCCTGGTGCTGCAGATTGTGTACCCTGAGTCACTGCGGCACATTCCAACCTTATTTTTAGACCACGCATTTAAAAAAAAAAAAAAAAAAAAAGCAAGAGTGCAAAGGTATTTACATCAGTCGTTACCTGGAGCCATCACCCAGGGGCTGTAACACAACCAGCAAGGCGCTGGGTTTGAAATGCAAACCCAGATGCACTTTCAGGTTTCTCCTCGCGTGTGTGGGAGCTGCAGATGCATTTGTGGTGCTCGGGAGAACCGGCTGCAACCGCGACCGCGCCAGCCTGCCCGCGGGCGGGCAGCAGGTTCCCGACCACCCTGGCCAAGGTCTGGAGCCACCACTGTGCTCAGTGTTAGTCCACGGCACGATACAGATGGCCAGATACAGAATAAACGCTCCACCATATAATTTAAAGCAGGAACCAAAGCTGGGCTTTAGTCAAGGTGCTTGAGGGCTGTTACGGGTTGAGGGTAGTAAATAAATCAGAACTTGCACTGCGGAGTCTGCCCCGTCCTCATCCTTCCTGCATTTCTGGTCAGTGCAGTCACAGATAAAGCACAGAGGGGAAAACCAGGTCCCCGCGTGCAGGCAGCGAGGGCTCACAGCCTCCACAGGAGCACTGCGACGAGAATCAGGCCACAAAACTTCACGGTAGCCGCTCGTTCCCCGCGTGCTTCGGAGCAGCTGCGCAACCCGGAGCTCTCGGGCAGCGTTAGCAGCAGCTCCTTCGGAAGGAAGGACGAGCAGAAAAGCAGCAGCTGCTCCAGCACCGGGCGGGTGTGACTGTGCACAGGCAGCTCCAGAGCTGCTGCCGGAGCCACCCCCGCTTCTGCAGCCAGTGCTCACCCCAACACCTCACCCCCAGCCCAGCGTTACAGCTCTCGCTTTCAATCTGCTCCTTTCCAGTCACCTGCCGTTTCCTCTCCCAACTCTCAGTGCCCGAGATGACTAAACTGCATAAATGCCACCTCTCTGCTTGCAGAAACCATCGCAAGAACCCATGAGCCCCCCGACACCCGGATCTCCTCCCCAGCACGAAAGCCTTCTCTTCAGACGCATAGAAAGGAGAACTTCCACCGTGCTCTTCAAAATCAGGTTGTAAATTCCTGTACTTCAAGGACCATTTAAAATCTGCTGCTCCACAACTGCCTCAGCAAAATGTTAATCACTTCTGTGAAGATTTTTAAACTCGAGGACGTTTATGATCTTTGAAGTAAATACACGCTCTTCAAACATCTTCATGAAACACAAGATAACAGATTTTGTGATCTTACCCGAAGAAAAGGGATGAAAGAATGAGTACTTCACACAAAGCACTGACATGAAGGCTGGTTTTGTAGTCTGGCTTGTTGAAAATTGCCCACTGTCAAATCCCAGAATATTTCTGCTTTGCTTAAGCAATGCTCAAGTGCAGGTGGTGTCACAGACAAAAACCCCCACCGAGGCACCCAGGCTTTCCTTCCAGGAAGGGACTATGAGGAGTTACATGTTTTAAAAAACACTCTGGGTTAGTATACGTCTGAATAACAGCAAAACTAAAAATCCATCGATCTGTCCTTGCAGCTCCTGCACGGGAAGCACACAGCTTTACTCCAGCCTTCCAGCAGCAAACCCACACCACCAGCACACCAAACCCCAACCAGCCGCTAAAAGCGGTAAGAGGCATAAGTCCTTCTTATTAAGTTGTTATTTTTATATGCAATCGTTTTGGAAACGATTAAGGATAAGTTTTTAGGTCCTTGGGTCCAGAGATTGCCCTGGCTATAAACACAATCCCAACTCAGGCTTGTGTCTTCAATTATGGCCTGAAAAGAGGCTCCGACTTAGTGATTTCAGCGGGCACCCGGAGAACTCAACACCTACATCCTAGCTAGACCACTGGGGAGTTTGGCCTTGTCTGGGAGGGCTTGACAGCAGCTCCACATTCACCGGGAGGGTCTAAAGACTGAGCAGGAAGCTGGACTGTGTCATGGCACGGGAATATTAAGTTATAGGAAGAGATAAAAGAAAGGGAAGTTTAGGCTGAGTATCACAAAGCTTCCTGAGAATTTCCCATCGCTCCTGAGATCTGAGCTGGGAAACGCTGCAAGCACCAGCACCCAAGCCATCCAGAGCAGGCAGGGGAGGTTTTAACAGGGCACAGCGTTTCATTCCCTCCTTTACTGAGTGTACAAAGGCTACTCCAGCTGCACCACGAGGTCACATCAATTTATCAGCCCCGAGTACAGAAGTTACTTCACCGTGAGATCAGCAGATTTTACGGCATCAGCCGTGACACAGCGGAGCGAGCCGCCTGCGGCCGGCCTGGCAGTCCCCGCTGCTGGGCAACTCCTCGGCTGCTCAGGGGCTGCAAGGGTCCTGAGTTTTCTGCAGATGAGCAAATGTGCGAAGAGGGAGAACCCTCTGCCTAAAGCAGCCCCACTCACCTTCCCCCAAACCTGGAACGCAGATGCGACGCTCTCATCTTCAGCTGGAAGCAGAGGAACGGGCAGATGCAGCCGGACCTGCACGCCGAAACCTGCACAGAGGGTGCACGAGAAGGACTGCCGGCCACCAACCCCACCCTGTTCTCAAGTAGGGACCCTTTGGTCACTAGTAGCTGTGCCCACAGTTTCCTCTTTAGACACTTTTATCGCTGCCCGATCTCAAGCTTTTCAGCCCAGTTTAAACATCCACTTTCTACCTGGGAGACCCAAACCCAGGCTACGCTGGAAATGCTGAAAGGAGATGCCAAACTCTTTTCTAAGGGAAAAGGAAAGAAAACAGGGATGAGGGCAACAGGTCTGAGTCAGCTGGCTGAGCTGTTGTGTTTTGGTGGAGAAAGCAGCCGAGAACTCCCCCATCAGTAAGGCATGGCTATTAAAAGAAACAAGTCCCTGACATATCTCCACACTCAAGTCACCGTAATGCCCAGATAAAACTGTCCTTTAAAAGTTATCTTATCGCAGGGGTAAGTCTCTTTCCTGAGAGTCCCAGACAGCCAATATTCTCCTGTGCCACACGAGCGTTCTGACGAATTCAAAGCCACCTCTCTGCTGGCGATCTGCGAGCAGAATGCCTCCAGTTTTTATTATCTCAAGCTTATTTTGCTTCTCCCCAAAATAGGATCACATGTTTAGCAAGAAAGTTAACCACATGGACCTTAAAGAAGATTACAAGAAAAGCCTAAAATAAGAATTCAAGGCAAACAGTGTGAGGACCAGCCTTTATTAGAGGCATTGTGCCGATTATAGTCTCTATTGACTAGAAGATACTGGGACTCTTGCAGGGCTTGGGAGCGTGGTTGTGCTGAGCAAGCCCGGCCGAGCGTGTTTGTTGAACTTCACACAGCTCTGCGTGCAGGGGATGGAAAGGGCAAGGAGTTTGGTTTCAAGCCACTTCAAGTTTTCATTGTGGAAAGTGTGTTTGGTGGGAATTACATCAGAACCACAAGCTACAATATAGCCATTGTATCGCTTGGCAGAGCTTGCTCCAGGCTTCTTGAGAAGATAGGGAACTGGTAAATAATCGGGGCAGCGTAGCTCTTAGGAACCTCCCCAGCACAATATGCCCCTCAGCCACCTTTGCCTGTGTTATGGAAAAAGAAACAGGGTTTGTTCCTTACCCTGACTGTAGCTATTATACCTACGTGCATCTGAATGGCATTTCAAAGTAGCTAAAAATAGCCTTCCAACCCCTGCTAAAGCAAACAGCAGTTCACCCTTGTTTCATTGTTTTCAGCCGGTCTGCAGTGCCACTTTCAGCCGAGTATCCTGCCCCAGCAGGATCAAGCTCAAACAACCAGCTGAGCAATGCCTCGAGCTGCCACCGAGCGTGTTTTTCCCCCGGAACCGGCACTGACCCAGCGCCGCAGCTACAGCCAGCGGGGAGGCGGCACGTAGGGAGCAGACATCTGATCCCACACGTGTGTGAATAAGCCTGGAAGCAGAATTCACTGTAATTGAACCTTTTCTGACTTTTATAAACACACAGAGAGACCTTTCGTTACTGCTCTGCAGGCCAGACCGAAGCCGGCGTGGCCTGCAGATGTTCTGGTGGTGCCAGGGCAGAGGTGGTCGCCCGGGAGGTGCAGACGAGATCGTCTGATGCTCGAGGACGCGACATCCCCCACCGAGGCACCCGGGCCATCTGCTCCAGCCTCACTCTTGTTGACCTTCGGACCAGAATTCAAGGCTGATTTATTTCCTTCTAGGCTTTTGCCTGCACTGAAGGAGTTCAGGGTGAAGTCTCCCCCTTCAGCCCACTTTCTGCAACGTCAAAAATCAAACCGAGAAGCAGCGCGGGTGCCCTGTAAGGCTACAGGGACCCACCCCCCCAGCCTGGGCAGGAGATGTGCTGAGCACCCCTCAGATTTTTCTGGTTTGCATCGGTTTCATTCCAGTGCCTGCACAAGGGGAGTATTTGCAACCACCAAGCTTGCGGGGGGGAAGCCTGAGGTTATGGCAAAAATATTTACTTAAAAATTAAATACCTTCTGCTCAAGTGCAGGAAGATAAGTGATCCTCTTTGTATGACTGTTCTCTAGACAAGCCTCACAGTACTGGGAAGCAGCATTCAGCTGATGCTGAGCAAACAAGAAAAATGCTGACTAGCTCGTTGATGAGCTTTGGTGTAGCACAGAGCCATGAAGAAACCTCTTTAGGAACGGGAGCCAAAAGCATTGCAGCCTCTTTTGTGTGACCTAAGAGGCTGATACAGGGTTGGCTACAGCACACCTAAGCCAGCTTCCAAAGAAAGCATATAAATCACAGCATAGCTGTGGCTGTCAGAGCGTTGCTTTACACTTTGTGTGTCCAGAAAGTCTTTGTGAAGCCACATTATCAAAACCAGAGCGTTTGCAATACTTGGCTCCTGCTGATTGTGTTTGCCACGATCAGCAGTGACTAAAAGGTTGGCCCCAAGGCCCAGATGGGGTTTGCATAATCACTGCACGGAGAAAGTTTTGCTTTTTTGTTTTCAGTCTGCCCCATTTCAGAACATCGTGATATCTTCAGTGAAAATAAGAACAGTCTAAATAATAATACCAGGAACTCTGTTCTGCAAAGCAAGGGGAAGAGTCACCTACCCAGCCGATTAAAATAGAATCGCATACTTCTGCTGAATTCCTGGTTGTTCTGTCAGCTGGGTATCTCAGCACCCAGACAACAACCTGCTAGAGGCCTTTAAAGCACATTTCTTAGCAGAACCTTCAGCACATTTCAAGCAGAGCTTGAAACACTGACTGGCATTGGCTTTACTCTGTCAAAAACACAGAAGAGCTGGTTTTCCAGGTTCACAGATCAGATCTTCAGTGTGAGCCGCTCATGAGAATTTTTTCCTTTGCTTTAAACTGCAATTATTGCCAGAGAACAGCCACATGGAAACCTCTTTACTCAGAGCATCTGCTCTGGACACATCTGGGTCACACCTGCTTGCTTCACCACCAAAGGTTTTCTGCTGTTGGTTTTGCAAATGCTTTCTACTTCTGCAGCGCTGTGGGTGAGGTTACTCATTGCAAATACTCTTGGGGTGAGGATGTGAGCAGCAAAATAAGCACAATATAGCTTTAAAATCCTGAATTCAGTTTATAGCAGTTGCATCTGGAATCAGCAAAGAAAGCAGATGCACCCGTATCTGCAGCGAGAGCTTGCAACGCTTTTCCAATCTACATGAAACTCAGGTCTGAAACACTCGCTCGCTGCTTGTCCTTCCAGGAGTCACCTGGAAGATGTGAACGAACTTGTAAGCAGTGCTGGAGTGGAGCAACAGGGGTTTCAGGGCAAAGAGACCGAAAGCAAAAATCTCTCTAGACATAATGGTGCCATCAATGAATCAAGACAACCATGCCCTGAACAACACAGCACCCTGAAAAACACAGCGCCTAGACAGCCTGTTGCTAAAGAAAGTTCAATATTGCAACACCGATTAAGTAACGCATTGACTCGACAGCCATGGGCGATATGTCCAGACAGCGACTACAGACCTCAAGCAGTGAGAAAAGAGCAGTTTCCACTAAGCTAACCCCTGCGAGTCCTTCAGTGACCTTGAATCGACACAAACACGATCCCAGTCCGTGTTCGTATCTCACACGCTGCCAGAGAGCTGCTTACAGCTACCAGCGAGGAGGAAAGCGATTCTGCACGCAATTAGGCAACACTGCTGATTGTGTAATTGCTGGGACTGAGCTAAAGTGAACAGGCTCATCCTCGTAGCAGGCGTGGAGGACTCATCTCGGGCACTGAACAGCCAAGCAGAACATCACAACATCTGTCCAGCACCCTGCCACAGCTGTAGTGCTCCCAGGTCTGAGCTGGTCGTGTCTGGGTATGTGCTGCACTAAATACGTATCTTTTTTGCTAATATAAACCCAAAATGAGAATCTTTTTTCATAAGGCAGGAACCTCATCTACACTGGGAAAATTCAGACCTGTAATTCCACACTGGTACTTCTGAAAAATCACTCCCTATAGCTTGGTGTTAAGCAAAAACTCAAACTCTTAACTACATGCTTCAGAAATAATTAACAGCTCGAGGCATCCTGGGCTGGTGTGACACTTGTTTGTGGGATGCTTGTTCCCTGCCAGCTACTGACTCCAGAAGGGATTTGTTCGCATTTGGGGTCAGCTCCTTCTAATGTCACTGGAAATGCGAGTGACCTTTTGCAGCAGAGACATCACATGAGAGTAAATACTACTGCTTTCTTCATACACCCATAAAACACTGATAGGAGAGCAGTCCTGTGACTTCTTCTAGTCATCTTGTTTTTGTTACTGATGTGGCTACAGAGGGCAAAAATGATGCTCAGGAGAAACTCACAATAGGTCAGCAGAGCTGGGGGCTCCTCCTCCCTCCCCAAGCCAGCTGCAGGCAGGCAAAACCGAAGAGGCTTGCTTCCAGCCGGGGATGAGGACACAGTTTGATCAGCCCGATGACTACTTTTGCACTTGTTTCAACCGCCAAAGTAATTACCCTAAAAGAAAAGGCCAGTATCTCCATGTGACTGCAGCGTCTGTGCCGCTGTTTTCATGCAAACCCGGGTCTTTTGGTAATACCGATGACTGCAACATCATGTGAGGGTTTGCAACAAGGAGCAACTCCTACATCGGCGCTGGAATCCGCTGGGCAGACAGGGAGAGGAAGCAGAAGGTCGTTTTCTTTTGTCTCTCTTACAGGAAGAGAAGTCACGTTGGGCTGGCAGCGGTTCAGCTCTGAGCTCAGGGCTGGGACTGGGAACTGCCGGGGAAAGGCTGGGGCTGGAAATCAGGCAGAGGCTAAAATAGGAACTTTACACATTGTGTGAAAGGGTTGTACCAGAAAGCACGTGAGGGATCTGCCTTCAGGTAATGGGCAACCTTTGGCTCACTGACTATTTGCTTCTATTTAGAAAATCATCTACTACAGGTGAGAAGAAACCAGAGATCTGTAAAACATTCAAACTTGCCTGAATTCACGGCATTAAGCACTTGCTGTTAGGCAAGTGCCATCCTTCTCTCTCACCCTGCACCCACCTGAGCATCACTGGCACCCACTCGCCTGCACCTCCAAGTCCCAGGGGATGCAAAGCCAACCCTCTACCGAAACTCTGAGAGTTTCCCAGTGGCACTTATTGCCCCCAGCTTTTATTGACACCCTGGACAAGAAACCCAGTTCTGCAGCTAAAGAGCCCCCCATTTCTGTACGAACTCACTTGCCAAATGAAAAGAAAAATTACTCCTGTGCCTGGCTGCTGGCTTGAAAACGAAAAGAGAGAGAAGGGCAAAAGCTTTCCCTGTGCACAACGGCAACACAAACCCTGACATCTGGAGAAGGGTCGGTACCGGCAGCACCCGCTCAGTCAGAGCTGGGAGAGAAAATACAACCACAGGCTGCAGGGCCTGAAGCTGCTCCTTATCACAGAAATACAGGTATTGCCTCCCAGTTGTGGGTCTAAACAGGAAAACGCAGGACACCAGGAATATTTTTAATGAGTCTCCAACGCAGGTGGCCTACCTCAAATCACACAGATCTTGAGGCAAAATATACCACTGAATAAAAAAAAATAAAATCTCTGCTCTGATAAGTGTCTCGTTTAGGAAACAGATTTCCGTGTATGCTTGGCCAAAGCACGACAAGCCTCCTGCTTCTCCTGGGGAGCACGAAGCTCTCCAGCCGGGCGTGCCAGGCCCTGGGGGTGCCAGAGCTGGCACCTGATGGCCTCCTGGCCACCAGCATCAGCCCTGCGGCTCCTGGGGAGGGACGAGCCCTTCAGGGGGAGGAACCCTTCGCCCAGAGAGCTCTCCCCAGCTCCAGGAGTGCTCGCTCTCTCTCGTCTACACACGGACTTACTGCAAACAGCCCTCACGTGCATCCACTTTTAATCCTGAGCAAGAACGCTCTGTTCCTGTTTGCTTAATCTGAATTCAAGAAGCATGTTTGTGGGGGAGAGAGATGGTCAAAACATCCTGCAGGCAGAGCAAAAACTGGTTAAAAATTACCTTCTCGAGCTGTTTGGGGCTTCCTGCTTATATTCTTTTTAAACTGTTAGACAGTTTAGACAGTGAGGGCTCCTAAAACATTTCCATGTAAAGTCAGACCAGACAAGCCTAAATAATCAGTGAGAGATTTACACCACCCTTATGTGAACAGCAAGTAGCAGCTCTCACACCATCAATCAAGGCTCCTCGTTTGTGGGAGTGATGACTGACAGTGATGGCAGTTAAGCAAAGGGAGCAGTCAGCCCAGTCTTCCCATTTAAATCTACAACAAAATACCCAACTACAACTGGGTTTAGTTAAAACCAGTCTAAGGTGCTTCTATTCCAGAGCAGGCCTACCTCCAGACGGGGAGATGTACCGGTACAGGCACTGGCCTGTGAGTCCACGCACTCAACAGCAGCAGCTTCCCGAGCAGATGAGACCTCGGGCTTTGCCTGCCCACCCCGAGATGTGCCAGACAATCACATCTCACTCCCTTTAAAGAAAGTTTACACAACGGACAAAAGTACTTTTAAACATGGTCCAAAAACAACACGTACGCTGAAAAGATGTTAAAAGAGGCACCAAATTTAGATCCTGCTTTGCCTAGTAAGTGAAGAGCTTGAACAAACATAATTATCCCAGTAAATGAGAAAAAATTAAGCCTTCTTTACTTTTGGTGCGATCATTCCAAGGTGAAATAAAACCCAAGGCAGTGGCCCGGCCCCCAGCTTGCAGCATCCCCACCTCCATCCAGCTGGCGAGTGGTGCACCAGGACCCGCTCCCCTGGTTTCAAACCAGATTGAGTCAAACTGGTACATGATGGACCCCAAGTTCAATTTGATTCCAGGGAGCAGAGAGCCGAAGGCTGGGAGAGTACAAGTGACTAAAGCTGCTCTTTGTGGACAGCTGTGTCAAGAAATAAGAACTTAATCCAGTATCACTCAGTGATTTTTACAAGAAAAAACGGACACAACACGTACATACCCTTTCCCACCACTCTGGGAATATTCCTGGGAAAACAGAAGAAAGAATAAACAAATATTCAACACAAAGTGATCGAAAAAGTCCTATATAACACCTGCAGCCTCCTCCCGACGACGAAACCAAGAAATCTCATGGCTTTTGATATCAGAGACGGGCGATGCTGACAACACCCCGGTGGCACCGGGGCCCCCTGCGAGCCCGGGCTCATCCCAAGCTGGATGTTCTGGCACTGCCGGGGGGCCCGGCCCAGGCTGGGCACGACAGAGGCGCTGATGAAGGCTGGTGGCAGCGGTGACATTCCCAGGACAGGGAGGTATCTGTGGGGCGAGCAGAGCCCGTGCCCACGGCGCGGGCACGAGGGCCGGGCAGATAAGGGAGAGCAGCGGCGCTGCAGGACGGGGCATTTTTCACACAGCCAGCATTCCTAGGGGAGGCCGGCGCTGCAGAAATCCCTTGTTTCAGTTAATAAAAACACATAAAAGGGAGAGAGAATGCATCAAGCTTATTTAGCCACAACAGTGAATACAACACTTAACTCACTCTGCAGCCTCGGGTGCCGTACAGAGACTGGATGGGATTATACTGTATTTTTTAAGGCAAAAAAGGTATCACACAGATGGCTGCTCATCAGCACCCTGCCCTCCCCACAGTCGCTTGTGTCAGGATCATGCTTGTGTGTTTTAAACAGACTTGTTTATAAGCTTTATCTCTAAATATCAAAACAGAGCTGAAAGCCAGAGGAAAACTGGAAAACCATCACCTCCACGGGGGCGAGTTAACCCGACCTGGAACAAATGACAGGCACCGATACAGGAACCAACGTGATTTTCTGGCTGCCCGTTTTATTGCGTTCAGCAGTAGGGGACAGGCAACAGGAAATTCGTATCCCATGATAAGCTCACTTACAGAGGGATTAGTGGAATTTTACTAGTTTTCGCAGTCATTTACACACAGATCCATGAAGCACCGTGCTGGCATTGCTTGTCCAACACCAGGCTGCTCGTCGCCGACCGCACAGCGACAGCACGAGGGAGCTGAAAGCTCCGGGCCTGGACCGCAGATGGTTTAGATGGTTTGGCTCTTAAATCACAACCTTCAGCAACCGCTGCACCTCTGCACGAGAAAATTAAAAGAACTGGTGCTAAGACCTAACTTACAATAAACAGAGCAGAGCACAACCTTGCATACGTGGGTGGCATCCCCCACCGAACAGGGCAATGGATACTGGGGTATTTAAGAAAGCTTAACGACCACCGGTATTAAAAGTCTCATGGAGAGATTTCTATTGACCTTCACGTTTGCAAAAACTCTTTTACCTTTCAAATGACTCGGAAGCCAAGTCCAGCCTAGCTGTGTGCCCTTCAGCCCCAACTGGCATAGCTGCAATTTAACTCTAATTGCACTGGATAGGACATGGCCACACGATATTTCCATTCTGCTGGACACAGATGTGCCACCCGCCCCGCTGTGCCACCACCAAAGCACAGAAGGCCGCTTCTGTCACTGCAGTGCTGCTGTTCAGTGACCAAGCCTGGATAAAGATCACACAAGAGACTCACCCGAGGTGTGTATACCTGGCACTGTAATGCGTAAAGCACAGCTGTTAATCCCTGGGTAATTACCATCTTCATTCAGCAGCTGAAGTTACGAGGAACACTCTACCAGTGCATTTAAAAGTTACAGATCACATACACACGCCATTAGTGCCACACGCTGTCAGCTCCTACAGCTGATCCTATTCCCCCTTTTCTTGCCCATTCCAATAATGTTTTGTCCAGTGTTTCTTGCTCAGGAACTATATGTTAATTTTAAAAATACCACCTCACTCATTTTATTACATTTTTCATCTTAAACTCCACTATATTAGGATTAGCAGTAACACACTCAAGCTGCTTAAAAACCTCTGGACTTAAGCCCTGAACTTAAACTCCTGGTTACTCCTTCAACTCACCGAGAGCTAGACAGTGAGGAAGATGAGGATAAGGTGTTGTACTCTGTCTAAACACAAAACCAGCCACCTAAATGCAAGGTTTTTTTCTTCAAAAATCTAGTATCAAGTCCCATTGGCAGCAGTGAAGGCAGGCAGCTGTGGGGACAGGTCAGCCTCCGCCAGCAACACCAGATCAAGTCTCCAGAGGACCATTGTCAAGCTTCTGAAAGAAAGGGGTGAAATAAAACAAAAATATTTGTAAAACGTAATGGGATTTTTTTTTTCCACCACCACTGGAGAATGTTTTTCAGGCAGTTAGCCAGCACCACTTCAAAGAGCAGAAAAGCATGTGGTTTTTGCGCAGCTTTGTACTTTAATATTAAACACCAAAAGAAGCCGGGCTCAGTGAGGCAGCCAGGCAACCGTCACTTTGATGCAGGAGAAATAACGTCAGTCGGCTGCATCAGCGCAGCGGCTCCGGGGTCGGGGAACCCTCCCACAGCATCTCCCTGCCCACGCAGCCAGCGCCACCGACCGCTCCCCTCCGCAGCGCCGCCGGCTCGCCGAGAGGAGGGGGAGGAAGGCAAAAAACCCCCAAGACTTCGCTTTTCACTCCAGTAAAAGGACAAAGCTGAGTCAGACGCTCACTCACAGGCGGCTGTTTGGAAGGTGTGGAGGTAAAATGCAAAGGCTGGAGCCGTCCCACGGCGGGGCCGGGAGGAGGCACAGCCCGAGGGACCAAGGGTGCCCCTGCAAGAGCGCGGAGCGGGGATGCGAACAATCTCCTTTCACCTCTCTCAATGGTCCTTAGGAAGGGGTGGTCCTGACACAGCAATTCCCCCGCTCTCGCTCAGGCATCATTAAAAAAAAATTAAAATCAGAGTAAGCCAGGCAAAGCACGTTTATGGCAGCCGTGTTTGCGCTGCAACACACCGGACTTTCACGCACTTTCATTTTAATACGGGATCATTAACTACACGTTACGGGCTTGTTGTGCAACTGGCTCCTGACTGTCTGCAGAACTTAATTTAGACATATAAAAAAGACAGGTCTTAACTAAGCAAGAAGTGCAATTTCTAGCAGCCCTGCTTTGCTATGAAAGCTAATTGTCAATTCCTCAAATTCCAAGTAATTAAAAACTGGACTCCAGTTTCCCTTCCCACTGTTTAACCTGTTCAAGCCTGGCACTAACCTGGCTATATCCGAAAGGACCCACACCTAAAGCCTGTTGCACTGTGGCTCTCCCAGCCGATTTCTGCTCCTTTCCGAGCAGGTTTTCGAGGCCGTGCAGCCGGTTACCGCGGGGCAGACCGGGACAGCGAGCTTCCCGAAGCACAAACTCTCGCCTAACTCCATCAGCACCTTGCACAACGGGAACCCAACCCGACCCGCTTGCAGATACTACTAAAAGCCTGATGTTATCGCTGAGAGATTTGATTTACACCAGGCTCATCTCAGGAAAAGCCCTGCAGATTTCTCAGTTCTTGCTCCACCGCAGAGCGCCCGCACGCAGCATCCCCAGGGGCTCACAGCAAAAAGCAGGAGTTAAGAAACATGATGCGTAGGCCCGAGCTGCCTCCCCGGTGGCCGGCAGAGGCTGTTCCTAGCAGCCAGCTCAAACAGGGCCGTTTATTTTAAAAAGGGAAAGTCCTCATGCTATAGGAGAACCTCAAATGACTGCTGCTATTTGCCTGAAGTCTCTCGTTCACGCTAAGATTAATTAGTGCTGCACCTACCTGGAGTCTCCTACGCTAAAAATAAAGGGAAGAAAGGCAGGAATTTAGTATCTTGTGAAAAATGACGATTTGGGTTTGTCGGGGTGGCCAAAAGCTGCTTTGATATCAGTTGCTACTATTGCTAAAAAAAGCCTGCTAGGCAGAACGAGTATAGTCCTTGGCATCGTGCATCTCCTCCTCCTCCTCCTCCTCCTCCCGCGGGTGGCCGGGATCCAGCCCCGGCACGCAGCCGCCCCGGCGCTTTGCCGCTCGGCCTCCGAGGCGAGTGAGCGGCGCTGCCGCCTCCTCGAGCCCCGAGGAGCCCGGAGCAGGCGCGCGAGCTCTCCTCCCCGCCGCACGCAGGGTCGGTGGAAGGTTCTGGTGGGAAAGGGGCAAGAAAAATCCCCCCTGTCTGGCTGCAGCAGTGGACGAGCTGATGGAGGAGTACGGCTCGCAGGACTTCTGATTCTAAAATCCACAAGGTACTTTTCCTCCTAAATGGTTTGAAATAGGATCATTTCAGCTGCTGCACAATATTCCTTCGCTCTTCCCTGGGAATTTATTATTCTGGAAACTGCCAAGGATACAGCGGAGATTGTCGGGGACACGCTGTGACAGGCAGCACCCAGCGACCCGCGTGCTGCTCAGAGCACCCTCCGCTCCCACCGCAGTCGCTACAGAAAGGCAGAACCTGCTTTGACACTCAACTCCTGTGACCGTCCAATGGTTTTCAAACAGTTATGAATAAAGTTAACAACAAGGGGAGAAAGTTCATTTTACCCTGCACTTATTTTGTAAGAACCGTGTTTACACAGACAGAGCTTTTCCCAGACAAGAGCAGAATGTTCACGAGGGTGCAACCTTTTGGTGAAATTTCAGTCTTACTCAGAAAAGCCTCTTACAAATTGTCTTGACAGAGCTGGAGTTTGCAGTATAAGCTCTTAGTGACAGCAAAAGGCAGGAGGATGTTTTAGCAATGGTGTGGGGATAAAGGAGGAGCTACGACCCAATTTAGTAACTGAACTACGACCTGCAAGTTGATGAGTGGGTAATTGATGGAGGAAAGGCCACACGCCTGCTCCAGAGCATCAGTATTTCCTATTAAGTAGGAAATGATGGAGAAGGTAAAAGCAATTGCAGAATATGACAATGAGAAGCCAGGTGGATTAGTCACTGAAGACTGGTAACACAAATAAATCCAGCGTGCGTGTTCATTCATCCCCTCCTCCGAGGGCTTCGGGATGCTGCAGACGTCGCAGGCAGAGCGGCTCGACATTAAGGGTGAAATGAGGTAAATCCAGTCCTGGCGGGGGGAACGGCCTCGCTCTGACAGCACGTAAATCCCACAGGCCGGAGCTGGACGTGCCCGGGGAAGCGGCTGGGTCACTGGACGTGAATTCAACCACCACAGAAGATGGCAACGGACTTTTGGTGAGCTCCTTCCCAGGCTGTTGATCTGGGGCAACGGCTAGACTGATGCAAAGGAAAGATCAGCTTGTTTTTACTTATTAAAGTGGAAGGAAATGCTTCCATAAATAGGAACTACAGGAATCTGTACTGATGACATTTGCTCTGACCTCATTCATCCTCAGGAGACGTAAATACTGAATTTCACTCTTGACTGATGGACAAAACAAGCCCTGAAAATACCTGAGTTGTATGGGAAGGAAAGTGGTGTTTTGCCTTTTTTTTTTTTTTGTAACCAGAATAGAAAGAGGAAAAGCAACCAAATTCCTGAAAAAATGAACATTCACCTAGAAAAGACTGTTTATAAGCACTGGTTTGAGCCCAGCCTGCTTTCCTCTCACCCATTCACCTCCCAAACACCCTCAAGGTCCCTGATGCAGGAACTGATTTACAGTGACTACAGGGCAGCAGGTCAAGGATCACAGGCAAGAGCAGCCCGTTGCTAACTTTCTCCTACTCTTCAGCAAGCTAGTTTTTTTGTTAGAACATCCCACACACAAGCTTCTGGCTTGCTTCTGAGTGAGCCAAAAAAGGAAAAAAAAAAAAAAAAAGAAGAGACAGTTTGGAGCAGGCTGGAGACAGGAGAAGCTACTTAACCTGAAGACCACCAGGGGTTAAGGCAGCACTTCTATAGCTCAAGCACTTTCAGCAAAAATTTAAAATAACACCAAATGGTCTAGCAGTAAAACCCACAACTCTTGCTAGCTTGCATGCCCAAGGCCGGTGTGTTTACCAGCCATGGCTTAGACCTGACAGTTTTACATGTCTGACAGCAGCAGATCTGCTGCTTGCAAACAGTCCTCAGCTTGCACTCAGAACACTCCACGTTGACTTACAGATTTTAAACAAGGACTAATCACACATGCCTCCACAGTCAGAAGGACGTACGAAGCAGCCCAGCTGTAGCATGACCAGCCTGGTCACAGGAGAACAAAGGCAATAACTGCAGGACAACGGGGAGAGCTGGCAGAGGGAGAAGAAAGCAGAGAACAGTCATTAAACCACTCAGAGAATCATGACACATCTCATGCTGCCACCCACACTGCAGGCAAACAAAATAAAACAAACTAGTAATGAAAAAGAACAGCTGATACTCCAGTGACCTGACCGCAGCTCGCAGGGCACAGGGAAGCTGAGCTGCGTTCCAGGTGCCAGCTGCTGGCCACGGCACCTCCAGCTCCTCCACTTCCACCGGTTTAATCTCCAAAGCTTTGGTCTCTCACACCCAGACCTGCCAGACTCAGCTCTAAACTCAATTTGTCCTAGAGATTACTCTACAGTCGAGCCTTGTGAGCACACACGCACGTCCTTTGAAGATAAACACTGCTTGTACCCCGTGAATCAGCGTAAGTCAGCGCCGCTCTGAGCACCGCGCTGGAACAGAGTCTCATTTTCTGAAATGTCAGAGTAGGAGTCTGCAGCTCGTTAGTGCCAGCTCCAGCGCCCAAGGATGCACAGTGTGGTAGCATGCCTTGAGGAATTAAGTAAGGTCAGTCCCAAATTTAGGGATTGGCTGAATATTCTGCTCAAGTGTCTTAAATGCAGTTTGTTAAAAATAAAGGGTTTATTTTGATACGGCACACAGCACATTGCATCATCTGGAGTGTGCGGCGAGACAGATGGTAGGAATAAGACAGAGCCTTCCCTTCACGGCGTTTGCTTCCATGTTAGGAGCCTCTTCAAATGACTCTGCTTAGTAAGTTTTCCAGAGGCTGTTTAAGGCAAGAGAAATTAAGAAGATGATCAGCACTCCATTAACATCTGAAAGGAGCTGACAGCACTGAGAACAGGCACACGGTAACAAGAAATCCACTGCCAGTCTTACAGTATTTTTATTATTGTTAGTATTAGCTCACTTGCCGACCAGTGCTGATGCTTCAGACACGGTTTTGCAGAAATCCTGTAAATCTATTACCCCCCAACCACCCCCTTCATCACCACCAGCCCCAACCGCTCCTCCGAGTCAGTGCCTCAGGTAAACATCTAAAAAGCCACTTTGACCCAACGCTGCACACTTCTAACGCCAAATACCTCGCTCCTCAAAGATCATCACTGCAGAACAGCACCCCCCACCACCCCACTCCCGCCGGTATCACGTTAAGATTTGGCTGCCAACCTGAAATCGTTGGCAATTTTACAGCAGTGACAAGATGACCAAAGGCCTGCTCGAACCCACGAGCGATGGACGAGCGCGGTGACATTCAGTTCGGAATTACGAGCAGAGAAACCGCGATACGTCAGGTGGCAAAGGCAGCCAGCTTTGAGCTGATGTTCTCCTGGAGTAAACAAACCCGTGGGTCGACCTACAGAAAGCGAGGAAGCGTATCTGAAGGCAGCAGCATCCCAAAGTTAAAAGCAATAAACGGCTAAAGCTCCGTGTGAGCCTCTTGGCTCCTACATAGCCTGGAGCTCCAGATAGAGCATCTGAGATAATCACAAAAAGCTCCGCTTGCTGCCGGGGCGCAGAGGCGAGGCAGAGCTCAGCGTGGGGCTCAGCTTCCCGCGGGGCTCCGGCTCGCCGCGGAGGCAGCGCCGCGTCCTGCCGAGCCATCCCCACCCCGGAGAAGGCCCACGACAACACAACTGCCCCTCAACACAACTGCCCCTCGCAGCATTCAGGCAATGAAAGGCCACGCAACGCACAATCCCTCTAACAAGTTCCCCTCCGAATTAACAAATGTCTTTAAGCACCAGGAAAGAAGCATCACCACGTTGCGGCAGAGCCAGTTCTGCGTGTACAGAATGCAAAAACTACAGTTCTTTGAAGATATCTGGGAAGTGCTGGAGGAGTGCAGAGGCTGCTCTAATTGCTTTAACCCACTGCTGCACTCTCTCCGCAGCAGACATGACTTTCTAAGGGTTTAAATCTGAGGCACAGTAGCTGTCCAAGGCTATTTGCAAGTTTATTGTAAACACGTCCCACTTCTCAGGCCTCTGCTTCAAGCAAGATAAACAGCGTGGCAATTAAGCTGCAACTTCTGTGCCAAAACAAGATAAATTAATTTTCTGCTGAAGTTCTGCAGAACTGTCCCAAGCTCCTGGAAGAGCAGCCTGGGGCACGGGCAGAGAAGCCAGCGGGCTGCAGGCTGCGATGGGGCTCCGGCACGACACCCTCGAGCCGTGCTCACGCTCCATCAGCAGATGGGGGGGATCTTCCCTCTGCCTTCGGGGAGGAGGTTGGGACCCAGCGCTCGGAGCAGAAGTCGGCTTCCACATGCAACACCCTCATGCGCGTGCCCACGCATGGGCAAGCCCATGGCCGGGCTGCTGGTAGTCTTCTCCAGTAAGGCCTGGCTTTAAAAGCTCGGGAGCAGTATTAAGTGAAGGGTTATCCTGAGATTAGAACTTAAATTAAACCTCTGATGCAGCTTTGCACAGGAAAAGCTACGCGCTGTATTAACTGATAGACGGCACCTGGGAGTGACCCATCCGTCTGTCCAGCCAACCCCCGGGATGTCTGGAAGACACCGGTGGCTGACGTTCAGCTCCCATCAGAGCCATCTCCATCTTCTGCCAGAGCTTCCAGGTCCACCGGCCAAGCTGAATTCAGAAGCGCTGCTGCGCTCGAGCAAAGACCTCGCGCACGAGCCCGACCCGAGGTACAGCCCAAGGCATCTCGGGCCGTTGGGCACAACGAAAGTTACGGATGGGATAAGGCTAGAGATACCTTGAGTAATTTAACATGCTCCAACAGCGTCCTGCTGTGTTTACCATTAAAATACCACAGGAAAAAAAACACTGTCTGCAGAAAGGGGAAGAGATTTGTGATTGTTTCCTACGCCTTGAACCTCTTCTGGCCTTGAATGCTTCAGCCAGATACTGCATTCAACAGGTTAATGAGCTGGAGAGCTGATCAAAGGACAGATGTTTATTCCCCCTTTAATTTCTGTTCGAGTCACAAATGCTCACAAATATTTATCTGCAGAAGTCATAGCACTAATCCCATCTCCTTCCTAGCTTTTAAGTTTAGTGATCAAAGTTGTACAATTTCTTGAAGACTGTGTTTCAGTTTCAGTTAGTGGTCTCTTCTAAAGAATAATTTAAAAAAGCATTTTTCATAGGGGAAATTAAGAGCAAATGGGTATGTTCTAGTGAAAATTAAAAGGAACATCAAAGTGAAACAAGGCAGCTTAATTTCACACCATCTATTCCTGAAAAGGATGACTGTAGGCAATCCTCTTTCAACAAGTGTCGGAACGAGGACTTCACTTTCCCAGAAAGGCATTTGGAAGCACCACCTCACCTACCTCCCCACCCACACGTACCCCCAGCTTCACAGCAGAGTTTGTGTGGAAACTCCTCTACCTGCCCCCAATCCTCTTCAAAAACGAGAGCGACGAGCGGATCCCTCCTGTGCTCCCACCCGTCAGCAGCACGAGGAACACGGAGGCGTTTGCTCAGAAGGTGGCCCTGGGCAAGGGCTTTGGGTTTGTTTTCCCCAGCCCTTCCAGCCTCAGCTGGGAACACGCAGCTTTCGAGCTCCGACTGGATTTTTCAGAGCTCCCTTGTGAAGTTGTGTTTCACTGGTAACGACACGAGCCCTGCACAGGCCAGGAGCATCACTGAAATGTCACCTGCTAAATAAACGAGGTTAAAACCCCGCGTCTGGTGCCGTAAACATTTCCCAACGAGTCTGAACCAAAGGAAAGAGCGTGACTGAGCTCCTTTAACAGGCAGCACTGGCTGTTTCCACCTGCGCTGCTGCCAGGGCTGTTGCTGCTGCCAGGGGACAGGCGGTACCTTTGCTGGGCAGCTGCGCCGGGATGACAGCCCGCTGCCGGAATGGAGGGGATTGAAATTCAGTGCTGTGAGTCAGACAAGCATGTGCAGGGTGTATTCAACAACAAACCGCCCCCGGGGGCTGCGAACACGCCGGCACGGCTCCAGCACCGAAGGTGCACTGGGGGCACGCTGCTCCGCGAGCTCAGGGAACTGAGGGGCTCCAGAGTTTTCCAATCCCTTTGTCAGAGGCGCTCGTTTTCCCTCCTCTGCCTCCAAAGGAGTAGAAATTTGATTTCTGCAGAAGCAAAAGGCCAAACTTCCCCACATGAGGGCAGTAATTAGGGCGTTATTAGAAATGCCTTCCGAGGTGACCGTTCCCTCCTTCCCCCCCTCTCGGTGCACGCTGATCCCGGGGAGTTGTTTGTCTCCGCTCTCCATTTGTCATCCTCACTCAAAGAGCACATGAGTCAGACTGTGCTCCACAGATGCTGCCGCTAAGAGCACACTCCATTTGGGAATATTAGCAACCCTGCAGAACAAAGACAGCTAAAAAAATAAATCCCCATCCACTGACTCCCCATCAACTGTGCCAGTAAGTGCCTGGTAAATGTCACTGGTTTTAAACTTTGTATAAACATCAGTCCTTGGATGGTCCAGATTAACTCCTCAGCTGCAAGATCGGAAGCACACACGTTATAAAAGGGCAGCGACCAGCCTGCCCCTTCAGCTACAGCTCACTGTAGCTCTGTCCCAACGAATACCACAAAGAGGAAAAAGGAGAGATGTAACTTATTTTTGCACAGCTATCTTAGAGAGGCTGGATTCTTGCTATGTATAGTTTTCCAGAACAACAAAAGTGAAGCAATTAATATTCACGTGGACCAGCCACAGCAGAGAGCTCAAGCCCTGGCCAGAGACCAGCAGCTTTGCTCTGGAAAAGGGACCTGACGAGCTTCAGTGAAACAGCACCGACCGCTGGTGCTCTCACCACTGGTTTGGAATCCATTTACCATAACAGAATTAAACTAGATAAAAGGAAACACTTGAGCGCATGTAAATAATCCCACTAAATAAAACTATGCATGATTAAAAAGCCGTCAGCTTCAGTGCTGATAAACCTCAGCAGACCCTGACTGCACTGTCACCGTCTCACCGCAGCTCTTGGCAGATTGTAACGCTCCTTTCAGGCACATCTGGAGAACTCTCCTATTATCTACAAGAAAAACACAACCCAGAGAACACAGAGTGACCCAGTTCGAAGTGTACAACTTGTCTATTTTCAACAGAGCACAGAGCCAGCTGCAGTGCAGACTGTCCTGACCAGAGGCAGAGTTGGGCTCTGCACAACGAGCTGCTCCTTCCGCATCAGCCTGTTCTGCTTGTGCCCAACTGCTCTTTGTGACACTCACAAACTGGTTTTGCAGAATCCTGCAATTAGAACAGCACCACCTATACAAATGCCACAGATTAGGGATCAAGAGCTCCTCTGCTCACTACAGATTTTTTTTCTAAATCTGCCAGGTTCGGATTAATTTGCATGCACGAACTTGAACGAAGGAATGGAGGAGTTTCCAACAAAAGTGGTGAGCCTCTACACACAGAACCCCTATAGAGCTGATGGTGCATCAGCCTAAAGATCCACTGTGCAAAGCTGCTCACCCTGGATAGCAGCCAGCAGGAGAGGAAGGAAAATGTGCAAGAAACCGGGCAGTCCAGCTGGGTCACAGCTACTGTTCTTACGATTTCTAAAGCTCCAGGAATTAAAATGATTTGAGGCTCCTCCCTTATCACCACTGTATCTCATCTGCTCCTTCCAAGGTGGGACATCAGTTACACAGCACTCACTGTGTGCCAACAGCTGGACAACACCCGTCTGGAACGTTAACCTGTCCTGGAGGTCTGAGTGTGCTGAAAAGGCCGATTTAACTGAAAAACTGCTGCAAGACTCTGGAGGCAACACCACCACAGAAAAGCAGTGAACTGCAGATCTTCAGTTACCCACCTGCACTCCTACACACCCCTTCCTTCCCCGTGGGCTCTACTACAGCATCTCCTCCGTTCCCAGCAGGCCCCTGAGCTGGAGCTGCTGCTGCCAAGGTCAGGTGTTGCTGCTGTGCTGAGAACACCCAGGATCAGGTCTGGATCAGGTCTGGCCTAGCAAAGCATGATGACAGCGGGGAGCAGAGAGCAGGCTGCCTGCAGACCAAGAGCTGCTGCTGTTCTCCTGCCTGAGCAGGAAAGGGGCAGGAGACATGAGGAAAGATAATTCTAAAGGAACACTTTCCTAATTAACAAAAACTCACCAGCAAGTCTCATGAGTTTGATGTACCATCTCTATCCATCGGTATCTAAACAAAACGTTTCGCCTATAGATACTAATTTGACAGGGTAAAGGACCTGAGATCAGCTCGTGCTTTCTAAATCCTCTGCACTCCCGGGTCAGGGGAGGTGGAGGCAGCGAGCAGCCAGCGGCAGGCACCGCTCGGCGCCCGGCACGCAGCGAAACCAGAAGGGAGTCTGTCTGCAAGGGCAGGGCAGGTACGTCCAGGTAAGCAGCAGAAGCACCCGGGCTGTGCCCAGCCATCCTCTACACACACCACAACCCCGGGCTCTGTGCCACCCCCACACGAACCTCCCTAACAACAGGGAAACGCAGGCGGTGTCCTCGCAAAAGGTATTAAAAGCTTATCTTTTAGACACAACATGATTGTTATTAAGATTTGGGTATATTAGAAAGGGGATGATGGATAAAACAGACATAAACTCGTCTTTACATGACTTAAGTGTTAAACATACAGAAGAGGCTGGGAACATCTTGCTTTACAGATTCATACCAGCGTACCTCTGGAAGAGGCTGTTGTGTTTCAGGATGTGCCAAATCTTTGAGCAGAAACCGAATCGGATTCACTGTTCTCATGCTGCTTCCCGCACCCCGGCAGACAGGACGAGCAGGCAGCAGGATGACTTTACCTTGACAAAGAGCAGCCCCACCAGCTGCGTGTAACTGTGCTGAGGAAGAGGCTCTCCAGGAGGGAAAGGGGTGGTGTCACGGATGTCCAGGCAGGTTGTGGTGGGCGCAAACAAATCAAAGCACGGGCCAGGTGCACTCTGAGGTAGCTGTGCTGTGCCCCAAAGTACCTCGAGCTAACTTTCACTGCTCACACCACTGCCCTTGCAAAGAAGAGATCATCACGGATCTGCAGACTTTCCTAGAAGCCTGGAAACCAGGGGTTTGGTGTCTTAACATTAGGAACAAGCACAGAGTCTGGCTATTGAAACCAGGGTGCGCTGGTAAGCACCTAAGCACCCACCTGGGCTTTGGCTCATCGTATCAGAGAGAGGAGCGTGGTTTGTTGTTTCCTCTGGGCACAGCCTAACACTGCCACTGAACAGCTGCTGCCTGACACACGGCCCCACGGCCACCTGATAAACAGCGGAAGCTCCTGTGGTCATCGGTGCGCGCTGCCATCGCTGTCAGATCACTGGGCTGAGGCTCTTATTTGGGGAAAAACGGCACCGCCCGGGAGTCAGCATCAGCCAAGGGCAGATTCAATAGCAGCAGGCACAGCCAGGACAAAAAAAAAAAAGAAAACAGCAAAGGTTAATGCACCGCAGGTCCGCACCAAGAACACATTTGTCACCTCTCCAGGTCTGGTCCAGCCCTGGCCAGGCGAGATAGGCTCAGCACGTCCATGAGCAGAACAAACTCACCATCAGCACAACCACGCCACCAGCCTTCGCTGTGCTCTCCCTCTGCCTCATAGGGACAAAATATAATCTGTTGGACTCACTTCTGCTGTGGAGGATAGCTTGTGTCTACCCTCCGGCTATTTTCACCCTGTACTGATGAACACAAACAACTCTTAATTAAAAGCACTAGAATTAAGTCTTTGTCACATTTTAAAGGAGGCAAAACCAGGAATGTGGCACGCTTGAGTCATACAGCAGGTTGTACAGCAGAGTACCACCAAAAGTAACCCCACAGGTCTCCTCATTTTCCTTTCCAAATAATATTTATGATAAATGCATTTACTGCTTTTGGCTTGTTTGGAGCTGGACCCTTGGTTCAAGGGCACGTGGAAGCCTTGCGGTACCTTCCTCCACCTCAAGCTTTGTCTTTCTCCTGTGCCCATTCACACAGGACAGCCTGACTGGCACAACAGCTTCGAGTGTTGAAAATTCAAGTTTTGCTGGATGTTTGTGGATCCCACCACCGGCTGTCACCTCTTTAGGAACACAAAAAAAACCCAAACAACCCACCACCACAATTTTGCAGTTAGAGAACAAATCTTTAAATCAGACACTCGCAAGAGCACGCGGAGCTAAGATCCTACAAAAATGTTAGAAGTGGGCTCTCAACTAATTATAAATTTATCTTAATAGCATGTTAAACCCAACAACTTCTCTTGCAAAGACGGAGGGCCCCAGGCCTGCTGAACTTAGAGCAACACACAAATGTTTTTGTATATTCTGGCAACAAAACAGGTCCCTCTAAACTACCAGATATTTCTGGACCATAGAAAACAGAGCTCTCCATCTAATTTATGGCCTTGCTAACAACGTGGGAAACTCATTACAAGAAACAAACACCCGAGGTGTTGCTTG
Organism: Otus sunia; assembly: GCA_010365825.1. Taxonomy (NCBI): domain Eukaryota; kingdom Metazoa; phylum Chordata; class Aves; order Strigiformes; family Strigidae; genus Otus; species Otus sunia. The sequence continues at coordinate 1,053,677 of ML997655.1, read as the reverse complement.
CCACCTCCCACCTATCCCAACAAGCCCCGAATTAAACTACTTCCCAACTGTTTCTCTCCTCTGGGAAAGTAAATATTGCGAGGGGCTGATCCCCCAGGCCCTGCGGCGCCGCCCCGGGGGCAGCCAGCCCGCACACGGGTCCTGCTGACAGGGAGTGGGAGCAGCACAAGGGAGCACAGCGAAGCTCTTCCCGCACCCCTCCGTGTCGTGCCGTGTCCCCCTTGAGCCGGCCTGAGCGCCTGCAGAGGGGCACAGGGCAAAGCCTGCAAACCCAGAAGCCAGCCTGCAGACTAAACAGCACAGAGCACTTTGCAGGGGCTCTGTACAGCGCTGGATTCGTTTCTTGTGGAATGACCCGCTGACTCCGTGACAATTTTAAGCAGCACATAAGCTGGATCAGCACGGTTTCTGAAAAGCTGCTTTGAGCTCTTCATCCATAAGAACATAATTTTATCAGCTCCAGAAGAGGAAAAAGCTGCCTCAGATGCAACTAACTCATAAGCTTTCCACCTGAAATCATCCACATAAACGGCCCCAATATGAAAAACGTCTGAAGGCCAAACTCAAGCATCAGATTGCTGAATTGAGCCGCTCGCTCCCACTGCCCCTCGCGGAGCTGCAGCCGCCGGCCCGTGCCCCGTCCCCGGGCGCAGCCCAGATCCAGACGCTGCGAGCTCAGGGCTCCACGTCGGGGCAGCGAGGGCAATGCCCAACCACAGCAAGAAGCTATTTCTCAGGCCCTTCCTGGAACTCCACCACACTGAACCGCCTGTTGATTTAGCCGCTGGTGCGAGCTCGAGCAGAGCCAGCCACCACCACAGAGCCCTGGCGCTGAACCGAGCTCCAGCAACGGCTGCAGTTCTGAGCAATATTTTTTTTTTTTTTTTGCTCTGCTTGGAACCACGTAAATAGCATTTCTGTTTGCCATTAATCCGTCCACGCTTGCGCTTCCCAGAGTAACCACTGCTGGGAACAGATCTGCGTGTCTTCAGATGCCCAGGGCTTCCCCGCCACGCCGCCCTGCCAGCCCTGCAGGACGTCAGGGAGCCGCCAGCGCCGCCAGGAGCCGTGGTGTCACCGGCAGGACAACGGCCACAGCGGAGGCCTCGAGGTTACGCTGGGGAACGCAGAGGAAATTGCTGCCGAAAACAGGAGCGAGATGTCTGGACGTGGATAATCCTTCCACAAACTTTGTAAGCTAACAACTAGAAGAGAGATTCAATAGGCTTTTCTGTGAAGCCTCTGCAAACCAGAGATGCTCAGGGATACGGGTGTCACTTGGGATTTCAGCCAGAGATGGCACGCTGCAGGCATGAACGAGTATATTCATCGCTGAAATTCTACAGTAGGCACAGAAACAGCTGAAAACATTAAGGAATATTGTTGTTCTAACATAATCTTATGCTTTCCTACTTTGGCTGACCATTTTAATTGCCAGGTGAAGTATTATGGCAAAGCATGTTCAGAATAACGGCAGCTATACCTTTATTCATTTCAGTCTAATATTAGGAAGGAGCAGTGGTGTGAAGGAGGCAAATTATTACAGTCTCTGAACACTCGAGGCTAGAGCAAGCCCCAAGAGCAACAGGAAGGAAGGGACAGGATTAACAGAGACCATTAGCTGCACATCACCTGCAAACCTCATTAATTCTGCTATTTGTTAGTGGGAAGAAAAATAAAGCAGTTGGGTATTACAAGAGAGAAATCATTTGAAATGCAGGCGTTTTTTTTGAAGTGCAAGTTTCATACTTGGGAGTTCTGGAAAAGGATGCTGGCACAGCACCCAGGTAAAAGCTGTTCAAAGAAACTGGGGGTTTAGACTTGGGTGGAGGGACACTGCCTACCTGGGCAGAAACCCACCATCACCACCGGGCTCCACCGAAACCAGGAGCATCGGGCTGAGGCTCCAAGAGGGTAAATTCAGCTTTGATTAAGAACACCTGACAGCCAGGGGAATTGCATTCTGGAATAGTTCTCACACAAGCTGTTATGGTACGTTCACAGGCATCCTCACACCGAGCAGGATTTGGTCTCTGAGGCAGTTTCCAGAGCTGTACCAGGGGTGGCTGCCCCCTCGTGCCAACCAGGCACCAGCAGGTTTCGGGTGCCGAGGCCAGAGCAGCTTAGTGACACACGAGGAGCGTGAGTAACACAACCGAGCACTGATTCAGTCACCCAACCACAGGAAACTCACCGAGTTCACCACATCATCTTCCCCCTGCCCTCCCACGGTGGGAATGGCAGGGGAGGCGATGGGAGGGGGCCCAGGCGAGGCAGACAGATGACCTGCCGGGCTGGGTAACGCTGCGCGATGATTCACACAGCCCCAGCCGTGTGAACGGCTTGCAGGCACCTCGCTGCTCTTCCCCATCCATCTGTAAACACTGGACCTAAGCCATTTTATTTCTCCTGGGGAGACTCCCAGCGTTGTCTTGGCACAAAGACAACGGAGCAGCCGTTCCCACTCTCCACCTATGGCAGTTTACTCCAAACCCATCTCAAGCTCTGAGCTCACCTCCCATCCTGCTGCCTTTGAGGGTCCCCCAGGGACCATCACTACCCTTTTCGCCCAAGGTTCAAGCTCTCCGAAACCAACTGCACTCCTTAAACTGAACTTGTTGGGCCTGTGAACCTTATTTCAAGCCATTCTTACCCAGTAATGCATTTCCCAGATGTGATGCTCAAATGGGAACCGGCTAGAAACCCGTTCTGGTGAAGCCAGCTGTGAAATCCAGCACCCGACTGTGGGAAAGCAGAGGTCATTTCCCCAAAGTTAGGGAAAACAAAGAGGTGTCGACTCATTCAGAGAACGAATAGCAACACCCGTACTGAGAAAGACAGACCAAAGGCAGCATCAGATCTGAGAGCAATGGGAAGAGATCCCACCAAGCAAAAATACACACACCGTGCGTATCCCCAAGCGATGCGTGCCGCTCCTCCTCCACTGCAACTGCAGCATTTCAGTCGCATCCTTCTCAAGTTGTTTCAAGCTAGAATAGAGCAGATTTTTGGTGCTGATTGCACTCTCAGAGCCCTGCACTCATTCAAGCTAACCACGGGAGATGAGGGTAGCTAGCCCTTATCGTTGTCTTGCCCACTGAACCTGAACCCCTGCATCAGTTCTCCCCTCTCCTTTTTCCACGATTCAGCCCAATAGCAGGAGATCCTTGGGCTGACAAGCCAGCTTTGAGAAAGCTGTAAGAGCGGGTGCTATTAACGGGCACAATGTAGTGGGTGCTCCCAGGACACACCCTCTCCCTGGTCTCTCAGAGGTCTGCAACCACCCCCCTCAAAGGGCTGCATCCATCGCTCCAGGGTACCCCAAAATAAAGGCCCCCAGCTCCCCTTCGGTGTAACCGGGGGACGGTATCGAGTCAAGGTGACCCCAGGGCAGTGAAGGAGACACAAACAGCGTGACAGGGCCGGAGGGCAGCCCCGAGCAGAGGGGCTGGGAATGCATTCGGAGGAGACCTACTGATAAGTCTGCTGCAAAAAGAATGTTTTAGGGGTGACTCGTGATTGCGACAGAGATACCAAAGAGTTGTTTGGTGTTGGTCTCTACGCTCAGCAGAACAGATTTCCTTTAAACATCCAACTGAGCAAACCCTGACTCTGTATTTTTGAGGTAAAGGTGTTTGAGCTTTAGTCTCGTGTCTCTTCTCCTCTGTATACAGAGGAAAATTCACCATCAGGCTGCAGTTCATGGAACACTGGCAGAAAGCATGTCCATATTGCCAAATTTAGCCTGATACAAACTTAACACTGAAGATGTTAAGAGGTACGAGGAAAGGAGAAATCTGTGAAAACAAACGGGTCACAAACAATCACAGCATCTCGAGGTACCTCTTAGGAGACTGAAATCTGAACACGGCCACTGGAGAGAGAGAATCAGGATGCTGCCCCAGATCTTTTTTTGACATGTTAAACTGGGATTATCTCAATTATGCTAAAAAGTCATACACAGAGACTGCCGCGATCTCGAATTTTCCCCTGCCTATCTGCACACTGCTGATTGTGTCTGATTAAAAATGCAGAGGAGTTTTGCACATGCTGCAGAAAGTAAATTCTTAGAAAAGCATTTCGAGCGCATAGGAGGGAAAGAAAGCTGGTTCGTAAGGTCACGTGTAGAAGAGGTGAAGAGAAGGGCATCAAAGAATGGTCCATCACCGACAAATTACAGACTGGGGAAAAATGTGACAACTCAGCTGTCAGCCAGGAACATGAGAGGGACCTTCTGAGAAATCAGGTGCCATTAAGTGGTGCTGGATGAGCGTCTAAGAAAACGCTTTGAGCGCCTCGCTGAGCTCAAATTAGATGTGGAGAACTGAAAGTCCTGTCCTCGTTCGAATGCAATCCCACTTTGAGCAGCAGCTGTTGCATTTAGAAGTGGGTTGGTTTTGTTTTTGTTTTTTTTTTAAATACGAGCACCAGAGACAGGGCACAAATTCACCTGTCAGCTTGGCTCTGAGCACAGCAACCCCAGAGGGAGGGCAGCAGGACAGCCTGGTTTATTCCAGCCTTCTTCCAAGACTACCACGTTCCCCAGCACATTTTCTGAGCAAAGTCGCATTAATGCCCACCTCAGAGAACAGTCAGTCATGCCCAGCGCTGCAGAGGCACACAGTGTAGTTAAAAAATAAGTGAGTCCTCTGAGTAAGTCCCTCTCACCCTCCATTTCAGAGCTACACAGTGAGCGAGGAGAGCCCCGGGGTGAAACCACAGACCAAAGGCTCCTCCACAGCTTTCCTGCACGACCTTGGGAAAACAACCGACCTTCTTTTTCCTTCGAGGCCACTGTAAATTTTAACAAAGCACTCAGACACAGACAGAAAACAGCATTTGTCACCGAGGAGACAGGATTCCTGTCGGTGCTGATAAAGCTGTAAATGTGCTTGCACAAGGACCAGCAGCTAACCCAAAGAAATCCTTCGCACAATGCAGAAGTTAACTATTATTCCTCCACGGATCACCTGGCGCAATCTCACATGACACTGCAAAAAGCCCTGAGATAATTTCAAGCCATTAAAAACCCCACCAAATATTTTGTAAGATACGTTCATCGTTAGCAGGGAGCAAACTAACAGAAAAACCTGCTCAAGACAACCTAAAGGGCTGAATTACAGTTTATCTCAAAGCCCGCATAGTGTGTTTGCAGACTGAGTAACCTTTTTTTTGCTGACCACGAGGTTTACTGCAAAACATGAACAACTTTCACTCTGTGGCTGCTCCAACACGCAGCCATGACATTAAAGCCCCCAGCCCTGCATCAGAGCCACCTCCCCTCCAACCAAGGACCGGGGCAGCTCCTGCAGCTGCAGACCAGAGAACCCTGGAGGGTACAAACCCAAAAATCTGAATTTCTGCCTTCCAAGCTAATCTGCTTTGCTTTTTAAAAGGAACCAAGCTTCAAGGGGACAGCCCCAAAATCCTTCCCATTGTTCCTCGTGCCAAAGCATGACAAGCTTTGGTCATTCTTGACAGATCCGAGCTTCCCAAAGCTTGTGTCCCCAAAGCTAACCCCAGCAGCTCCGTCGCAGCAGCACTAAGTGTGCTAGGATGAAGGCTTTTGTGCTGCCTAGTTCAAGGGCAATAATTCAGAAAAAGGGAAAAGTTTCTTACAGAGCTTCAAGAAGAGTTTGGATGTTTAGCTGCCATCCCACAAAAACTAGCAGTTAATGTGTTTTTAGCCACTTTCCTTGAAGAGTAAAAGGAAAGTGAAGAGCAGGGCTGGTTTGCAGAGGCAAAGAGTTGCAAAAGCTGTTTAATGACTCACACTTTTTTTTTTTCCCCCCACAGTGAAACCAATGAGAAGGGGCAGCAAGTGTTCAGCACACCAAGGAATCGTTTCCTTTTGTTTCTGGGGCTGGCTGCAATAGGATTACAAGCAGCAGCGTGGGCCCTCCACAACTGCTGGGCAGAACTGCCCTCTCCTCATCTCCAGTTCCAAAGCCAGGCATAAAATAAATAAATAAATCTGTGTACTGTGGATCTTCCATCTCCACACTTTTTGCATCGATCGCAGTGCAGTGGGTGGGACTTTGGCAGCAGCACGGTCTTTACTGCAACAGGGAAAGGAAAAGGAGAGAAATTACTGGCAGCACGGGCCACTCCTGTTGGCAAGGCTCCGCAGCCGTTGCGATACTTTATAAGGAAATTTCTTGGACGAAACTGCCTATCCTCATGTTACTGAGGGGTTTTTTTGTATTCCGTTGCAGATGCTCTACAAAGTTATTCTTAGCAGGTATTTTGTAGAGAACCAAAAGCTGTCCCCAGGCTGGGGACAATCTGCAGAAACCCCAAAACAGGTTTGAGATCTGCCGAGGAAATAAAGCATCCCTTCAGGTCAGCGCTCCCGAAGCCAAGACCGGGAGAAGCAAAGACAAGTCCCAGGAGATTCAGGTTTAAGAAGCTCCTCGTACAGATGATGCAATACAGTTAAATCGGGCTTTGTCCAACCTCTGGCCATTAACGGTCAGAGCCTGCTGAAACGCTTCCAAATCCTGCGGATCGATCACATTTCATCACCCGGCGACGGTAACACTCCAACGGGCGGCTTCCAAGGAAGGTTCAAGTTCTTCGTTTGTTTGTACTGGGGGTGCCTGTTTCTTCCAGATCAATGATTTACTGCGCCTGGCACCGTCCCGGCCGTGTCCTCGTGGTTACACCAAACGTCCAGATTAATAAAAACCCACTTATGTCTAGTTTTTTAAAAAGATGAAGAATTCCAGCGCTGCTGCCTTGATGCCTCCAGCCTGGGCTGGAGCTGAATTAAGTTCAGAATTCTATCAAAGGCATTGAGGAATGGGATGAATTGTCTGGGGTTTGGGGCTGGTTTGTTTTTCCCCCAGACAAAGGTTGGTCTGACCTGGCGGACGTGGACCATCCATCTCCATCAAATAGTTACCAACAATAAATCAAGCTGAGGAAAGCAACAGGTAGAAGGCAGAGATGCACTTCAGGTTTAGCAGCAGGGCACCCAAGCTCACTGCTGACTAATCTGGCTCTTACCAGACCCTTTTGCACACACATTTTCCCTGTGGCCTTGTACAGCTGGGAGCATGTGACAGTAACACTGAGCCTCTCTGGACTGGACTGGCAGAAAAGCTGAATTCTAAGGAAAAACCAGCTCACGTATTAGCTCCTGTGTACACAGACCGGGGAAGGAGAAACCCAAAACAGAGGAGATTTCTCCAGTCCAAGCTGCCATCAAGACGTTAAAAAAAGCAACTTTCCTTTCAGATTTTTAACTGAAATAGCTGAGTGCCTAATAAGCAAACTGCAACTGCCTTTACTCAATCAAATGGCATTCGGGGATTCCAGATTAATTCCAGTGAACTCCAGCAACAAGCAACTGAAAGTTGCCAATATCCATTTTATTTGAATAAGTATGAACAAGATGTAAAATGCCAAAGGGTGGGGGCTGTATGTACAACTAATAAAGGTGTCTGGTAGCTTAAGTGATCTGGAGACAGTTCTGGGATTCAGAATTTAAACAAATACTAAACAAATGAGCTGGTGCAGAGGAGCAGAGGAATGCTGGCCTCAGGGCTGAGGAATGCAAGCCTGTCCAGACGGCAGCAAGAGAGCAGCTGTATGTGCACCCGGCGCTGGGATGGGAAACCAGCTGGAAATATGTAAAGTTAGTGCTGCTTAGGCACTTTTACATATATCTATACTTAGAAAAAGTAGATAAAGAACAAGCAAACCTGTTTAATGACAATATGCCTATGCAACTCTGTTCCGCAACTTGAAAGCACAAATTCAACGAGATCCAGATAAGAGATGGAGGGTTTTCACACTAGAAAGTTAGAAATCAATTACAGAAACAATTGACAGCTGGATTATTCACCTAAACCCCCTGCACCCTCTCAGCGATTTGCATTTCAAACAGACCGAATTTCACAGCAGGACAGATCGTTTCCCCATCTTGTCTACAAGTTCACACAGGACTGAATTGTTCTTCCAGTTAGCCCACAACCAGGGCTTCCTATCTCACCAGAAAATAAAAGGTTTAGTTTAAAAATCACAGTAAGCATTTTTTGCACATCGATAGAAAAGTGCTTAGGCAGCTCTAAACTTCAAAGAATTTCTTACAAGCCAGACAAACCTGGTTTAGGCACAGACCAGCTCTGAGGCTCACTGACTGTGACACCGTGAGCAGTGCTAGAGCACGATGGGTCTCTAAAAAAAAATAAACCAAACCAAATTCAATATTTACATGACCTGCACATTAGATGCCACATTACCATCTCACTAAACAGTGACGGGTAAGGTCTCTTGCATGTCCCTCAGCATCTCGCACGCCCAAACAAATGTCAGGTTTGCTCAGTCACGTGTGACTAACTCGGGCAGCTCCCGGGCCAGCAGATGACAACGTGGAGCACCTCCGGGTGGCACACAATACTGTCAAACCATGAAACCTCAGCTCTGCAGCTGCAAACAGCCATAAGGATATATTTGTGTTTACCCAGAGTTTAGGTGTTCCAAAGGAAAGGCTGATTTAATCACCCTGGCAGTTTGCCAGTTTGGACAGAGCAGCGGCTTGCCCAAACTTAAGGGACCCCCTTTTTCCTGCCCAGATCTCCAAACGCTCCTCAACCACGGCTCTTCCAAAAAACTGAGATTGTTATCTCGGGCCAAGGAGCAGGAGAATAGGAACACAGGCTCTGTTTACTGCTAGCTGTTCGGAGGAAAGCCCGTGGGGGCTGTCGCTGCTGAAGGTTAGCTCGGTGCGCAGGTGGAGCATGTGGGAGGGCAGGAAGGACAAAAACCAGAGCCAGTAAGAACTGACTCAGCAACGCTCACCCCCTTTCATTATCTCAGATCTTACAGCAGAAATGTTAAGATACACTTTCAAAATGAGAAGGCGAGCTGGAGATGGTTTATATAATGCTGCTGGAAGCTGGCAGACGTTTCGCCTCATGCAAGTCACCAAGAGCACAGATGTATTGGAAAGCTGCAGATGAAAGATCGTATCGCCAGTCATCGACAGTAATTGGGGGCTGCAACAAGCCCCCACGGGGCAGAGCACATTTCAGGGAACCCCAGTGCAGGAGGAGCCTTCCCACGCAGGAAGGGATGGGGTCATGGCACACATGACGGGAAGGGAGAGTCCCACCCAGCACCGTGAGGGCAAAGGACAAAACTCCTCCTGGCCACCAACACCAGCCTGAACAGCAGCTCTGCAGACACCGCAGCGTACAGCCTGTTATTGTTTCCCCTGAAAACACCTTTAAAAATTCTTTAAAGAATTAACTGTGCCCCAAAACAAATAATACTCAGTTAAACAGGAGTAATGTTGCAACTTAAGAAACACAAATGGTTTTCCTCTTTTAGGTAAGGACTAGAAACATCAAAGCTGGCAGCTGCTGGTATAAATAGACAGGCCACCAGGGCTGGCTGAAGGGCCACCATGAAGAAAACTGACAAAAACCCCCGCTGTACTTGTTTTTCCATTATCTAATATTAGGCCATGTAGGTATTTATGAACCATTCTGCAGTGCGTTCAAGCTAATTCCCAGAAAATCACGTGCCTGCGCAGCGAATTCGAGATGAGGAAGCTTTCCAATGTTTTCTTGAGAAGAGATGTGATCACCATGCAGTACTAACAGCACTTTGAAAATCTGCCTTGTTGGTTGGCTGCCATACACTGACCCAACGAGCGTCTTATTAAGCTTCCAGTCATCTCTTCCCAGCTATTTGTGTCAAACTGTGTGCTCTGAGGCTCGAAGAGTCTAAAGCAACTTCAGACTGGGGGCAGAAGGACAGATAGTAGTTACAGAACCACATTATAAAACATTTGAAGAAATACTACGTGCTCAGAAATTAGTGCTGATGTAACAAGTGCATGACAAGAGCCTCTCTGGTCTGCAGCTGCAAGGATAAGTCAGTAGTCATCAGGCCTGAAAGGCTCATTTAATTTCCCTGGTAAAAAAGAAAGAGTAAAAATGCCACAGACATTTCCAGCCACTTTGGACAATCAGTCGTGATCAATCCCCACCTCCTCCAGCCTAGGAACCAAGGGCATGAGTCAGACGAGGCGCTGAACAGGGCAACACCTCCGTCCAGATCTGACATCCCCACAGGCAAAGGCACTGGGTCACTGCACCCTCCAACCCTTCTCTTCCCCAGGATGTACACTTAGAGTGCTCAGAAAGCAAAACAATGTGTTCTATTTACTAGAATCCCTGCAGAAGCCTGCATGGACAGGCTGCAGTGCCGGGGAGAAGAGCTACTGGCCATTAAGTTCCTTATTTGAACACTCTTTATGCAGCCTGCCTCCTCCTACTGCTGCATCTCTGGGCAGCTGCTCTGGGCAAAAAGCACTGATTTGCTATCTTCAAGGAAAAAATCATGCCTAGAGGGGAAGGCAGCTGAAAGCTACCCAAAAGCCTTGCTGCAAATTTTTGTATGAAACAGCACCTTATTTAGACAATTTGAAAAATGTTACAGAGGGACACTATGGCTGGGAATTTGCATAATGGGCGTCTACATCTTGCTTACCTAACAGGAGAAAAATCCTGTCTGTCAGTAAGTCTAGACTGTGGTGTTGAATCCAGGGGACCGAGGAATCTCCCAGCCAGAAACAACAGGCAGCGCAGGGCAGGGTGCTGCCACCTGCCGACACCCACCGCGGCGGCGGACACCTCGCTTTCCGTGGGCACCTCTGGAGCAGGACTGCTCTGCAGAGCTAGGCTCAGCAGGAAAAGCAGCGAGAAAAGCCATCCTCCTCCTCGCCACAAAGCCTAAACTGACTCTTGCAGGGGCTCCAGGGAGAGCTGCGGGGAGTCGTGTGCCCTGCGGCGCCTGCTGCCCCGTGAGCTGCAGCCGCAGTTAAAGCAACGGCAGCGTGACAGTCTCTCTGATTAAAATGCATATACATTATTTAATACTAACAGGCCTCAGCACAACAGCAGCTTTCAAATTTAAACTACTCCACAGGCTTAGGTGGCTTAACAGAGACCTCTGCAGCTCAGACCGGCTCACTGCAGGCAGTGACAGATGCAGTTTTTCCCACCAAACCGGGTTTGAGAGGCTCAGGTACCCAAGAGGCACTAAGGTGTGTATTTAGCCACCATGTCCACCTCCAGGAAGGCACCCACTGGCCCCGGGGTCCCAGAGATGTCAGCTCATCCGAGCGACTGCAGCACAACAGCCACCCTTCATCATCTGCCCAACTTCCCTCCGGCCCCAAGGCAGCATCAGCCTGACCCACCTCTCCCCACAGCCCCGGCGGGGGCATCACACACCCCCCGAAAACGGGGAGGTTTGAAACACGCGCTCAGCCTCCTGCCCCATCAATTCCAACGGGGACACTAATAGAAGGCAGCAACGCTCCTCCTCTTCTTTGAAATACGGCACCCTTGATCTAAAGATAATCCATCTCTAGGACAACAGAACTATGTGAGCAAGATACTCTATTCTCAGCTATGGGTTAGTCATCTCACCAAGCTTAAGTTCCTTTACCTTGCCGGTATTTCACACATGGGACAGGAAATATAGGATTTCACAAAAGGACTGCTGATGCACGACGGGACTTCTGAGGCTCCACGGAAAGCGCTCGTGCCAAGGGTGACACTACGGAGACGGAGGTGACCAGAGAAAGGGACACCAACACTCGTGTGCTGCTGCGGTCCGTGTCCCCTGTGAAATTTCCAGCTATTGAGTGTTCCAAGTAGCAATAGATATCATTTCTTTAAAGCCCACTAAGAATTATTTCATACAAGCAGCTGCACTTGTAAGTCAGCATCTGGTGCCCAGCAGGGAAACGACGGACGAGCGGGATGTGGTTAGAGCCGAGCGCATCGCGTGACGCGCGGTGTCACGCCACCCGCACGGCAGACCAGAGGCGAGAGCTCGGCAGAGAGAGATACGTGAAGCCAAGGTGCTGTGAAAAACTGCGGAAGCTATTTTGGAAAAGGAAGCAGTGGAAATAGGCTGGTGAAATGCTGTTTCTAGGAAGTCGGTGCAGACCGAACACCAAGCTTAATCTCACCACTGCTTCCCTCAAGCACACTGGGGTTCACTTGTTCAGCGTGGCCCGTCTCCTTTGTGCAGTGCGGCTTATTAGGAGGTGAACTATAGCTGCAGGCATCACTCCAAAATCAAATTTAAATATTGTATTTGGGGGCACACAGGGAAAGTATCAACACATTGGAAGAACTAGCCTAAAACTTTCAGAACAGTACTATTGATTTATTGTGTGCTCTGAGATCACACAGGCTCTAGGGCAATTTAAAACAGCACGAGTGATATTTAACTTATTTCTTCTATAGAAAAGTCATGAGGCTTTAATCACCATGCTGCTTCATTAACTGGAGATTACTAATTACAGGATTTGTTAGTCAGCACTACCAGACAATGTTCTAGTGTTGATTATTTGTATAGGGAAGATTGGAACCGATGATTTAATAATTTTAACAGAATACAAGGTGATTTGCAAGAACTGTCCTCAGCAGAACGGACAAAAATCATTACGGTTGTCACGTACTTCCAGAAAGTAACAGCTTCAGTGGGATCAATGTGAAGCCAAAGATGAGGGAGAACAGCACAGGACAAGTGAGGCACACACCTTAAATCACGTGTGGAATCTCCTGCCTCTACCCTCGACCACTCTGCTTAGAGGGCTGGGAGAAGACAGGACATTTGCAGCATCTAATATTCCAGCACTGAGCAAAACCGCTATTATACAGGATGAAAAAGCCATCATCTGCAGCACCTCCTGCTCGTCTGCTGCTGGTTAACACACACACACACGTTCCAGCAAAAGCCAGATAAAAAAGGCAACTGAACCTCATCCAGCTACAGCAGCTAAAGCCTGCTGCTTCCCTTGGCTCCCAGCGAGAACAAAGGCTCCCACACACCCCTCACGCCTTCTGACTAAGAGGGACATGTCTTCTTTGGAATCTATAGATCTTCTTCCCTAATTAAGGAGGTGGATTACTGTTACATAACGAGCAGAACGTCGCTCCACGTGGGCAGCGAGTAATCACCAGCCTTTGTCTCAGACCAGCAGGAGCACGAAGAGTCAAACAGCCAACGCACTTGGGCAAACACCACTACGGCCCTAACTGCTGCGGAGTTTTCCCTGTGGCAGGTAAAGCTTAAACCATCAGTGGAAAGTAAATTAATAATGAAACGATACTGCAAGTTTCACAAGGGTCGAGATCTTCTCGCTCACCTTCTTACTGCAGAGGAGCAGTTTCGGCTACTGTCTCGTAGGGCGCGTTGCTGCCGGGGATCCCGGTTGTGGTTCCTTCTGGAAAGGAAACGGGAATTCAGGAGATCCGTCACTGACACACTAAACAGATGGTGCATTATTAATGAAGTTATAATTTGAAATAATAGATTTTTACTCCATTGACTGCAATTTCACTCTAGCAATATTTACTTCAATAACTGGTGCAATAAGGCGGGTGCTGCGTTCACTGCCGGGGTCTGCTTTTACCGATGGCAGTTTTCCTTACCAAGAACTCCATGTCCCAGGTATGTTTTGAAACAAACACTGATTTGTTTGAATTTTGTAGCGTTTCTAAGCACATCTTTATTTTGTTGCCTACAACAGACACACACACATGGACAGGCAACCCATTTTCATTTGTTTTTATAACTAACACCCGTGACCCGGAGGTCGCACTGCGCATTTCAGACACCGAAGGTGAACGTGTGGCATCTGAAACTGGAGATAACCAAGACTTCAGCTACTGGAGGAGAGTTCACTTAAACATCCCGCTCTAGATTTCACCGCAGTCCAACTACTGGACTACAGGCAACAGATGTTGAGCTTAAGCCCCCCCGTGGTGGCAGAGGGAGAGGCGTTTGCACCTTCGTATTTTTGGGGAACGCTGTGTTTGAGCAAAGCAGCCAGCAGAGTCCTGTGGCCAAACACACACTGCCAAGCTTAGTTTTCGAGAAACAAGCACAAAAAAAAAAAAAGGTCTAGCAATAAGCTGGCCTGAAGAAAGCATTACAAACACCCTGAGAAAAACCAAGGCATGTTCAGCTTTCTCACACGTCGGGATGCGCCCGCCACAGCACGTTAGAGGCTCCGCAGGCTCCTTCCTGCCTGCCAGGAAGGCATTGCTCAACCTCCTCCGGTCAGCCCAGCCCACCACCTCCTGAAGTCCTCTGAGCCAGCGCTAGGGATTCATTCCAAGAATCCATCTGAGCTGAAATCCAACCCTGCTTGTTTTCTCCACTTACTGTCTGAACACAAACAATTTTTTTTTTTAAAGGAGTAAAACCCACGTCATTTACTCTCCACTGGGTTTCAGACCATGGCTTGCCTTGCCCCTTTCACCTCCATCTTCCTCAGATTTCAGTAAATCAAAGGGTAAGGAATAGCTCTCTTGCCAAAACAATCATTTTAAAAATCAATATTTAATTTTTTTTTTTTTTTGAGAGTAGCAATTCTCACAAATACCATATTCCAAATGAGAGCGGCGCAGGCCAGCTCTCCACACAAATACGAAGGTGAGAGCAAGAGAAAAAGCCTTACTCTGAAACAGAACGTGCGTTAGGTTAGGAGACCAAAAGACCAAAAAGGAACATGGGGTAAAGGCATAACCACTTCAGACACCGAGCAAACAGCACGAGGTTTGCGATCAGCCTCCACACGGCTCCCGGCCCACCACCACCAACCCCCCCAGGGTCTGAAAGCCCCTTGCTGCCTCCTCACTGCCCCCGCTCGAGGGGAGATTTCCCCGGCCCCAGCGAGGCTCTGGCTGGAGCAGAGCAGGTGGAGAGGAGCCTGTGCCTTCCTCCCAGCCCGAAATAGCACATGGGGCCTCGCTCAGCGCCATCCCTCCTGCTCAAGCAGCACGGGCCTGCCTGATCCCCGGGGCAGAATTCAGGAATAAACCCAAAGGGACTGAAATTCGGGGGATTTTTGTTGATGAGGCGGCCCAGCCCTCCCAGAATACAGTATGGGAGAGAGGACTGAGGGGTCCTGCAGGTAAGAAAGGCCACCAGGAACACGGAAGAACAATCTCCAAGGAGCAGCACGCCCGGGGGCCCCTCGCTCTGCCTCCCAGGAGGCGCTTCCAGCACACGGAGAGGCGGCGCTGCCTCTCCCCGCAGCCCAGGTTAACAAGCTGCTACAGAAAAGGGGGTGCAATGAGCACTCTGGAGGAATTTCGGCCCTCAGGAAGTCAATATGCTCTTCAGCCCTTCCCACACAGGACGGCATGCCTTTCCGAACGGAAATAAATCACCATTACTTTCCCAATATCTTGCTAATTGCTGAAAAAGATGAATTTGCCCCCATAAATCGCAGGCGGCGCTGAGCCAGCCTTCAGCTGCAATCCCCACTCCGCTGCCTCCCGACTCTTCCAGCCATACGTGATTTCATAGCATGAAAAAATAATTATGGCTTCTAAATTGCAAACAGATTTAAATAGCAAGCAGCTTGGCCCCGTGAAGTATGTGCAGTTGTTTAAGTGCCTCTGGTGCTCTGTGAGAGCTGATAAATGCCAAGCTGCTACAGGAATCAGTCACCACCTCCGAGCTGCAGGAGAGCGCTCGACGCCTCGTTCAAAGACAAGCCACCCAAAACCAAACCCACCTTTCCACGAAATGAACTCTTGAAGCTGTAACTGAAGTGAAAACCTGAAATGACAGTACACACGTTCTTAATTTTTATTTGTATTGTTCTTCCTTGAACGCTGTCAGTGCACCTGTCTTGACTGCTTTTTCTTTCCTTTTGTTTTAACAACACAGAGCCTTCTGGGCTGCCAATTTTAAATTTATTTTTTTTTTTAAATCCATCACCATTTTAAGGGCTGGTTTTCTGCAGGCACTATTTCAGGAGTATTCCAGAACCACAGCAGAGGTCTCTGCAGCTGAAGGCAGTCCTTGAGCAGCTCTCCCATGCTGAAGGTGGGAATAACACCTCCACCACCCCCCTCCCTGTGACACACACTCCGATTCCGACAAGGACGTTTGACCCCCCAGCATCCCAGCCAGCCCAGCTCTGCAGCACTGGTTTCTGGCCTCTCCAAAGGGAGCTGGGCAGGAGTTGTGCCCGCAGGCAGGCCCCGTGCTGGAAGGCTGTTAGGCTGGAGGCAAACTCTGCACGGGCCAGCACTGCTGCAGGAGCAGCCTCTTGCCTGGGCTCCTCCCAGCTTCCCTCTGCCCCAGTTTGCCACCAGTACCAGCGCTGCAGACACCCCAAACTCTGCCTGATGAACACCACCAGCGTTTCTCCTGCACAGACTTTTGAACTGGAAGTTAATACACAAGGAACAGTTTGCAGCAGGGAAAAAACAACCCAACAACTTTCCAGATGAACACAATACCATCTTTGGCTTTCCGCAGAAACGAGCCTTTTGTTTACAGGCTTGCAGAATCTGACTCCAGGGGCTGGTCTGTTCTTGCTCAAAGAGGGAAAACAAGCCTGACCTCAGTGTGCTGGAATAAACTCTGCCCCCTCCTTCCTTCCACGCTTCTCCCAGTGCAAAGGTAAAGAACACGATATCCAGCAGCGTGACCGAGCTCGCGGGGCGAAGCGTGACCGCACATACTCCTGTTTACCAACACCGAAAACAAGAGCGCTCGAGCCAAGGAGGTAAAACTGGCCACGGTCCTGCTGCCCGCTCGGGCCACGCCGGCCGGCACTTCCCGGCTGGCCGAAGGTCGTCAGTAAATCAGCTGGCCCGCGGCGGGGCAAGCGCAGCCGGTGCGTGGCCAGCCGCGCCCCCAGCTCCCCCTCGAAGGTTTTTTCCTACCCGGGCGATAAGCAGGCTGCAATTTCCTCCGGGCGGATATTGCACCCCAGCCCTCGCTGGCAACAAGGCCTCAACAAAGAACCGAAAAGTCGTCGTGCAAGACTCGGAGCGGCTCTACCACTCTCATTAGAAACAGCCACTCGTCAGGGGAATTTGTCACACCAACAGGTTTGGAAAAAACCCTTGTTGCCTTCGGACCTTCCTGACCTATGCCCTGCTTACGGTGCGGGCCAGAACCTCTTGCTCAAGCCGGCTCTGCGACCATGCAAGCAGAACTTTAAGAGATACCTTGAAGTGGGTGTGGGCAGCAAGGAGGGGAATTCCTTTCCCAACTAACTGGAAGCAGCAACAGTTGGTAATGCAAAGCATCTCCCAGGGCCGGAGCCTGCAGCTGCCAACGTTCCCTCAAAGTCAGGGCAAGGCTGGAAGGAAGCCAGATCCTCCGTTCCAGCCCACCAGCAGCCCCGCGGTGCCAGGAACCCCGGGGGAGGCACTTTCTGCAGAAGAGCCTTTCCACGAGGACCGGCCAAGCTCACCGGCAGGAGGAACTTGCTACACTTCCCTCGGACACTCCAAGATCCGGCAGATCGTGGAGTGGGCAGGAGGCCAATGCTATCAACTATTCCAACTGTGGTTATATTCAACATCAGAAGGACACAGGCCTGTTAGAGAGGGGCCAGAGCAGGCCACGAAGATGCTCAGGGGGCTGGAGCACCCCCCTGTGAGGACAGGCTGAGAGAGCTGGGGGGTTCAGCTGGAGAAGAGAAGGCTCTGGGGAGACCTTAGAGCGGCCTCCCAGGGCTGAAAGGGGCTACAGGAAAGGGGGGAGGTCCCATCCTAGGGATAGGACAAGGGGTAATGGTTTTAAACTGAAAAAGGGCAGATTTAGATCAGATACAAGGAAAAAATTCTTCCCTGTGAGGGGGGTGAGGCCCTGGCACAGGTCGCCCAGAGAAGCTGTGGCTGCCCCCTCCCTGGAAGGGTTCAAGGCCAGGTTGGACGGGGCTTTGGGCAACCTGGGCTAGTGGAAGGTGTCCCTGCCCAGGGCAGGGGGTGGCACTGGGTGGGCTTTAAGGTCCCTTTCAACCCAAACTGTTCTGTGATTAATAAAACATTCTATGAAAAGATCAGAGAGAACTTAGGAATACAAGATTCAAAACCTCATCCTTCTGTAGCAGGTGACTGATTGTGCTACCGGTCCTTAAAATTTTTAAAGAATGCTTCAATACGTGAAAAAGTGTAAAAGCGAAAGACGCTGCATTCATACAGTGAACGAGACACCAACCCTACCACCTTTGCAAATGAAGGTCGATGTGTAATGTTCTTGACAAACTGACTGGGGGTGTCAAAAGTAAGAACTAGAAAAAAACTGCATTTACACGGGCTCCAAAGAGTAACTGCAGCCTGCGGGCTGCTCAGTTTGCTGTTGAAATTCAAACATTTTGAGCACTAAAGAGCCCGTGTTAGAAAAAAAAAAACAGAGCCAGTCAGCATCCCATTCCCAAGAGGAGCTCTGGCCTCCCCGGCCCAGCGGACGATGCGACCTCGTTCAGCGCCGTTGGGTAACGCAGAACAGCTCATGGAAAATGAAGCTGTCAAATGGCAAAAGGCTCCTTTTCAGATGCCTGGTGGATCCCTAATCAAGCAACGTGGGAACTGTTACATGCCGTACCACAGGGCTAAACTAAAGCATCACTGGCAGGTACTGCTGACCGACAGATAACGAACCGACACCGAGGTGCATCAGCACGAGACTGTGATTCAGAGCACTGCAGTAATTAAGCAGCGCTGCAATTACATGAGGTAACGACCTGCTGGGCCGCACGGTGTGTCTCCTCACTGCGGGCAGGTAGGGCGCAGACCCAGGCCAGAAGTTCAGGTTCCCCCAGTGCTGACGTTAGTGAAGTTAAAGGGAGAGAAACGCATTACTGAAGGTGAAGTTGCTCAGATCACACTTGAAATTAAATAACCTTAATGGGATAAGCAATGGCAGCTTTAATTCTGCTACTTAGTACTCTAATAATAGGCAAAAGAGCTTGGTCCAGAGGTAGACTTTGTCATATCTCTAAAAATATGGATCTATAAATAGTAAATCATTATCAAACAATCGCATCTGGACAACCAACAGAAAATAGCCACGGTAAAGGGAGAGCCTGTAAAGTTTAACTTTTTCCCATTAATTCCTCCAAGGGATGAGCAGATTCTTTTTTCCTTGTCCACACAACTCCTGCCATTTTCCAGCACACAGCCCAGGGTTTTTGCTAAGTAACAGCTGCCACAGCCAGCGCACATTTGCTTTTGGAAGCAAATCGCTAATTGTGAAGTTGCTAGGAAGTCTGTGCTGGCAACTTGCTCTGGAACATTTTTTAAGTCCTAAAAAGGGAAAGCTTGGAGGAGAGGCAAGCAAAAAGGGCCTTCCCTTCGTCCCGCAGCGCCTGACACCTCAAGGGATCTATGCTTCAAACTCAAAGGCCGCAGAAACCATTTGACAGGACCCCTGCTACTCCACTTGTCACTTTAAAGCCCCTCCAGAAGCAGAGTCTGACCAGCAGCTGCTCCCCTAAAGCTCAGCTCCTTCGGGGTCTTGGAGCAGAGCAAGGGGCAGCGCTGCAGCAGCTGCGGGAGCACGGAGCGGAGCCCGGCGCCACGCACAAAGGCATCACGCGTGGGGAAGGTGCAGCTCCAGACCACAGAGCCCGGTAAAAATAAAGAGTAATTCATAACTGAAGTGTGAAATGCCTCAAACACTCGTCGATCTAAGGAAAAGGAGCAGAGGTGAGCACGGAGGGGCGGCACGGAGCCGCACAGCGTGGGACTCCAGCACGGGGCCAGCCTGCAGCGAGCGGAGCGGTCCGGGGGTGCTCAGAGGGACAGTTACTACACGATCGTGCATTCCTGCTCAGGCTTTGTTTTTCCTCTAAGCAAAAGAGGAAAAAAGTTTAAAATAAACCTTGCAGACAGCAGCATTCCATTTGCAAGAGTTCATTCTCTGAAGAAATGGGACAAACCAATTCCTCAGTAAATATTTGGGGTTACAACTCTTCTTAGCAGTATCACGCTAAACACTTCCAAGGTTTTGAGGAGCCAGTAATACAGCAGAGTCCATGGAAATAACAGGACTTATTTCAGCCGTAACAAAGCTATTTTTAAAAATTTTACTTATGGGATGCCAATTTCCTTAAGCTGTTTGGAAAATTAAATTTAAAAATGTACAAACACTAATGGAACAAAAATGTGCTATAGCAACAGCCTTCTCTCACTAGGAGATACGCTAGATATTTTTCTGGACTTTCCAACTTACTTTCATCCAAAAAATCACCTTTTCCTCCTTTTAGAGGACAGATTAAGAATAGCAGTAAGAAAATCTGTATGTCTGCAGCAAAAAACGTTTACAGAAAAAGTTTATTCCTAAAAAAAAATCTTCCAGTTTTAGCAAATGCCTCCAGCTGTTATAAACAGATCAAACCAGTGACAATACACTTCTTTACGGATGCTTAGGTTTAACATAATTAGATTAGCTCAATGCCTCTGCCAGGCAAATAAGCAATACAAGAAGTTCTTTTATGTCCCTGACAGCCTCCTAAAAATTGGAGGAATTTTAAAATGTACACCAACCTAACAACTGCTTGAAACAGGAAGAGGAGGTGAAAGAGTATCCAGCTGAAGCAGCAAGGGAGAATTCATTACACTGTAAATACCAGAGTGGAACACAGATGGGATGCTGAGGTTTATAATTCTTAAAGTGCCATTATAAAAGTGAACAGGCATTTGCTTTTAAATATTATGACAAGCAGCTGAACGGCATAAAGTATAGCTGTTTTCATAGGCTGCACTGACAATTCAGCAACTGTTGCAGTAAAACAAATACTAAACATCAACAGGGTATTGACTTCAAATCACTGAAAGAAAAAAAAAACAACCAACCCCCACACCAAAAAAAAAAAATAACGACAAACTAACACTGCTTCCAAGCTAGCAATAACGCATTCCCCAGGGAGGGGATCTTCCCCCCTTTCCTACCAGATGGGTAAAGTTCACCTCATCCTGCCATTACAGAAGGGAAAGGAGAAAAACGTCTCGAGGAAGGATTTAGAAGCAAGGTTAATAGTTTTGTTTTAAATGTGGATGTTTCTCCTGGGATACGTTTCTCTCTCAAAGCAACTTTTGAGGTTATTTCAATGTACTTTCATGTTATACAAGTGCCCTATCTTCTAGGGGCTATCAAGCAATTTTATACAGTCAATTAATAAAAAAAAAAAAAAAGTCTTAATGAACCCTGGGAAACAGGCTGCTCTTGACAGATCAGCGATTACTAGGCCAGGGCAGCACCATTCCTGCAAGACAGAGCTTTAAGAACCAGCCAAAAATCGACAGGATTAAAACCCACCCCCTCAGTAACAGACGGGTGCTGCGAGAGCCCGCGGGGCAGCAGAGACCCGCTGGGACGCACCACGCAGAGCTGCACGGGTTCACAGGGGGCCCTGCAAAGAGCAGCCAAACCTCGCAGTGACAACTCGCTCACGGGCCCTGCTACAGAAACAGCTTAAAAAGGAAAAAAAGCACACTGGGCTGGGGAGAGATGCATGCTTCCATACAAATCTGCCTCTTCAGTGAACAAAGATTTGCTTTTGAGATGGAGACTGGCAGAAGCGTTTCCTGTTCGGTGCCCTAAGGCGGAATATTACAATATAACAACCTCCATTAGTTTTCCTTTTTTTTGTTTTTCTCCCCAATTCCTTATGTTTTGAATTAAGTCTCCAGTCGACTCTGACTCACAGCAAAGCTCTACGCTGATCCCACGAACATCGTTCCCCTCTTGGAGGAGACACCAAGTGCAAAAAGTAGGGCAAAGTGACGCAAGTGGGACAGACAGGACATTTTTTAGGAAAGTGAGGCAAGAGGAAGCGCAGCCGTATCCCTGCCACAGTCTGGGGAAAGGACCAACAGTCACATGATGATATACAGCTCCTAATACATTTGCTAATGAGTCTGCCAGTCAATTACTCATTTCAAATGGTTTCAAGGACTTATGCTCTCTCAGCGTTCAGGGGACTAACGCTGCTGCTCAGATGACGAGCAGAAGCCGATGCGGCGCGGTCCAGCTGCCAGGGCCACACTGCCCTCTCATGGGGACTCCAAAAGCAGCCCCACGGAAGGAGGCTGAAGAGCAACACACTGTTGGCACCTCTGAAAACATAATTTCTGCCCAAGAGGAAAAGTCAGAGGCAACAAGCAACTCTGCTAACACCACCCTGCCCCGATAGATGGCTTTGAGGAAGGGCGAGCGCCTTTCGAAGAGCTGCATTTAAGGTAGGTCAGTTTTGACTAATAACCTTTTTAAGTACCTTTATGACATCCTATCAAAACTTAAATCATTTCACCTGGAATTGTATGGTAGATAAGGCATGGCACAACTGTGTCTACCCTGGAGAGTGTTATAACATCTAAAGAGGGTGATGCTGTGACATGTAACGGTCATCACCTGTAATTCCGAAGAACCATCCCAGCTTACAGCCAACAGCTACACGGTGGCTTTCGGGGCGATTCTAGACACTTACCTTGGTCAAACTCACACTACGTGCCTGGTAAGATATCCCTGCTTTGGGGAGCCAAGGATACGAAGATGGGGAAAATTAACTGTGAGGCAGGAGAGATGGTTTGGGTGGTTTGTGGTGCACTGCTGCGTAAACATACCTGCTCGGAGGGTGTTCACAGCAGCTTCTTCAGCACAAGGGCAGATGCACTCTCTGCCTTGAAAAAGGGCAGCTCTCCTAAAAAAGGAAACGGAGAGAGGCTTCAGCAATTAAAACGTTCCTGCAGGGAATGCCTGTTACTCTGAATGTCAGGCTTTGATCCCGCCAGCAGAACCACCTCACCCTTTTTTTTTTCCCCTTCATTTAATGAAGGCAGACATAGTAGCCATATGGCTACAAAGACCCTTTTTACACTGACAGACACAGGCACTATTTTCTCCCTGCTTGAAACCAGCCTAGACTTGGCTATTACAGAACTATTTCAAGTCACCCCACAGGTATGAGGGCCGTGTCACATGGAGGCAGTGACGCGCAGCTAGGACGGCCGGCCAGCGTTCAGGCTGACTCCTGCCACCCAGGCTGAGCAGCTGTCTGCGCTCAGTGCAGTTTCAGAGCTGAGTCTGAAGATGGCTCCATCAGCACAGGAGATGCCATCCATGCAAGCCTCCCTATGCACAAGAAAAAAATATCATTAGGCACACAAAGAATGCAGAAATATTCAGAATGCTTAGTCAGCCATCAATCACATATTATTTGTCATATGCTGACAACAATGATGCTGTGAAGGCAAGGAAGCAGTCACATACATGTATTATATATTTCTAAAGATGTAAGACTGCGATACAGAAGCTACAACAAAAGAAACTAGAGAAAAATAGCCTGAGCAACTCATGGAAGTCAAAAAGAATGACAAAGACAGATTTAACTAAAGAAAGGGAAGAGGAAGGCATATCTGCCGCATTTCATTTTTTGTTCCTCCCCACAACGATCAAATTAAAAAGCCCACACACTTAAATTAAGTACAAGTTACAGGGGAGCTGGAAATACAGTCATTCAGAATCACTATTTAGGTTGGGAAAATTGCTGCATTATATTCCTTTGTCAAGCAGCAGATAATGAAATCTGCAAAAGAAAATGTGGAATTTGGACCCGTCGCGCAAGAACCAGAAGGAAACGGAGGAAATCCTAGGTATGGGTTTACCAAGCTGGACCTAAGGAGCTCTGGGCCCCATATGCCCTGCTGGGCGGTGTTTAGGTGACAGTGACAGGACACAAAAGTAGCTGTGCAAAGATCCCAGCGCCTCCCCCATGTCCTCACTGCAGCTGCAGCTGTCACACTACCTGCACACACACGCAGCCCAACAAGGTTTGGACCTCAACAGGTTTTTTGGGAGGGGTGGGGGTGGTTTTGTTGTTGGTTTTTTTTGAACACAACATAAAAAACAGAACTTGGGGTGGGCATGTGCCCAGGACCCACTTACAGCGCTGCGGTTTGCTAATCAACCCTTCTTCAGGAACCTTCACAATATTTAATTTCTACCTTTGGAAACATCTCTGATAACGCCCTGGCTGCACTGACGTCAGGCAAGATTTGTCATTGACTTAAGGGTAAATATCCCAGTCACATTTCTGTTTGCATTGCGCCGTGTCCGAAGCTCCAGATGCGACTTCAGTATTTAATTCATGGTGACAGGCAGTCACCTCAGCATTTCCAACAGGCAGCCAACCCCCTGAGCAGAAGGCTACCGAGAGCCCTCCAAGGCTTGACCCTAGATGAAACCCTCTCCAGCTATTAGAAAGAAAACATCCAATCCATGCTAGAACATTTAATGGAAGAAAGCACAAAGGGAACAGAGAATACGAATGTTGTTATTTCAGGTAAAGCCTTTGCAAGCTTGGCTTTCCTTTAAGGTGGGATAAAAGCAATCGGGTAACTACGGCTGGTGCTGCAAGGGGCCACAGGGCAATAACTGGGCTGCTGCTGGGGCTCGGCCTGTTTTCATGGCAACAGCACTGAAACAGATGCCAGCTCTGCGAGGGCAAGTAGCTGCAGAGCTTGTTTCTAGAGGGAACCGTTTAATGTCTAATCATTAACAGTAAAAAACACCCTAGATAAAAGTCAGCTAGTGATAGACTAAAGCCATGATGCGTTTCAAGTCCGCAGAGTCATTACGGTCGCCAGGAAGCGCGGGATGTTTGCTTGTTCCTGTTATGGCTCTACCGCGCTTCCCCTGCAGAGGGGACAGCTTCACAGGAAACAATATAAATTAGAATTAGAAAGTGTCATCTAGTTGTTCTTCAGCCCTCCATCCAGACCTTCCTCATCCAAACAGCGAGAGCATTCGCTCCACCGTGCTGAAGGCAGCAAGATCACACACGTTGGGGCATTTTAAGCTGCTGCTGCTGCCATTAAAGACGAGGAGCAGCAGCGCTGTGAGCCTGCATGCAGCAACCACCCCAGACTTATGTAGTCTGAAAGATGCAAACTTAAAGCGTATTGACCCTGTTACCCACCTGGTAAGGTTGGGAGGGCAAACCAACCCCAGCGGGCACCCGCAGGGCCCTATTCTGTGATGAAGCAGCACGCTTGGGAGTCCTGTAAGAGCCCGCGATAGACACAGAGGCACGTGAACCTGCATGGCACATCAGCCCCGGGGAAGAGGGGCCAGACATCCCGCTACACGCCCGGCCGGGGACGGGCAGGCTCCAGGCACGGCCACCACCCAGCCGTGCACCAGCACCAGTCTCCTGCCTGCAGCTTCGGAGCATCATCAGCTACCACAGCCCCAACCCGGCTGTCAGACAGACACGGGCACCGCTAAGGCGACACGCAGAACGTCAAGTCCTCTTACGCTTCCAAGAAATCTGCTGCATCAAGACACCCGCTAGACTCACTCCAGTCCAGCCCACGAGGCATCAGTATCTACCAGCCCGTGTATTTGTTCCCTTTCCTACCAACCCAACTCTCTGGGCTAAAAATCCAGAGACAACCGCTGAAAGCAAAACCCTGCAGCTGCCCAACAGGCACGAGGGTCCCAGACCCTCCCTCCAAGTGCCTCCGTCCAGGAGGGGTGTCTGCCTCGAGCCCCCTCCCGAGAAAGCCTCTGAAGCTGCAGCTGTAGGCGAGCACAGGGTAGGTTGCTGCTGCTGGAGCCTGAGATTAACACATGAAATAAAACAGAACTAAGCCAGACTGTTTTAAGTTGATATAAATTATTCTTTTTCTTTGCTACCAGAGATATATAGATTCCACGGATGAGCATGGAGAAAGCCTGCATCAGAAGTGCCATCTGCATCACCCTCGCTAAACCTTTCCTTTTGAGCTCCTTTATCACTTCACCTCCCGCCACAAAAAAAAAAACCTGTTAAAATAGACCCAGTGTTCAAAGACAGGTTCTAAACAAATTTAAGTGTAAAAAAAGGCCCAAAAAACTCGATGAAAAAAGCAGCAGCATGCCAGCAGCCACACCTGTCCTCACTTCCCGATGCTAAAGCACCGCTCTGCCCATCACGCAGCGACCCCAGACCCTGCACCCAGCTGGAGCGTGGTGCCCTCTGCCACGAGATGCCCCCGCAGAGCCCCACGTCGCCCCGCAGAGCCCCGCAGGACTCGCTGCCCTTCCACGGACACAAGGACAAAAGCCCATGCGACAGGCACAGCCCCCTCCCTGCCCAGCAGTGGGTACCAGGACGGCAGTGCTTTCAACACACAGCTTCACACTCTGAAATATTTAAGAAAAATGACTTAGTATTAGGAGACGGCACCACAAAACAAAACGTATGTTTGTTGGTTTTTAACAGAGCCGTTTAGCATGTGTTCTTCATCTCCAGGCCCTGTATTTACAGAGAAACTACTCGCATAACAAAGCTTTGCTGAGCTCGAGAGCATCACAGAAATAAGCCTTTTTAAAAAAACATATT
The DNA here is from genome assembly GCA_010365825.1 of Otus sunia. Lineage (NCBI taxonomy): Eukaryota > Metazoa > Chordata > Aves > Strigiformes > Strigidae > Otus > Otus sunia. Next base: position 1,027,498 of record ML997655.1, on the reverse strand, counting down.
TAGAAAGCGGTATCCAAATAATACTTTGCCCTTTTTTGGTATCTTTTATCGAAAGCTTCTTAAGCAGCAGTAGTTTCCTTCCCTACTAATCTGGTGTTGAAAAAAAAATCTCCACTGCCTCATAATCCTGTTGACGCTCCTAAAAATCTCCAATCAGAGCCTTGGGAAGTTCCTGAAGTCTGTTGTCCCAGGGACAGCATCACTTCTGCTCTGCCTCTGCACACAGAGCCAGAACCACGCAGGTACGCGGGGCCCTCGGGAGCCGGCTGCGCGCGTTGCGACCCGAGTTGTTGTGCAGCCATTACAAGAATTCTGCCGTTACAAGAATTCTGCCATTTTACAAGAATTCTACAATTTATGATTGCCCAGCGCCACCGGCACTTGGAAGAAGAAATATCCTGATCAGATGCAACCTGCAAGCGAGCTCAAGCATCGACCAACAATAAGCAGAAGAAACACAGGAGATGTGGACAAAAGCCTCTCAAATACTGTTATAGGATTAAGTGGAAAGTGTCCAAGAACATCATTCTTCCCACCCAGCCATTATATTTTATTTTTAATTAGCATAAGGCTACAGGTTAAGCCAGCAGGTCCCTCAATTCTTGGGTTTGAAGGAATGGGAATTTCCAGTGCAATACCACTCACAGCAAGCAGCCAGCAAGAGAAAGATGGAGAGAAACACAGAGCCAACACAGAGCCCTTTTGCACTAATTAAAAAAAAAATACTGCATTTGATTAATTTTTACCTTGTATGCACTTAAAAAAATTCAACTTCTCAAGAGAAGCCAGCCGCATTGCTCTGTCGGGCAGCCCAAAACCCGACCCACGGGCACTAGCACTCGGGTTAGCTCGAGACAATCAGTCCCCACAGGAATTTGAACCCATAATTACAGCGTATCACAGCAGCCTGCACATGGAAAATATGAAGGAGAAAGGCTTTATTTATGCCGGGGACAACAGTTTCAAGGATGACATGATTAAATCAAGGAAAGAGAGTTAAATGCAGAAAGCCAGCAGATTCAGGAAGTTCTTAGAAGAAAACCAGTGGCACCAAGGACTCTGTGGCTTCTCAAACTACAGGAAAAACGCCCGCGCACGGGAGAACTTTGAACCCGAAATGCCTCAGGAGCACTCACCAGGATCCTCACGGCTAAAAATTCAGAGAGGCGCTGAACTTTATTACCTCCGGCAGCAGCAACCCTCCTGCCAGCCTGCGGCCCCTCCCTCGGCTCAGGGTGTTAACGAATTTCCTACACCACTGGCAGTTTGCTTTGTTAAGCCTCAAACGAGATTTCCTGCCCCTCCACCAACCTTCCCCAAGTGCTCTTCCGCATCCCGGAGACTTTCGCATCTTCCCCAGGCTAGCAGAACTTTCCTCTGAAAATTAGGGAGCAGCACACTTTTGAATCAGGGTGTTTTGCCTGCAGACAGATTGTATTTTACCTACAAAACAACAGCGAACACAGTTATTAGCCAAACAACCTCTCCCAGCTGTTATTTACTGAAGAGAGTAGGAAGTGGTTACTCTCTCGAGCTACAGCTAAACCACAGTAACTTTTAATTTTTTTTTTTTTTCTTAATGCAGTACGAAGGGAGCGCAGTAACAGCGCACCGAAGAGATGCACACAATACATCTCCTCTGTTAGTTGACAACCCTCTTCTATTTCGGGAATGCTCATCTGCAGGTGGAATTGGATTTATGTTCCCATGACTGACAACACAACTCGCTCCACTCCGCTCCATCCCGGCCTATGGCAGCTGCTGCTATTTTGAGCGCTGTGCCTCTCCAGCGCTGCTGAACAGTATTATTCAAAGGTGAGAACTATTTCCAGATAACACGAGAACAGCATTTTTCACACTTTTTTTTAAAAAAAAAAAATCATCATGGATTTTTAAGAAGTTTTGCAAGAGGGTGAAGAACCCTCCCCAGCGAAGCCAGGGTCTCCCTGCATTAATGGGATTTTCTTACACGTAACCCATGGAGATGCTGAGATGATTAAAACTAAATTAGTCACTGCCCTGTCACCCACTTCCTGTCCTGCTGGAATGGGCAAAACAGTCTTAGCCAGGCTATTGCAAAGATATTCTTCACCACAAGCAGGAAAGCATCTATTCCCTCTATCCTGACAAGAACTTTGCCTTCTGGCAACAGACCAGCAACATTGTCCTTCCGAAGTCACAGCCACAGCCAGTCTACCCCGGAACTATCCCCAGAAATACCCATAAACCAGAAAGAAAGAGAAAAAGTGATGTAACATAGAGTCAATATCATAGGTACTCCTAACAAAAGTGTTAGATCTAGAGCACATCATTTTGGTTTTCACACAAACACCTTTCACAAACACGCACCAAAAGAGCAGGTTGGTTTTAGACTAAAGAACTGTAAGAGTTAACTGCTCCTTAGGAGCCTGTAGAAAGTGTCAACCTAGATCCCCAGAAAGAAAAGCTGAGGGTGGGATAATAAGGCAAAGAATGTTAACCATCTAATTAGCAATCAGAGAAAGAAGAATTTTGTGATCAGTCAGAAGCGCTGACTTCTTAAAAGCTTCATATTGACCCGTGCAAGCACTGCAGTTCAGCGGAGCCGCTCGCGCTCAGGTCCCCAACACAGAGAGCCTTTAATTGCTACAAGCAGCCAGTGCTGCAAGATGAAGGGCTGAGGGGGACGATCTACCAGAAGGTCTGAAATCAGAGCAGCTCAGCTTCTTCAGCTGAAAGGCTGCCCACCACGGCTCTCATGATCCTACTTCCACTGCAATTAGCCACAAAAGCTGTAGCGGGTCAGCAATTGTTTCAGCCTTCAGAAGCTTGTGTCCTCCACGATGCCTGTAATGAACAATGCCCAGACAAATTAAATTCTAGTCAAGTCGTCACCAGCTGCAGCTCATATGCACACAATTTTTTAACTAACATTCTGGAGCAAGCCCTTCCTTGTCCTCCATAAGCTGAATTGCTTGTGCCCCACAGGGCTGTTCGAAAATAATTACTTCTCTAAACCCACAGGCTACTCTTCCAAAGTAGGTGTGCACCATGACTAATATCTGGCAACCAACCAGTTCCATCTGCATTGGTATGCTGCGAGCACAGAGCCGCTGCTGTCACTTGCAACAGCTCCTGTTATATCTACGCTAACAAATGTGAAATCCTTTTTTTTCACCCCAGTGCCCTATGTTAAAAAAGCTGCGCGTTTCTGTTGGCATCTTTACGAAGTGAATCTGCTATTTATCACACGCACCAATAGATCAGACTTTAAAGGAAACGCTCCGCGCTCGACAAGTTTCTGCGAGGGACCGTAGCGCTGGCAGGTGAATCCGGCGTCACACCTCTGCAGGGCACATCAGAAAACACGGGATTTCGTTGCCTTTCCCAGAAAAGGTATTTGCAGTAAGCCCCTTCAGAGCGCAGGGTGGGATTTACGCTTTAACATGCCCAGAACAGACCACGGACTCACCACAAGGGAACTGGAGAAACCCACCCGTCGCTCTTCCCGGGGTTCGACCGCTCCTTCCTGACAACCGCGGCACCAGCGGGCGCGAGTTCATTCGGCGGAGCAGGGAGCGCACAGTACAGCCTGCAGCAGCTCTTTCAGATGCCTACTGGGAGCCAAACCCAACTTAGTAAAGCGGGCTGCAGGAGAAACTTGGGAGAGGAGAAGGTCCGGGCGTGCACACGGCTGTGCCCAAGGCCGAATCACGAGTTTGCTCCCCAGAAGCCCGGCACGCCGCGCGGTCCCACCGCTCCCCGAGCGCGCCCGATCCAAACCGACAGCGCCCACAGGCCTCCTGACAGACAGACACCCATCCTCTGGAAACCCTTTGTAGGCAAAGCAGCGCAGGGTTATAAGTGGGAAGAGAAAGACATGAGAGGTTAGTTTGTCTCCAAGTACTTTTACATTCCTCTTTCAGAACTTTTCTTAGTCACATCCACCTGAAACCAAGCTCCGGGTCCCGCCTGTACCAAAAACCCCAGTAGATCATTGTGCTGAGCAGCATCTAACCCAGCCACCTGCAGCTACCTTCCCCCGACTCCAGACAGCCACCAGAGCACGGGGGAAAGGTCCTCCTCACTTACACATCCCCTGTGTTCCTCCTTTACCAACAAACACTCAAGAAACCCACAAACCAAACCAACAAAATTAAGCTTAGTGGTTCCCTGACCACATGAAAAAATACAGTTTAAAGACCATCGACACTTGAATTTCCAGTCTTGCACAGTTTCGTCTCCAAACTTCATTCCAGTCTTGGTCAACAACCCGCTCTCAACTGCTAGATAATATTTCTTTGTTTTAGAACATTCTTTTCATCCTTCCTTGCTTTTCAAAACCGATACCTTCCAAAATTTCATGTAAAGAGTATGACTTACTGAATATTTATTTCCCCATTTCTGAGCTACAGTTCCGGTACTTAAGCAGAAAATGTGCTGCTACCAGGAGGCATGTTCCACTTCCATTTACTAGCTTTAACACATACTTGGCAAAAACTAATTTTATCTCCTTCCAGATGATCAGCACCACTTTTGTTCCAGGATTTACCAGTCAGGATCTTACAAGGATGGAGGCCAACGGGTCAAGATCAACAGTGTAACTCCAGACACGATTCAACGACAGGAATGTCGACAAGGTTTAATCGGGATGAGCTGCGGTTAAACCTGCCCGGCACTGGCGCAGCACAAGCCACCGTGGCCGCTCACAACACTCATGGGTTACAGGACAAAGGGTTTCCCAACGTTTTGCCCAAGACACAATGAGTGTGATGCTCCTTGAAAACAACGCTGGATCCGTTTAATCACTGGAAACGCGTTCCCTGGAGCCGTCTGCTCAGACACCCAGCGCCACCGCACACACGCTTCCACCCCACGCCGGCTGGAAGAGCACCCACTGCTAAGATTATGCTTATCAACATCATTCTGAAATTAGAAGCAAAAAGGTCCTATTTCTTGGCCTTAACTAAGTGTCTTTCTTTTCAAAAAGGAAAAAAAAAGAAGAGCCCCTCAGGCCTTTTTTCTTTTCGCAACAGAAAAGTTGCATAGTAACGTTAAATTCACAACATTTGTACCATAATTCATAGCAAGTAACTGAAAAGAGAAACTGTGATACGTCATGATTTATTGAGCATAAACACTGATCCTTTGCCAGAAAAAAAAAAAGTTACCCTTAGACTGGAGGAAATTAGAATAACCATGACTACAGCAGGAATAACCTCCTAAAAGCAGTTTCTGCAGCATGTCCACAGAGAAATTCTTCTGTAGTTTCAGAACTGCAGCAGAAACATCTGAGGACAAACTGCAAAGGGTTAAAACACACAAGAAACATTTAGAGCTGGTGCATTTTTCAAAGGGCAGATGAGGTAGAAATGGACAGAAAGACTTCAGGGCTCAAAAAACCCCAAACTACTCTATATATTTAAAAATAGAATTATTTTTTCTGAAGGGGCTAAGTTGAAAAAATAAAAAAAAGCTTTTGGAGAACATTAGCAGACTGTCAATCTCACTTGCTGGCTGCTCCCCGGAGCCATGAGAGGAGGCTGTCACCTCCCTGCTGCCACCCGGGACCAGCCCTTCCACCACCCCGGGGCCCCCAGTCCCAGCACTGGCTTCAGGCCAGGTCCCATTTCACGCTAGGAGTGAGGTATTTTTAAAATTGCTCTTACACGGTCTGTTTTCTAGCTCCCCCCCCCCTTTTCTGTAGAATGAAAATAAAACAAAGCAGGAGTTACCGATGTTTCTCAGCTTTTACAGCTTCTCAGAAGTCCATTAAAAAAATGTATCTTTAACTGCACATTTGGAAACATTTTCAGTTATACAGAACCAACAGAGGCTGCAGTACTTCAAAACTTTTCCTTGTCTGTTAGAAGGAAGGGGAAAAAAAACATACAATAAATTACGAAAAAGCATAACCCTTAACTAAATTTCTTGTTTTGTGTCTCAGCATTAACAGTGTGCCTCAATTTCCTCTTTTTTTTTTTTTCAACATCACGGCCAATCCCTACCCATCCATTTAACAAAAACCTAATCTCAAACTACTGGAGGTTTCAAGCACGTTCAAGTTTGAAATATCAGCCGAATTGGTAACTCACTTCCAGGAAAAATCCAGCTCCTACGCCCCTTAAAACAAAGATTAAACATACTTCAGCTCCTCTCGCACAACAGCTGCCTGCACTGAACACCACCAGCACCAAGAATTAACCGTGGATCACTCTGCTCAGCCTTTGCAAACAAACTTGATGTCACGGCCACTTTTTAGTGGGTTTTTAAGTCAGTTCGTGGCCTTTCAGGTATTTTGGAGGAGCAGCAGGAGGAAGGCCAAGGAAAGCCGTCAGCACAATTGCGCAACACAAAGAACATTTTAAAGTGTTTATCAAACTGATGGGTTCACTGGAAGAGAAAATTTACGTCCGAGAAACTTGAGACCGTTGGGAGCAACTTTCACTTTCAGAAATAGCGTTGAAAATGAAAAACGTGGTCGTGTCGCACAACGGCCTATTTGTTCTGGTATTTTAATAAAGGGCCTTTTAGCAGAACGAAGCCGAAGCGATCAGATGATAACAGGGGACGCTCAGACGTGGCAGCAGCAAGGGCCGTGTGGCCGGAGCTGTCGCCGAGGGACGGAGCAGAGACGTCTGGAGAGAACCACCCGTCGCTTACACCCGCACGAGGCCACCAAAACCAGATGCTTCCAGCTGGTACCCAAAAGCAAGGTCTGGCTCTTCCAGTTCTCTCTAAGTTCCAGCAATTTATTTTTAAATACAAACTAAGTGGGTAAATCAAAGACAAATTAATTTTTTTTTATAAAAAACCTCTCTCCAGCTTTGCCGCTTTGTCCTTATTGAGACGACGGCCAGAGCGCACAGCGGGAGGGAACTGGATTTACATTTTCTTTTAGATTTGTTCCCTTCCCAATTTAATTTTTTCTGACATTGTGCACATCAAGCGAGGAAACCCATAAGAGAGAAAGATCATGTATCACATTATCTGGCAACAGGAGAGAAGAACTGACAGACAGACACTGTCCAAAGAAGTCAGAGCTGCTACAACTGGGAAATTCTGAAACTCGCTGTGTGCACAGGATCCCACTGAAAGATGTCTGGTCTCTGGCGAAGCCCATTAAAATAATTTGAGCAATTATAGAGAGCTCTCCTCCTCAAAGTTCAACTGTTAAGACTTTTGCATCTCAATTCTCATGAAGGCGGGCAAACCAACACCGGACCTACCAGCCCCACGCCGCTGCCACGGCGGGCACCCTCCTCCAAACCGTACCCACTCCTGCCTTGGGAGAGATGCAGCATTTCAAACACCCCTTTTTCCTCTCGCTCTACCCTCCCCGTGCAAGAATCCCCAAACAGTTACAAACTTTCCCCCTGCTTTTTATGCAGCCATCATTTTGGGGTCATCCAGCCACCGCCCAGCAGGATTGCCACCCCTCTCGCCACCTCCGTGGCTACCCCCAGCGTGTGGCAGAGGGACTGGGAACCTCCTCCAAGTTCAGAGCTGCGCCCGAGACCACCAAACTCTCTGACCTTTCCAACCCGAGCTAATCTTCGCAGCCAAAAGGGCGAGAAGGTGATTTTTTTTTTTTTTTTCTTTTTAGTGACAGCTCGAGTTCTGCCGCTCACCACCTCCTCCCGAAGACGTCAAAGAAAACGTCCCCCAGCCCTGGCAAGTGGACAAGGGGCTACTTCAGGCCCTACACAAAACAGACCTTTCTAAGGGCAATTAGTGAGGCGCTGGCGCTCGGCCAGCCCCACGGCTCCGCAGACTAACCGCTGCGACGGCTTCTGGCAGGGAGAGCCACGCTTCCCCGTCACCGACAACTTCTACTGCCTTACTCGCACACGAGGAAGAGGAGAACGGGGGTTACCAGCGATGAAAATCCGTGTTTTCTGAGGGGAGGAGTGTCTGGTTCCTCTGGGGCCACGTCCAGGGACAAGCAGCAGGACCAGGCACTCGCCTCGTCACACTAACGAACTTCAGGGCACGACAACCTCCCAGCGCACGAGGTAGGGCAGAGCAGTTATCTCCATTTCGCAGATAAGGAAATAAGGCAGGAAGGCAGAAGTTGGGCCGGCCGCAGGGGAAGTGCGATGAGCAGAGGACAAACCTACGTCTCCCGAGTCACACGCTCCTCTCCCGGCCACTCAATTATTCTTCTTGCCCCTCTGAACCAGGAGAAGTCAAGTCTCCCGGTGTGGTGCCATTCCCCTCCCTTCAAACGGGGATAATGCCTTCCTAAGATAACTCCTGATGTCAAAAAGCATTAATTACCTTGAGTAATACCAGTTAAACACTATATCCAGGGATAAGAGGGATACAGAAGAAAAACTGGTAGGTACATTGAAATGTGCCTCCTGTGTAAATCATTAAAATCCACAACAATACTCCAGCCACACAAAAGAGCTATTTCCATTTGTTTCACAGCTACAGATGGCAGAAGAAAACCTCTCAGACAATAAGCTCTATTTAAACATATTGATCCAGCTTTTTTGGTGCGCTTTCCCCAATACTGGCTACAACCAGAATATGATAAATGGTGCCACGTAGCCACAGAGCTCCCGTGCGTTTGCTTTATGACCACGCAGCTGACTTGGAACCCAAACCAGCAGCGATCTGCTCATCTGCCTGCACACAACGGGATGTCCCACATGGCAGAAAAGATAAAGACACCCAAAACCTCCAAAGGATGAAGGTCTGGCCTCAGTACTACGTGCCTGAGAAGCAACTGGTCTCTGAAAAGCAGTACGTTAAGAAAACCAAGCAATTACCTAAAAGGCCTCAAGTTTACTTACAGACTCAGACTAAATATCAAGTTACTGACTTCTGTGGTCTACCACAAGCCAGTTTTTCTCCTGGTAGTAATCACCAAGTTGTAGTTGTCCGGGTCAGTTTTACAAGAAGCCCACAGCTATAAACAAACATGAAGGTTGTCAGTTTTCCCCAAAAAAACCCAAAACCCATTAAAGAGAATTCAGCACCTTAAAAGCCACAATAACCTCTTGCCTCATTTACAAGCAGCAACAGAGAATGTATCTTAGAGCAGAATCTCTATCCCAGCCCATCTGGGTTTTATTTAAAGCCACACCTGATGGCAGTGGCCCAGTACAGAGGTAAATCCCATTCACCTGCTCCAGCACTGCTGAGGAAAACGAGCTGCAGAGAGATCAGGTACCCGGCTCCAGCTCCCAAAACCGGGCGCCACGACACCTTCCAGTCCCTGCTCACCTACCCAGCACACGCCTCCCTTAACCTCCTAAAGGACACCCGCCTTCTCAATCCACACTCCTATTTGGAAATGAGGAGAAGGAGATAGATTTCTCTCTTTGTCTGCGGCACCCACTTATCTCTTCTCCGCTCTACCTCAATAATACAGAAAATCCAGATACTGCAGCAACCCCTCCTTTATATAACCCGTGCACTACAATTCACTAATGCCTCCAAAGTACTGCCCAGAACAGGCAGGCTACCATTACTGTCCTTCACCAGCCATCAATTCCTCCAGCTATTTTCCCCTTCTCCCCGCAACCTCTCCACATCAACCCACTGTTAACTCATGCACAGAAAAAAATAAGTGGATTATGTGATATTAGCCCTTCTGACAAGCTTCCCAACCTTTTATACCCCAAAAGAGGGTCTAGACCCATTCCCTGTTAAGTCACCCAACTTCCAAAGCGAGCTCGCGCTGAACTGTGCGTCCCATCAATCCCAACTGCCCCCTCTGGCTTCATCCATCCAAAAGCCCGAGACCCTCCTTGTCACCCCAGCTCCAGCCACACACCCCACTGCCCCCCACCTCCGTCACGGCAGCCCCTTCCACCCAACACCCTCTCGCTGCGGCTCACCCAAAGACCTCGGGGCCCCCCACCACCCAGCACAGCCCCTCTCTGCACCCACCCCCAAACACACCCCCGGGTCCCCTCCTCGTGCTGATCCTCATGGAGAAACGACACCCCCCGACCCACCAGCACTTTGTGATCCCCATCCAAAACCCTCTCAGCTGCTCATCCCTGTCCTTCACCCCTCTACCACAAGCTCCAGCACCCCCAGGGTCCTCCTTGCCCCCCCCCAAGTGCCTCTTAACCCCCACCCCAGCTCACCCCCCTGCCCCCAGCCCCCCCCACTCTGACCTGCCCAGGGGTTCCCCT
>ML997655.1:991321-1009545 GCA_010365825.1 Otus sunia | reverse complement strand
AGCCGATCCCGCCCCGCCGCCGGCCCCGCCCGCCGCGCCCGCCCCGCCCGGGGCCGCCGGACCCCCGGGCCCAGCCCCGAGCGGCTCCGGGACGGGGCGGCGGCAGCAGCGGCGGGGACAGACGGACACGGAGAGACGGGGCGGGGACTCACGGACAGGGCGAGACGGACAGGGATGGGGACACACGGGGACAGGGATGGACGGACAGGGATGGGGACACAGGGGGACAGGGACAGACAAGGATGGGAACAGCGTGGACGGGGCCAGATGGGGATGGGAATGCACAGACAGGGACAGACGGACAAGGATGAGAACAGGGACACAGAGACAGGGACAGATGGACAGCGATGGGGACAGACAGACAGCGATGGGGACAGGGACACAGGGATGGGAACACGCATGGACAGGGACAGACAGACAGGGATGGATGGGGATGCACAGACAGGGACAGACGGACGGCAATGGGGACACAGGGATGGGGACAGACAGACAGGGACCACACACGGACACAGGTGAGGACATGGACACACATGGAGAGAAACCTGGATGTGCCCCAGCCTGGGGCCATGGGGACTGTGACAAGGGACATGAGGACACCCAGACAGGACAGACGGACACCCGCACCCCGAGCTGGCAGGACACAGGGTGCTGTGAGCCCCCGCCATGGTTGGGGGTGGCCTGGGCAGGGGGGTCTGGCCTTGGGGACATGCCACACCATGTCACTGTGGAAGCCCGAGGTGGCACCACAGGGGCTCTGTCACCAACCACGGGGTGACAGAGCGGGGGCAGAACCCCAAAACCCTGGAGGGGCCCTCGAGGGGACACTGCCAGAGGAAAACCGCCCCGCCGCCGGCACGGGGACAGCGGGGCTGGAGCCCGAGGCCACCATGGAACCCAAAGGTCCTTGGCTGAGGTGGTGGTGGGGGGGGGTGTCTGCTGGGGCCGGCGGCTGGGGGCTACTGGCCTGGCGGAGGGGTTGCCAGCCCAGCCTGCGTGACTCACGCTCCTCCCTGAGCGGCAGCAATTAAAATCCGCAGCGGCTATTAATAGCTGCGGGCGGCGGAGCGGGGCCATGGCGGCACCCACGCGGCTGGCGGCACGCAGCCCATGGAGAAGCGTCGCTGGAGCGGGGGGGCTGCGGCCACCTGGCCCCTGGGGGGGCCACCAGCCTTCCCCTTCGGGCAGAGTGCTGGCTAGTAGCCACAGGGGTGGCGGGTAGCCACAGCCCCCCCCTTTCCCACAGCGAAAAGCCCCGGCGGCGGGTGCCCCCCCCAGTGTGACGAGCTGGAGCGATGCTCCTCGTTAGCGGAAATGAATGAGTTTCCTTCATCATTTTCGCCGTGGCTCCTCCTCCGCTTCATTCAGGTCCCAGCTCCCCGCCAAGCCCGACGCAACGGGGACGCTGTGGTGGGGGCTGAACCCCACCGGGGTTGGGGGGGGGAACCGGAGGGTCCGGCCACCCCGTTCCCAGGCGGGGCTTTGCCGGTCGGGGGGGCTCAGCCCACCTCGGGGACGTGCACGTGCACCCACCGCGTGAGCTGGGACCGAGGGGAGGGGGGAGACTTCAAATAAACAAGTGACACCCTGGGGAGAAGCGCAGAGGCTTTATTGGGAGCAGCAGCTGGGGCTCGTCCTTCCCCGCTCCAAAACCACCCCAGGAGCTGCTCACAGGTGAATAACACCCCCCCCTCACCACCACCACTGCCCCCCCAGCACCGGGGAGCACCCCCAGGGGGCCAGGAAGAGGGGTGACAGCTCACGGCACTTCACAGCCCCCCCCTCCCTGCCCCCCCTGGCCAGCCCTGAGCCCAGACATCCCCAGAAGAAAAGGGGGTAAAATGGAGGCTGCAGCCTGCCCCCCCCCCACTGTCACACCGACCACAGGGGGATCCCCGATTCCTGCTGCTGTTAGCAGATCCCTACTGAGCTTTTGGGCACTGGGGAAGAAATTTCCTCCCCCAATCTCCCCTCAGCAGCTCGTGCTGGGGTCAGTACATCAGCCCCCGGCCTGGAGATGGGGCTGGGGGAGAGGAAGGATGAGGAAGATGAGGGGCGGGGGGGAACAGGGCGCTAGGACAGACCCTGCCCTTGGGGCTCTGCCTTCACCAGTACTTGGGGAGCTGCTCGTATTTGCCCAGATATGGGGAAAAAAACCCCCAAAACTACAAGAAGAGGGGTAGCTGCAGAAAGGAAGAGGCAAATGGAACCCAGGGGCCAACCCAGCGTCACCCCTCACCTCTCCCCCCTCGTCCCACCCACCCGGGACAACCTGGAGAAACAGGCGACGGCGCGATGCTGCCGTGCCCGGGCGCAGTGAAACAGCACCCAGGGGTTCACCACCTCCACGCAAGCTACAGTCGCATCAGACCCTGCTCATTTGTGTCATCCGAGGCCTAAAATAACCCTCCCTCCCCGCTTCCACTCCAGGTTGTTCAAAGCAAGATGAATTGCCTTTAGTACGTCGCAGCAATTAAAATAAGCGAGCACCAGGAACTGTCAGATGACGCCCATCAGCCTCCGTACGCCGCAGCTGTGCCAACCGCTGGCTCCCCCTCATCCTCCTTCCCGCTTCGCAGCGCGGGAGCAGGGGCTGCGCCGCGGCTCGGCACGGTGAGAGCCCACCCGTGCTGCCCCCGGGCTCTGCTCCGCCCGCAGGAGCCGCCGCAGGAGCGAAGGCTGCGCCTCATCACAGCGCATCCCCCCGCGAGAGGCCACTCCAGCGGGAGCCGGCGCGGGTGTCGCAGCCGGGGAGGGTGTGGGGGGGGGAAGGTTCCCAGCTCCAACCCCGGATCCGAGCTCCCCCCGCCCGGGAGGGAAAATCCGATGGGATCAGCTCCAGGCTGAGCTTCCTCTGGAGACGCAGGGAGAGATCTGCTGGTGTGCAAAAGCGCCTCTGATCAGCCCTTCCCCACCCTATAAACCCCCGGGGAAGAGATTTTTGTCCATTGAAAACACCAACAAAACGCCCGGCAAAGCCTCTGTGAGCAGCAGAGCCCCCGCGGCCGCCGCCAGCGAGAACCGAGCGCCCGCGGCCGGTGGCTAAACCCGTCTCATGGCTGCAGACCCTCCAAACACAAGCACTTGCCCTAAAATATTAACGCTGGAAATCGCTGCTGCCTGTTTCTTAGGAATTAAGGGATGCCAGGCTGGGCGAGCGCTGCGGAGAGGCCTTCAGCCGGGGACAGGCTGCTGGGGCTTTGCTCTGGGGAAGGCTCAGCGTACGGAAAACGAAGCGCAGGACGGGCCCGGCCCGGCCTCATTTCTTCTGTTAATCACTCCGAGAGACAAAAGCTCCCAGAGCCACTCGTGGGCTAAAATGGAAGCTCTGCGGGGGGGGAGCTGTGGCACCAGCCGTGCCCAGCAGCCCCAGTAGGGATGTTATTTTTGGCAGCTATTACAGCCAGGTTTTCCTCAAAACTAAGCTCGCAAAAGCAGCTTAGCGCAGCTGTGCAATCCGCCAGCCCACCTGCTTTTGACTTTATTTCTCTCACTGTTTCTCACCTTCTCGGAGCCCGAGAGCGAAGGGAGGAGACTCTCAGCCACAGTTTCTGCAGTGAGGGTGGGGGGACGGAGGGAGGGGGCTGCCTGTGCAGATTAGCAGGAAACCACACGCTTGAGCTCTCTGAAGGCGGCCTCAGAACCAGATTCTTAATGTTTGTGTCGACTAATCTCCGCACAAGCTGCTGCACCCGCAGATCCAAGGGGCAGGGACAAGACCTTATGACACCTACGCTGGGACACTCCTCATTTCTATTTCCCTCTGAGCACACAGGGAGAAATTCTCCTTCTTTGGGTCAAGACGGAAATACCGCCTGGCCCGTGATGGTCCACCTGGCCGCTGAGCTTCAGCGTCCCCCTCGGCCGAAGAGGAGCTCGCCCCGGTGCCGCTTGCGAGGGAAGGAGGTGAGGTTTGCTGCCCATCACTGCCACGCTCACCACTTGAGGAAAACCAGCCCTGCCAGCGCCGCGTAGCCCAGCACCAGGAAGAGAACCTTCAGGAGACGGTCGGCCTTGTCTTCCAACTCCTTCGCAAGGATCTCAAAGAAGGTGACGAACAAGAAAGTGCCCCCCGCGATGCCCTGCAGGAGCAGGGAGGTAATGCTGCTGGCTGCGTTTTGGGTGCTCTGAATCCCCATCCCAACGCTGATGCCCACAGGAATCATCAGGCTCACGGTCACGGCCATCTTCGCAGCGTCCTTCAGCGGCAACGAGGTCTTGGCCATGCTGATGCCCAAAGCCACCGCTACCAGCGTCTCGTGAATGGCAACTCCTAGGAACAAGCTCAGGACTTTGTCGCCCTCCTCCTGCAAACCCAGGGCCAGTCCCTCGAAGATGGAGTGCGTGCACAGAGCAAACACCAGCCCGATGAGCCGTAAGGGCCCGGAGCGAGAGAGCTCCTGGACGTTGAGGCCGTGGCTGTGGGAGCGGGGACCGTGTTCGCCGGGCAGCGCGCGCCCTCGGGAAGAGGCGATGAAGGGACTCTCGTATTCAGAGTCGCTCCCCACATCCGAACCGGCGTTGAAGGTCTCCAAGTCAATGAAGGAGGGTTTTTCCTTCTGGAAGGTCAGGATGAGCTGCTCCACAAAGACCGTCACAAAGAAGCCGACCATCATGATGGTCTCGGCCACCGGGTAGTCTGTGGTCACGTTCCCCTGCCTGAGAACTTCAGCGAGCTGGAACAAAGCAAACAAACCCCAGGGAATCAATCACCTTCGTCCCTCTAAAGGGAAATATTCTGATTGAGTTCACACAACTCCAAACAGACACTAAATTGATCCACGAGGCTTTAATCCTCTTGTGTACAGGCCTCAGTGTAAGGGACAGGAACCTACTTCCCTTCCAGCAGAAGGTTCGTGGCTGCCTGCAAGCGTGTTAAACACAGGCTAAATGGCAGGAGTTTAAGCCTCACACCCCGGCAATGCTCAGTCTTCTTCTAGACCAAAAAAATCTCCAGTTACTCCGTGCAGACAGCCAGCAGTAGCTGGACAGGAGGCGGGTGCAGCTCGCCCTCCTGATCTGAAACAC
This sequence comes from Otus sunia, assembly GCA_010365825.1. Taxonomy (NCBI): domain Eukaryota; kingdom Metazoa; phylum Chordata; class Aves; order Strigiformes; family Strigidae; genus Otus; species Otus sunia. The sequence continues at coordinate 1,004,520 of ML997655.1, read as the reverse complement.
CAGGCCCAGCACAGCCGTTTCTGAGGAGGCTTCATGGGCCACTCTGGCAAGACACAGACCCTCCACTTGCCCAGAGCCAGAGGTCTGGTGGCCTGGGCTGCTGCAGGGCAGGAGAGGGCAGGGTGGTGCCCCCGTACAGGGGAACCTCACATACCCAGCGGCACCCAAAAGCAGTTACCTTTTCCCTCACGGCAGGCAGCAAGGCGTTGAAGCAGGTGGCCAGGAAGACTCCTCCTCCAAAAGAATTGCAGAGGGCAAGGACCTTCTTGGAGCGATGCGCTTTCTCGTAATCGGCCTCAATGATCTTGACGGGGAGGAGGGACCCAGCCAGCATGAGGATGCAGATGCCCATCAGACACAGCACTTTGGCAACCACAATCTTCATCGTGTCTCCTGGTGAACGCTCCCCGTGGACGGCGGCTGGCGGGGGCCCCTCTGGCTGCTGTTAGAGCTGGTGACAGCCCAGACAGACCTCGAGGGAAAGGTGCTCCTGGGCTCAGCACCTGGGGACGGGACTAAAACGAGAGAGATTTTCCGATATAAGCACATATCATGCAGCTCAGCCCCCTGCACCCCAAACTGCGCGCCAGCCGTCAGCGTAACCCCCAGGGGCAAGGGGTGGGGAGCACAGCGGCAGCTCCTCACGCACCACGGGTAGAGAAACCGGCAGAGAAAAACTGAACTGCAGCAAACAGTAACTTAAAAACCCTGTAAGAAACGCACTGGCCACGCAGAACCGGCACAGCCTCAGGTCTGAGAGGTTTCATTTGAAACGCCGACACCGTGACAGACACAAAACCTTGATCTTGTGGTAAAATCCACCTGAGTCCAACCAAAGGATCAAGTCTTTGGTTTTTAACCATGAGGAAATAACATGGACTTGAGCTGGTGGTATTTGTCCCCCAGAAATAAACACAAATATCTCCCTTCAATATTCACGCAGTTGTTGGGTTTTTTTTGTACTGTCCTTGACAGAAGACTATCGGATTCATTGCTGCTCACTTCCCCGAGCCACTGTCACCATCCCACCAGGGTGGGTCACGGCCTGTACAGTCGCTTGTTTGCTCTGTACCAGGAGTCGGTGGAAGCTTCGGCTGCCGATCGATACACACGTCTCTAAAGAGAAACCCTACAGAGAAATTCACTGCAAGGTTCTCCACTGCCCACAGGGCGTAACAAAAGAGGAGGCAGATGCTAGTTTCATACAAGAGAAAAACACCAAGGTTTGAGCTGCCTAGGTCACAAGAATTGACTCAATCTGAAATGTAAAAGCGTTTCCCTCCGGGTTACATGTGCTAGCAGTGAAACGTGATTTTCTGTACAAAATAACAGCGCTATTTATAAAATCTATTTGTAAAAATACGTAAGTATGAACAGGTCCCTCTACTCCTGCTCGTTCCCGCAGCAGCCCAGCCAGCACCTCGGAGGATTTCACTTACCTCTTGTACCAAATTGACCTGTAAAGTCAAATCCACGGCACCTCGAGGGTTCTCCTGCGGGTCACCGGGCTGCCGACAGCCCCGAGGAGACGCTACGGCGCCTCAGGGCACGGAACGAACCCCCAACACCCCCAGCCACGCTGACACCCACAACCCTGATGGACAAGGTAAATAATTGGATACCTGTTTGTTGGAGCAGCAAATTAATTTTAATACAAAAGATTCCTGAGGCTAAAGTCTCCCTTGAGGGCTGACGGTATTAATCATTATCACCATTTCTGCGCAGCGGGCTGCGTAAATAGTGCTTTTATTAAAAGGAAAGTGAGAGACTGAGTGACTCTACCCAGTAAGGGAGTTTAAAGCCTTTTTCTGAGTTTGCAGTTCAAGCAGGAGCGAACAGAGAGGTCACAGCGGTCAGACCATCTGCAGCAGCTCTGGTTCTCAGCCGGGTGTCCCCGGGAAGGGATGTTCATCAGAAGAAAACCCTGCTCAGATGACACTGATTGACTCACTCCCCGGTGAACCCAGCAGACGAGCCAGGTCTGAACAAGCCCAGAGCCTGAAAGCTCGGTGTACGCCGACAGGGCTCCCGCAGCAGGCAGCCTGTCAGCACAGCTCCCTCTCCCGAGGTGTTGACTCCAGGGCTGCCAAGGCTCGTCAGCGCCGTGCTGACACGGCTAACGAGTCACCCCGCCTTTGCGAGGCACGCGCCGCGGTTTCAGCGTCAACAGAACGACAAGGATTTCGCCTCGCAGGGTGACGGTGGGTCGCTCTGCCAAGCTTCTCAAATGAACCCTCTCAGAAAACAACGCCGGCAGCGGCGCCGTGGGATCGCTGACCGCGGGAGCTGGAGACTGCGGGTGCGAAGGTACCACCCACACCGGCGGCGTGAGGCGGCCACACAGCTCCCAGGACAGTGGAGGGGAAGAAAAACCTCCTTTTCCAGAGTTCACACCCCCTCTGGAACACACCTGCCTTCCACTCAGAAATTCAGAACCGCCCCAAACCTAATTGTTTTTTCTTTCTTTTTTTTTTTTAACACAGCAAAGCGTAAAGCCTCAAGCTCCTGACAGCCAGTGGAGCAGCCGCCCTTCAGTGCCCCTGACCTGGGGCAGAAAGCAGTTTAGTGAAAAATGAAGCTGTAAGTATGAGAAATACCTGGTGTTTCTCCCTGCCTGCTCTTCCCGACAGCGTTCAGGAGCCAGCGCCGCCAACGTCTGGACTATTTCCCCAGCCTGAAAACTTCTGTAATAAAGAATTAAATCAGGACAGGTACTGCTCGGCTTAGCGGCCCATAATGAGACATTCAAGCCATGAAAAATATTATATAAAGCAGACCGCCCTCTGGGGAAGAAAAAAAAAAGGGTTTGCTTATGTGCGATCCTTTAAATCTCGTTTTTTCTGTTAAAAACACCCGCTCAGGGTGCGCCCAACACACCGGCACGGCGTGAGGCTGACACCGGGCTGGATTTCCCCCAGAGCCGCGCTTGTCCCAGCGCCTGGAGGCACCTGAAACGGTCCTGGTCACCCTGGAGAAGGGGGTGCGGGGGGGGGGGTGCCCCCAGACCACCAGAGCAGGCCCAAACCTGCCCGAGCACCCCGAAAGGCCGCAGCGCTGGGGGGCGNCCCGGTTCCCCCGGTAACCCCCCCCCCCCCCCCACTCACGCGCCGGCTCCCGCTCGCGCCCCATCCAGGCAGCCCCCGCACCGTGGGCCCGCCCACGGCGCCCTCCCATTGGCTGCGGCGGGCGGCCCGACTGCCCATTGGCCGCGAGGGCCGCCCGTCAGCCCGCCCACGCCCGGCGCGCTGCCGAAGAGCGCCCGCGGGAAACGCGGGGAGCGCGGCCGCGTTCCGGCGCCACAAAGCGCCTCACTGCGGCCTCACACTCACGGGTCTAAACAGAAAATTATCAAGAAACGTGAAAAAAAAAATATCTATAGCTACAGTGGAGCAGGGAGGGTAAGGAGAGAGGGGAACAGCCCTGAAAAAGGAGGAAAAATCCCGGCAGTTCCCTTCTTTTCAGTAATTCTTGAGCTTTTTCTTTCCACATCCCCCGAATAGCCCCTTTTGCTCGCTACAAAAACCAGCTGGAGAGAACAAAGGGAGCAGGGGAGGCAGCCCTGGGAAGAGTTCCCCTTCCTGCAGGAACAACAGGAGGAGCCTTTCAGCGGGAAAGAACAAAAAAAAAAAAACAAAGAGGGGGATAAAGCCCGGCCCTGGGGGATGAGCCCGGCCTGGAGCCCATCGCCCACCTGGGTCTGGCTTCAGTCATGGGGGCAAGAGGGATAACAAAGAAAGTGTCCAAATATTTTATTCTTCACAAGTTACATTAACCACATATTACTTTATGGAGCATTTACAAATCATTATTTTTTTTTTCTTGATATTAATCTTCAGAGATACCTGCTCGCTCCCACCAGCGGGTCTGGCGAAAGGGCACTTCCCACCTCCCCACGCTCAGACCAGACGCTTTTTGCCCAGTGGTCAGGCCACGAACAATTGAGTTAACTACTTTAAAAATAATGCTGAGGTCCTTCGAAAAGTCTCCGGCCTCAACTAGTGACTTCTAGGGGAAGGGGCCAGAGCTCTCCGCTCGCCTGAGGACACGGGGAGGCAACTAGAGGGGTGGAAAGCTGCGGGTCGCTCCAGTTGGCTCCGGGAGCTTTTCCCCCTCATCTCTACACTGAGGTGTAACTGCTCCTCGCCCGTCCCCCACGTTGAACCAGCAGCCACTTGATTTCCGACTATCCAAGCAGCATTTTTTTATTCCTTCTGCTCTCTACTCAGGCGCCCTCTACTCCTACCATTAGCACAGTCAACCAGGTTGATTACTTACATGCATAAAAGATTAAAAAAGCAGAAAAAAAAAATCCTTTTAAACACCAAAAACATCTTTCTTACTGTCCACCTGACTAGTTCACAGATTGGATCATTCCAACAAGATAGCCATAAGTACTAAACACTAGACAAGTTTTGTCAGGACTGGGAAAGAGCCCCGAGCAGCGTGCCAGGAGACCCTCAGGAAAGGAGCCGTCGCACACGGCCGGCCCCAACCCCCCGACACATTTACACTAACCTGTGAGAGGCGAGCACCAAACTCCCGTGTATTAACAACGCTGGCAATGTTGCTACAGACCTGAAGGAGAAACGCAGTCAATCTAATCAACAGAAACCCTGTTCCTGGAGGCAAGAAGATGCCGTGATCCCCAGAGTGGTCAAACGCTACTGTCTCTAACTGGCAGGAAGATTAAACGGGGCAGGACGGGGGGTAGGTAGGACTTGAACACTTCTTTGAAGTGGCACGTGGGCAGGAAGGTGAAGACGTCCTGTAGTGAAGAGTGCATCGTTCTTCAAAAACGGGTTAAAAAATTCCCATGTAGCAAATAACATAGAAATGTAACAGTGTAGTTAATTTTCTGAGTTTCTTTAGAAAGACTGTTGATGCTGGTTTGTGTTCGGCTTGCTGGATCTTCCAGAAGAAAAAAAGACTAATGGAAAGGCTGAGGGGGAGGAGCAGGGACGAAGACTAGGGAAAGAAAGCGTGAATCTGTCTTTAACATGCAGGTCATATAAAGTATTTTGTTTTTCCATTATTTTTTTCCCCCTCTTGGACACTTCCAACTCAAGAAATGGCAACACGCACATGGCTTCCAGTTTTTAAAGCAAAGAACATAGTTCCCACGGACTGCGCTGCAGAGACAGGAAGACAAGACATTTGCAAATTCAATTTTTATGAAAAAAAATCAAGCGTCCCTTTAACCACCGTGAACGCGAGATAACGAGACTCGTTTGTCAGTCACACAGTGGGTGAGGGAAGCTCTTTTTCACCACTCTCAGGGCTGAGCCTTGCACCCGAGGCGCAGCACGAGCAGCACTGACACAGAGAACCCCGTCTGCGTGGAGGGGAGACACACCAGATCGCTCAATTAAGGCACAAGACAGATATTGCAGCCAAATTCCCAAATTCCCACTCAGCTGGCCACAGCACAGCAGCACTGCTGGCTACAGCCTCACCTGGAGTGCTCATTCCTGCTGATCTTCGTTACTGGCACTTGGAGTTCGACTCCTAATCTGGCTTCGTAGCTGCTCTATTAATTCAGGATTCTGCTGCTGCATCTGCTGAGCGAACTGCTGGCCCCTGAAGAACAAGAAATTGCCCCATTAGTGCTCTCACACACACACAAACACGGTTTGGCGCTCAGAAATTCTCCCCAGCCGACTGTCAGAACTCTATCAAGCAGCTCACATCACCGAGAGAGGCGATAATCCACCCAGCATTTAAGCCTCCCTCAACTGTGACATTAAAATTCCCACTTCTGGTCAGGAAACCCCCAAACCCCTTTCCTGACCAAGGCGATGGGAAACACCCGGCTCTACTCACGCCTGTATGAGGCTGGCGAGATCATTCGTGGAGGGGCTGGTGCCTGCTGCTCCCATGGTGTTGTGGCCACCAGAAATCATCCCGGACATGCTGTGGAAGTAACAGTCGTTGCTCAGAGCAGGGGAAAAACCCACAGAAATTGTTTGGTTTATGCTGGGAGGGGAGTGTCAGTGTAATTGGGGCACCTTCCCACACAGTTACCTGCAAGGGAACCTCTGCAAAAACTTTTTGTACATTAACTGCAGAAGAGTAACTAATATTAAGCTGCACAATATGTTGAAATGTTTATAATAGTGTCAGTTACTGTATTCCCAGAGATTCCCCCTTTTGTGTGCAAGCCCTGTGTTACATTTAAACACTGCCCTTCCTCACAGAAGCTATTTGCTTGCTCTGCATCAAGAGCTACTGACAGGGCAGCCTAAGCACGGCTCCCTCACGGGGAACAGCCCAGAACACACCGGGTCTACCCGGCCCCTTCCTCTGGGAGTCCTCAGGCTGCATCTGGTGCAGAACCTCAGCTGGCAGCAGCGGTGGAAGGGGCAGGCAGAAGCAGATGGAAATGGTGGCTGACATTCAGCCCTTCAGCCAAATTATCTCACACGGTCATCAGAGGATGAGCTCCAGACGGTCTCTAACTCGCTGCCCACCTGCGCTCTTGAAAGGACAGTCAGGAGAGGGATGTGCTTTCTTAATTTTACAACTTTGTGTTATGTAAGCGTCTCACAAACACTGGGAACTGATCCTCACAATCCTGTAGCCCAAAGAGTAGAAATACTCTCGCTCTGAGATGGAGCTGTAAAATCCTGTCTCCAGGACCCCGAGCTCCCCAACCCCACGTCCAGCGCCACGATCTCTCCCATCTCCCTTCTGCAAATGTTTATCCTAAGGCCCCTCTTCAGCACAGTCCCGAGTACTCAGAGGACACACTAGCTCAGGCAACTGGCCTGGCTTAGGGGCTGCCCTCCATACACCACCCTGCTCCCACCACTTCAGACCTCCTGCAAATGCCAACCACCCACAGAGCCTCGAATGAGCGATTCAAAGAGGAAATACAAGATGGGATCAAACTTACAGCTGTTGTACTTGCGGATTGTTCATTAGGTTAGACGCCTATTTAAAGGGGAGAAAGAGGGGAGAAAAAAAAAAAGACACCCTATTTAGTCAGAAATGACTGGGTAGATATGCAGATGATGTGCCATTCAACTACAAACAAAGTGAAGGCAGATTTGAAACAGATCAATAGGATAAAAATAGCCGAGAGAAGCGACACGCGAGGCAGGGCTGGTAACGCGGCACAGGCGCCCTTCCACACCCGGCACCCGCAAGGAGAAGCCTGTCAGTAAGTCATTTGACCTTCAGGAGACACAAGCAGAGTTTCCACACAGCAGCACCGAAAGCGAGAAATGAAATGAAAATAAATCTGCTGAAGAGACAAGAGGAGCTCCCCGCGCCGCGCAGTGACACGTTTCGTCCCGGGCAGGCCGAGGCACGGGCCGGGCTGCCCCACATTTACCATGCTCATGAAGCCGGGGTTGTTCAGCAAGCCAGCTAAATCGAATCCTCCTGGACCTCCCGTCTGTGAGAATAAAGAAACCACAGGCAGGTGATGACATCCTCTCACTTCCTGACGCGCGTTGCAATGAACATTAATACTTCACTCCCCCTGTTAGCAGAACCCAGCCCTTAAACCACAGCAAAGGGAAGAGGCTCTGTCCGCACCCTCTCTGCAAAGCTCCAACTCAGGATTAGGCTCACTAAGGGCAGATGTCTCCATTACGTGGCTTACTGGTCACCTCTCACCAGCTGAGCCACGTTACAGCTCTAACCCGTTACAGCTTCCCAATTAAACACATCCACTCGGTCACCTTTGCACTGGAGAAGTCTTTAGAAAATTAAAATCCCCTTCAAAATGATAAACTAACACGGTCCTGCGTGGAGCACGTCAGCAGCACAGTCACCAGCTTCCTGGCTAGGAAACCTCCAGGGCTCTTTTCTTAAGAAAACAATCTTGATAAGGAAAAAGAAGCCACCTAAAATGCCATTTTGGTATCACTAGCAGGTCACTAGAAACAAAAAGCTGGATTTTAGGTGCAGTGACTTTAAGAAAGGTGCTTAAGGCAAAACTGCTCTTTCAAAACATCCCTTCTAACAAGTCTCATTTCAAATAAGCCCAAGGTGACTGTGCTCAAGCAGCGAAGTTACTCTCTCTGGATATCAGCAGAAAGGGCCGCAGCAGGACTCGTTAACTGTCTCCCCTCTGCCTGCAAACAGGATTTGTATTCTAAACACAACCCAGGTCATCAGGGCTCTGCCAGACAGCACCTGGCAGCACTCGCAGCAAAGACGCCTCCTCCTAATCCTCCCCACGTGTAACAGGATTAGTTTCAGAACTTACCGGACTAGGAGTCTCCTTCATTTTCTGTTCAGCTATTTTAAGGTTTGATTTGTAGGTGTCATTGTCTGGATCCAGCTCCAGGGCTTTTTTGTAGTAAACGACAGCTTCTGTGTGTTTATTTAAACTGGAGAGGGCCAAGCTATTAAAGTGGAAATAAAATAAAAAGTGACAGAGTTAGAGGAGCACTTGCAGTCTTCCTCCACCCCCAGAAGTGAAACACTAGGTATTTTTGCATGCCACTCCGGGGCAGAACACCACTGAGAGTATTCACACCCACAAAGCACTCTGAGATTAAAAATTTAGCCCAAAGCCCTGCTCTTACTTACCCCATTCTGCCATAAGCTTTGCTGTAGTTTGGATCAATGCCTATAGCTCTTTCACAGTCTCTCACTGCTCCAGCATAATTTCCTAGTTTACTGTACGCAGCGGCTCTGGAGGGAATGGAGAAAGATGTGCAGAAAAGACTTAGCTTGAATATGCTGATCAAGGTGACCCCTGTTCCCTCTCTCTAGTCTCCTGTTGCACACAGCAAGGTCAAGTGTGAACTTGACATAAATCCAGGCCATGTCTAGGTGAGCAGGCTGCTCTCCAAACACCCAGCTCCACGTTCTGCTTCTACTGCAAATAAATCGAGGCTCTTGCCTCTCCTTACAGACTTTCCAAGAGGAGCCCAGGCCACAGGGAGGCACCCGAGCATCCCACTTGCCAGCTCCAGCTTCCCTCACACCTTGATTTTAGCCATAACAACCGATTCATCCACTTCCCCACACGCTCCACGTAACGGGGGAAACTGTTTTTGAAGCCATAACATGGCTCCTTCAAGGCCCAATCTCCCAACTCTTACTGACATCAGGGCACCTGCCCAAAACCTCCTGGGACTGAGCCTCAGGCAGCTGAAGCCAAGCTCAGCTAAAAGCTGCAGTTCCCTGCCCCAAGAAACACCTCACCACAGCACCAGCGAGTGCACAGACACGTTCTTCACGCAGCCAGCCGCACGCATGTACTCATGCTAAGCACACAGCTAAACCAAATCCCAATTCAAAGTGCTTTATGCAACAACTGTCTTCCCAGCAACTTTCAAACACTTCTGCTTAGCGCTGAAAAACAGGAGGCTCGTTTGCATACCCAATTCTGCACACACATCAGCTCACACAATTCTCATTAATGAGCCTTCAACTTGTCTCATTTCACTCCTTTGTTTTTATTACCAACGCAGCCTCTCAAACCTGGGCTCTCTACCCCACTTAGAGTTAATTGCATGAAAGCAGACAGCATTTCTTGGCATCCTTAGATCTCCTCAAATGCCTAATAGAGTTTGTTTCCACACCCACATCCTATCTAGAGATGCCAGGGCACAGAGCTGGCAGGAGGCACAGGAAAGTGTGTCACTATGAGCTTAAAAAAACCACACAAAGAGCAGCAACAGAACAAGCAGTCTACAGAATCATAAAAAAGGGGATTTTGACCATTCAACAGTCTTAGATGGAAGCAGTCAGAACAAAACCACAGGCGTCCAAAGGTGGAGAAAGGGATGATCAATACCTGTTGCAGAAATACACAGCATTGGATGGATTTAATTCAATTGCCTTTCCATAGAAAGACACAGCAGCTTCAAAGTTTTCTGCCTTCATTTGTTCATTTCCTAAAAAGATGGAGGAAACGCTCATTAACAAGCGAAAAACGGGGACAAAAGCAACAGGCCTGGACCTACGTTCTACTTCAGAAAATAGAACAAGAGAGAAACCAACCGCCTGCAACTTTTGCTGGTCAATCCAACCACCCGCAAGCGTGAGGCGCGTTGGGCAGCGAGGGAGGGGACCCGCTCCTGGCAATTCCAGCTGCCTGATCCCGCGAGCTCCCCGAGCACCCTCAGCTGTCCCCCCTCCTCGGGCACACCAGAGCCCCCCCCCAGAGCAGCACCACGTCCTGAAAAGCCCTGCAGGGTGCTGGCTCAGAGAAAGCTCTCCATTGTCCTTCAGCACGAATCACGCGCTCTCGCGGGGCAGAGAAAAGGCAGCACAAAGGGGAGAGCTCCGGAGGAGATGCCCTGTGCTGCACAGCGCCGGCTTCTTAGGATGCAAAAGAAAACGCTGACCCAGCTGCCTATCCAGGCTCTGTGGCAGCTAAATTATGCCAACCTACACACGCTCCTGGAGCGCAAGCAGAGAAACAAGCACAAATGGAAGGGCTGATCCTATTTGCTTTTTTCCCCATTCCAAGCATTCCCCAGGTGCCGAGTGAATTCAGTCTCCCTCCCCGCTCTCATCCAAAGCTCATCATACACCAGCTCCAGAGGAGCTTACCTTCAGTCTTGAGCCTTTCAGCTTCAGCTATGTCATCTTCAGAGGGGGTGATGGGCTCCGAATTTGTTCTGATGTGTTCAGGCTCCTTACAAGGAAAGGGAGAACGCTGCAGTAAGGGCTCCCGTCGAGCTGTACGACACCTCCCCCTTCCCAGGCACTGGCTCATCAAGCCCAAAACATTTCACTCCCACACACCTCCGAGGGGGCAGCATCGCCACGGAAATCAAGCAGAGCTCATCGCTTTAGCTGCCTAAATAGAAACTCAGCACATATTTTAGGGCACTCACCTTTCCTGCAGCAGCTTCAAATATTTCCGGCAGAGTCTGGGACACAGCTAGACCTTGGTCCTCCATCGAGACCCCAAACGCTGTCTCCAGGCACTGGATGGCCACTGGGCAAGAAGAGTCAGGCAATTAGCTTCTCTCACTTCATCTCAATTTGAGGACGGTCAGTGTGAGGTTAAAGGTTGGACTAGCTGATCTCCAAGGTCTTTTCCAACCCAGATGATTCTGTGAAATAGTTAGCCTCCTCCCATAGCACCTGGATTTCTTACTGGTGAACTAACAGAAAAACAAAGCCACTCTACACAATTCCAAAGACCAGGCTTAGTACTTGGGCCATATCCTCAAATTTTGCCAAAACCTGCGAGCTGGGCAAACCTCAGCTCTAGAGATCAAGCTCCTGGACTGAGTCAGTCACAGCTCCCACGTGCTGGGGGTAGAAGTTAACCCAGCTGGGCCTTTGCTGACATTCCCACAGCCACGGGTGGACGGGGCAGGGAGAGATCTGCAAGTTTCACTTGCTAAAGGGTGGCTGCTCTGTGCCAACACCAACCACCCACCCTCCTCCCTCACCAGGTACCCGGGCGGGAGGCTGTTCCCAGCACAGAGGGGAAGCCCAGCAACACAGAGCTCAGTTTTACAGAGCTCTCGTGCCATATTTTACAGTCCAAAAGCACCAGGAATAAACCCTCCTTCCACTCTGTTGTTCCTGCCTCAGCCAGGAATGCACCCACCACTCTGCAGACGTGCCTGGGCTCTCTTTCAGAGGGACAAATGTACAAGACTAAAGACTAAGGCGCCTTAAGTGGATCTTTTAAGACCCGTCTGCTCTTGTTGCCAGTGAAGCCCTCTGAAAAAGCTTGTACAAATACTCCAGGGCACGCTGTGGAAAAGCACTTTGATAGCAGAACGGGAAAAGCACTCTGCAAGCATGAAACACTTCCGTACAGAGTTTGCATTTTACACTTCAAGCCTCCTGACTCCACCTCATTTAAGATAAAACTTGTAAGTCTCAAAGCCTGGGTCAGAAGGGCTTTTGATTTCAGGTATATCCCTTCCTCGAGCTAATCTGCTTTCGAAAGAGATATCGAGAAATCAGATAAGCAATCAGCATCCCTGGATACCTCCCCAAGACAACAAATTCATTTCAAGTCTTGAGCAAGGTTTGACCTTAGGCCCAGCCCAGCCAAGGAAGATGCAGAAGAGAGCAACGGTGTCCGAACATCCCCACAGACCCAGGCGTGTGAACTGGGACACACGTACAACCACCGACCTTCCAAACTCTCCTGAGCGTCTGGGGACAGACCCCCATTCTGCAGCTGGTCGTGTAGAAACTGGATGATGGAGTAGGCAAGGCGCTTCTGGTCTGCCATCCCGGGAGGCTGCGAGCAGTTTGTGTCAACTTTTTGTACCTTCGAAAAAAAGACCTGTAGAGAGAGAAGTTATATGACTTGATGGGGAAGAAGTCAAAGAGCTTTTCTGCAGCTCTCCCCCAGTATGAATGGGGAGGGCAAGGGACTGGCCAAGGCCTCCAGAGCCTTCATTAAACTCTCCGCTGTAACCATGACCCCTTTACCTGAATTCTCCAGGCCTCAAGTCACCCTCTTCAGCGTGAGCAGCACAGCACAGTCCTGCCCCACAATGCTCCTGCCAAGGAAAATACATCAAAGGTGTTGCAGGCACTTTGGCTACCAACACACCTCTGGCTGACCAGGACTAGCCAAACTGGGCACTGAGCAGTCCACCACTAAGAAACCACGGTCGACCCCTTCCAGAGCATAATTTGATTCTGAAACAAAAACAAGCGCTGAAGCAATTTGCCCCTGTGAGCAGAGCTGGGGTTCGGGGCTGCCAGCTCCCTGTGCTACCTGCCAGCCGACCCTGCAGGATGCTGCTGGCAGAGGAGAGCCAAGACCCAAAGCAAAGCGACCCCCAGACACACCCCGAGGCTGGGGCTTCCCGGAGGCCCTGAGGCAGCTCCTTGCACTGCTGCTGCGCTGAACTGCCCTGCCTCTCCAGAACGCTTAACTGGGTTTGTAGCACAGAAAAGAATTCAGGGCGATTTAATGGAGAAATTAAATTTTTAAACACAATTTCTGCGAGGGAGAGCCCCACAGAGCCAAGCTGGCCCCAGTTGCAGACAGGCACGGCGGGTGTGTGCCTTGAGGCCGGGCTGCCAGCCCCAGTGACAGGGGAGGCCGGGGAGCCCCCGGACGGGCCGGCAGAGAGGAAGGAGCCACCTCCCCCCCGGTGCACCGGGGCCGTGCCCGCAGCTCCTACCGGTGCCCCCGGGCAGGCAGGCCCGAGGGGCGCGGCGGGCCCCGGGCTGCGTGAAGAAACGGGCAGCGGCGGGGCCGGCCCTCGCCGACAGGGGAGCGCGGCCTGCGCGGGGGGGACACC
>ML997655.1:943847-959604 GCA_010365825.1 Otus sunia | reverse complement strand
GTCTGTCTGTCTGTCTGTTGGGGGCAGCAGGGGGAAGTCTGTCTGTCCCGGGGGGCAGTGAGGGGGCTCTGTCTGCCTGGGGGTGATAGGGCGGGGGGAATGTCTGTGTGTCTGTCCGAGGGGCGACGTGGCGGGGTCTGTCCGTCTGTCTGTCTCCCTGGTGGTCGGGGTGGGGGCAGCGCAGCCCCCTCAGCCCCCTCCACCCCCCCAGCCCCCGCGCATGAGGCCGCCCCGTGATGAGCTCCAAGGCCAAGCGGGTGCTGCCCACCCGCCCTGAGCCCCCCAGCCTGGAGCAGATCCTGGCCGACGTGCGGGGCACCCACCCGGCCGACCCCGTCTTCGTCCTCCCCGCGGAGCCCCACAGGGACCGCGACCCCTCCCCAGGTGAGTCCCTGGGGGTGGGGGAGAGCAGCGGGAAGGGCTCCACCAGCCCCTGCTGAGCCCCCCCCGGCCGCTGCACCCCACCAGGCCCTGGCGCGGAGGAGAGGGAGCGGCTGTACCGGCAGAGCCGCTCCTACGTGGAGATGAACCAGCGGCTGCAGGAGTCCCGGGAGCGGCTGCGGGAGCGGCGCGAGGAGCTGCGGCGGGCGGGGGCGGCGCTGGAACGCGGCATCGCGGAGATGAGGCAGAAAGCGTGTTGAGGCCGCGGCCCCCGCCCGGGCCGTGACGGTGCTCGCGGGGCTCCTGCACTGCGGTGGGTGCCTCGGGACACCCCGCGGTTGCCGTTTCGCCTCCCCGAACCGGGGGTAGAACCGATCGCGTTCGGCGTACGGAAGGATCCGGCGTTGCCGGGGCTCGGCAGCTAAACCTTTCCCCGGGGGGCGGCGGGACCCGGTGCTGGGGAGGGGCTGTCCGGGCGCGGTGGTGGGTGCCCGGTGCCGGAGGAAAGGCTCAGACCCCCCACAGTTCTGTCCCTGCTGTCCATGAACTTGATGCCCTCGTCCCCGGCGGGTGACATGTCTGCGCCCTCGTGCCACGGCTTCACTTACGACTTCTCCATCTGGTACTGCCCCGAGGACGACCACATCGCCTCCCGCATCTCGGAACGCTTGAAGAAAGAGGGTTTTCGGGGCTACGCGGAGCACCAGGACCAAGTGGCTGGGACGTCCGTCGTCCTGACCGCCATCGAGGTGATCGAGGCCAGCCGGGTGGCCATCCTCCTCCTCTCCGCCAAGTCCCTGCGCGACCCGTGGTGCCAGCGCGTCTCCCAGTGGAACCTGTATCACATCATCCACCGCCGCGGGACCAAGATGATCCCCGTGTACGTGGGCGTGAAGAAGGCCGAGGTGCCTCCCTTCCTGCAGCACCTCATCGAGCTGGAGTACCAGACCGAGTTCTTCTTCAACCGCCTCGTGGACAGCCTGAGGCCGACCCGCAAAGCCCGGCCTGCGCCGTCCTCCAAAGCCAAAGCCAAGAGCTGAGGGACTGGGGGTGGCCGGGGACGGTTTCGCAGCCCCGTGGCAATAGCAGAGTTGTCCTGTGCAGCTAATAAAGGTGGTGGGAATGTGTTGCCCCCGCGCTGGGCGTTGGTACAAATCTGATCAAAAACCTTTCTCGGAGAACTGAAGATGCGACTTTCTGTCCACGTGCCCTCGTTTCACTCGGCGAGGTGGGGCTGAAGTCAAAAGTAAAACCCCAGGGAGCACCGGGGTGGCTGTGGGTGGTTTTCCACTCCTGCAGGCGTCACCCTGTGGGTGCCTCTTCCCCTTCCTGCCCCCCTGAGCGGGGGGTCTGTGTCCCGCTGCCACCCCGCTCTGCTTTCACCGAGGGACGCGGAGCAGGCGGGCGCGGGATGGGGGCGAGGGGCAGCCTGGGGCTGCTGCTGCTGCTCACCCTCCCTTTGGCCGGGCCTGGTGAGCGCCGGGGCGGTGGGTCAGGGGTGGCCGGTGGGCTCTCGGCATCGCTGGCCACATGGCAGCTGCCTCACAGGGATGGGGGTGCTGGGGGGGGGACCCCCAGCCTTTCCCTGTTGGCGGGGCAGCTGATGTGGCGACAGGACTGGGGACAGGCTCTCCTCTCCCCGGCAGCGCGGGGCTGGCTCCGGCCGTCGGTCATCGGGGGACACGAGGCCAAACCCCACTCCAGGCCCTACGTGGTGTCTGTGCAGTTTGGGGGGGTCCACGCCTGCGGGGGAGCGCTGCTGCACCGGCGCTGGGTGCTGACGGCCGCCCACTGCCTCCGGGGGTGAGTCCGCAGCAGGGACAGGGGGTTGTGGCAGCGGGGCGGGCTCGGTGTGGCCAGCACCGGGCTCTGGCTGGCACCGGGCTCCCACCGACACCGGGTCCCGCTGCGGGGCAGGACGGGGACCACCGGGAAGGTGGTGGTGGGGCTGCACAACCTGCGGGAGCGCGGGGCGGCCACGCAGACCTTCCCCATCCGGGAGGCCTGTCCCCACCCCGGCTACGACCGACAGACGCTGGAAAACGACCTTCTGCTGCTCCAGGTGGGGCTCGCGCCGGCCACGGGGACGGGTTTGGTGGGGCTGCGGGCGCAGCGGTGCCAGGAAGCGCTGCCGGGGAAGGGGCCCAGCGGGCTCGTCCCGCGCGCGAGGGGCTGGGTGACATTTCCTTTTCTCACCTCGGAGATGTCACAGCTCGGTGACATCTCCCCGCTCCCGCCGCCGGGGCTGTGACGCTGCCCTGCCCGCAGCTGCAGGGGACGGTGACGCTGAGCAGGACGCGGCGGCTCATCGGGCTGCTGGGGCGGGAGCCGGCGGCCGGGGTGACGTGCAGCTTGGCGGGCTGGGGGTCCCGCGGGCACGGCGGGCTCTCGCCCACGCTGCAGGAGCTGGAGGTCACGGTGTTGGACACGCAGATGTGCAACAACAGCCGCTTCTGGAACGGCGACATCACCCCCGCCATGATCTGCTTCCAGGGACACCGCAAGGGCTCAGCCCCCTCCAAGGTGAGGAGCTGGGGGGGGGCAAAGGGCTTTGCGAGGGGAACAAGAGGCTGCAAAGCTCTGTCCCCCCCTCCCCGAGCCACCATTCCTGGGTGTGGGGGGGTCTGGGGAGGATGCTCACCTCGATTTCCACGCCTTGATGAGGGGTCAGTTTTGGGCCCCTCGCTCCAAAAAGGCCCTTGAATGACTCGAGCGTGTCCAGAGAAGGGCAACGGAGCTGGTGCAGGGTCTGGAGCCCAGGTCTGATGGGGAGCGGCTGAGGGAACTGGGGGGGTTTAGTCTGGAGAAGAGGAGGCTGAGGGGAGACCTCCTGGCCCTCTGCAACTGCCTGACAGGAGGGTGCAGAGAGGGGGGAGGAGTCTCTTGAGCCAAGGAGCCAGCGCCAGGCCAAGAGGGAATGGCCTCAAGCTGCGCCAGGGCAGGGTCAGACTGGCTCTGAGGAAGGATTTCTTTGCAGAAGGGGCTGTTGGGCGTTGGAATGGGCTGCCCAGGGCAGGGGGGGAGTCCCCATCCCTGGAGGGGTTGAAGAGTCGGGTTGACCCAGCGCTGAAGGATCTGGTGGAGTTGGGAACGGTCAGGGTGAGGTTCATGGTGGGGCTGGAGGAGCTTCAGGGGCTTTTCCAACCGAGATGATTCTGGGATTCACCCTGAGCAGAGAGGCGAGGTGCCCCCCCAGCCATGGGGGGGGTCCCTAGCCCCTGGTTGGGGTCCTGTCCCCACTGTTGCCTCCACTCAGGGTGACTCTGGGGGCCCCTTGGTGTGCGGGAAGCAGCCGGCGGTGGCCGGTGTCCTGTCCTTCAGCAGCCCAGACCCCACCGACCCTTTCAAGCCGCCGGTCGCCACCTCGGCCGTGAAACACAAGAAATGGATCCAGAAAACGCTGCGGAGGGGCGGCTGCTCCCCCAGCCCGGGCGCAGGGGACACACAGACCACCCCTTCCTATTTACACAGGTTGGCTTTTAATTCTTAACACTGTCCAGAGTCCCGGTAAAATAACATCCTTAGTACATAGATACAGCGAGGGGGGAGCGGGGCACCGCGAAACCCGGCAGGATTGTCCGCAGGGGAGGGCTGAGGCCGACGGGCACGCGCGGAGCGGAGACGGGCGACGGCGGGGCTGGGCAGTGGGGCTTGAACCCGGGGCCGCAGCCGAGCGCGGGGGGTGATGTTGGCCCTCCTGGCACATCCTCGGCTCGCTTATGGCACTCGGGAGTGGGGGGACACGCTGCCCCCCAGGACTTTGCCCCCTTCTTTTCAGCCCCGGGCACGGGTCCCGCTGTGCTGGCTGCAGCCTCCCAGTCGCTGCCGGAGCCGAGGTCCCGCAGGACGTGCCCACCCCCACGACCCCCGTGCACGTCCTGGGGGACCCCCCGCATGTCCCCACAGCCCTGCTGTCTCCCCGTGTACCCCACTGCGCAGCCCCACGGCCCCCCAGGTGTATCCCTGTGTCCCCATAGCCCCGTCTCTGTCCCTGCAGCCCCCCCATGGCGCTGATGTCGGGGGGGCCCATAGGCAGCAAGCCGTAGGGTGGGAGGACCGGGAGATACCCGGGGGATCAGGGAGCACCCGGATTGGGGGGGTCCCTTCGCAGCCCATCCGCTCCCTGGGCCGAGGCGCTTCCCACACACCCCGACCTCGGCAGACGGGGCCGGCGGCAGCAGGAATGGGGGTGTCCCCGGTGCTTTGGGGGGCTGGGAGCGCCCCCCACGCCCGTGGGCGTAATCCAGTCCTGGATGGATTCGTGTCCACGGGGACGCACCAGGATCCTGCCTGCGAGCCGGGACGGGGCTCTTCCACCCCGGCGGTGGGATGCTGGGGGGCTGCGGATGGGGACAAGGGGCCCCAGACCCTTCCCTGAGGGTTGGGCACCCCAGTGCCAGCTCAGCACCCCGTCCCCTCCCAGGGCAGCTCCCCAGCCCGGTGACACGATCCCGGCGGGGCCCCTGCCCAGCTCCTCCCGTGCCTTTTCCAGGGAAGCACCACGGCTGCGGGTTACCCATTAGCAATCAGCTGCACACCTTAATTAGGAGCCTCCAGCAGCACAAAGAGGGGATCCTGGCCCCCATCTCCCCACGGCCACGTGCTCTCCTGCCACGGAGCCTCTCCCCGCATCGATCCAGCCGTGCGTTCCCGTCCCCCCGTTAATAAATGAGTTGTGACTGCTGGCAGAGCCGGTGTTGGTGCCGAGACGAGCTGCAGCATGCGGCAGAGACCTGGCGTTGGGGCGCGGTGGGTTCAGGGTTCAGCCCCTGCCTGAGGTGGGCGAGTGGGACAATTTGACGTGGGGACACACGGCCACCCCTCAAACTGTCCTGGGGTGTCCAGCGGGAGGAGATGGCCACCAAGACTCACCTCAGGTTGAGGCATCAGCCCCGGCCCCAGCGCCCAGTGGGTCCCCCCAGTTCTGCCCAGTCCTCGGCGCTGGGACCTGCGATGGTCCAGTACAGCTGGGGCAGGCAGCGGGGTGGGGTGACTCGCCAGTCCCCAGCTGTCCCATGTCACCGTCCCCCCGTCCCTGCAGAGTCCTGGCCAGGTCCTGTGGGGCGGGGGGTATCAGGGGACCCTCACCGGGGTTTCAGCCATGGCAGCTGCTCAAGCTTGGATTTTCTCCACCGCCTTGTCGGCCACCGCCGTCACCACCATGGGGCTGGGGACGTAGTTGAAGGGGGTGACGCGGGCGGCTCTGCTCGGGGAGCCGTGCCGGCTGGCGGGGAAGGTCCCGGCAGGCGCCTCGTGGCCGAAGGAGATGGGCAGGGCGGCCTTGGCGGGGGCTGGAGCTTCGCCGTCGCAGGCGGCGCGGGCGTGGGGGGGCCCCTCGCGGCTCTCCAGCGTGGGAGAGGTGCTGGAATTGGTCTTGGTGGTGGAGAAGTCCTCGGTCTGCACCACGGCGTCGCTGGTCTTCCTGGGGCCGGGGGTGCCGGGGCGCTCCTCCTCGCCGGCGCCCGCCAGCGGCAGGGCGGAGGAGGGCAGCGTGCTCTTGAGGATGTGGGGGATGTCTTCGTCCCGAATCCTCCGCCACGTGCCCTTCATCACCACCACCGGCGGCTTCGCCGGCTGCCCGCCGGGCACCGCCTCGCTCTGCCGCCGCCGCGCCGAAGCCTCGGAGCGGGCGGAGAGGACGGAGGAAGGGCTGCCCGTCCGCCGCGCCACGCTGATGTTGGGCGAGGACGAGTACCTCTTGAAGGGCTCGGGCGCGGGGATGTTGGTCTTCACCGGCAGCCGGGACGGGCTCTCGGAGCTGGTCCTCCGCGGTGGCTTGACCCCGGCGGGGACTTTGCCACCGGGCTGGGCTCTGGGGACGAGGGGCCGTGGGCCGGGGGCCGCCGGCTTGGCCGCCTTGAGCTCCTCGCAGCGGGAGGAGCAGAGGAAGACGGCCGGGAGGGCAGCGCGGCTGCGCTGCGGGGAGGTGCGGCGAGGCAGCGAGGTCGCCGGCTGCGCCGGGGAGAGCTCGTTGCGGTGCCGCAGCAGCAGGCTGGAGGATTCCTTGATGAAGGTGAGCTGGCGCAGGAAGCCGGAGCGGTCCGAGTCGCTCCCGCTGGAACGGGTGGACGACATCCGCACCAGGTTGAGCCGGCTGCCCCCCGGCCCCCCCGGCCTGCCGCTCCGCACCTTGCCGCCGTCCGCCTGCTCCTCCAGCACCGGCATGGCCCCCCGGCCCGGCAGCACCTTCCTGCTGGGCTTCTGCATGAACGGGATGCGCACGGGCGACTTCTGCGTCTTGGACTGCTTGGGGGCCGGGGACTTGGGGGCCGAGGCTCTGGCCGGGGGTCCCGGCGGGGAGGACGCGCTGCCTGCCTTGCCCGTGGCCGGGGGAGCCGGCTTGGCGAGCTGGGAGGGTGACGGCAGCTTCTTGGGGCCATGCTGGGAGGGGGTGGAGGTGCGGGAGGAACCCGAGGAGGGGGGTCCTTTGCCGATGCGGGCGGGCGGCGTCGTGCTCCTCTTGGGCAGCGCCAGGTCCCCGGTTTCGGGGGGTTTGCCCAGCCGGTGCAGGCTGCGGGAGCGCTGCTGGCTCAGGGAGAGGTTCTTGGCTGGCGGCGCCTCCGGCTTCACTGTGGGGCTTTTCTTCGGAGTGGCCCGCGGGCTCGGGGCATCCTTGGCCAGGCTGGGCATGTAGATGACGGTCCTGCCGCGGAAGACCACGGGCAGGTTGGGCACCGGCTTGGTGGGCGCCGGGCTCTGCTCCGCCCTGGCGCTTCCGCGGCCGGCGGGACGGGCGCCCGGCGCGTCCTTCCTCTCTGGGCGGCCCTTGCTGTGCTCCCTCCTCGCCGCGTCCCGGCCGGCCGCGCTGCTGGCCCGCTGCTTCTCCTGCCTGCCCAGGGAGAGCTGCAGGGTGGACCCGACCGAGAGCCCCGACATGAAGGAGAGGATGGAGTCGGACTCGGAGGAAGGCTCCCGCGAGAGGGAGGCAGCGGCCTGGTGCAGCCAGGTGACGATGGAGTTGGCACCCTCCTGGATGGCTTGCCACTCCACGCTGTCCAGGTCCGAGCCGTGGTCGGAGCCGGTGTCCTCGGCGGGGCGGTGCCTCGCCTCCGCTTTCCGCTCCCTCCCGCCAGCAGCTGGCGGCTTCTGCTTGCGCTCCGCCATCCTCCGGCGAGCTGAGGGCCGCCGGCGCTTGGGCATGGCCGAGCCGATGCACTTCTGCAGCAGGTCATCCTCCGAGTTGAGGCTGGGGGAGCTGGGGGACCCCCCCTGAGCCTGCCCCGCCGCCGCTGCCGACCGCGGCCGGGGGGTTTTGCCACAGGGCTGGCCCCGCTCCTCGCCGTCGGAGAGGTTGGTGTCGCTCAGGGAGCTCATGGAGGAGCTGAGGGAGTAGCACGGCGGCGTCTCGTCGGCGATGAGGTTGTTCTGTGGCTTCGCCTTCGCTGGCCGGGGTCCAGGCTCGGGGTCCCTCCGGGGGACGGAGCCGCCCCAGCGCTCCCGCCTGGGCGCGCGGCCAGGCTGGGCTCTGCTGCCCGGCACCTCCCTGCCCGCCTCGGGCAGCTCGTCCGAGTCCTGCTCGTAGAAGCAGTAAACGGCTTCCTCGGTCGGCGTGGTGTGGCACAGCGACTGGAAGGCCACCCCGTCCTCCCGTGGCGCGTCCTTCCTGCCGGGGGACCCGCTGCTCCTCCCCACCTCCAGCTCCAGGCTGGGTCCGCTCTTCGGTGGGGGCTGGCCCCGCTTCCCCTCCCCGCCTTGGCCACGGCTCGGCCCCGCTTTCCCCTTGCAGGCTGAGCTCAGCCGCCCGGGCGCCGAGCTGCCGGAGGCGGCTCTCCTGGCCGGGACGGCGCCGGCGCTGCCCGCCTCGCGGTGCCCCTCGGGCAGGACCCCCGGCCCCGGCCCGCGGGGGTGCTCAGCCTCCTCGGCAGCCGGGTAGCGCAGGGTCTCGTCGCTCAGCGAGGCGGCGCTGGAGAAGTTGACGGGGGTCCCGTCGGCCGAGTCGGTGAAGGAGTCGTCGTCCTTGAAGAGGTCGCGGGCGGTGGCGCGCAGGTGCTTGGGGACACCGGGGTGCGCGTGGGCTGGCACCAGCATGTAGACAGGGACGTGCACCGGCTTCTTCGTCTGGGGGTGCAGGACCTGGCCGGAGAGCAGGGAGGTCTTCACCTTGCGGAAGCGGGAGGGCATGGCCGAGCTGATGCACTCCTTCAGGATCTCGATGTCGTCGTCGGAGGGGGGCTCGGGGCGGTCGGCCCGCCGCCGGCCCTCCAGGTACCGCTCCTCCCGCCGCTCCTCCCGCTTCTCGTGAGCTGCGAAATTCAGGCTGTTCTTCTCCGGGAAGGTGGGCATCAGCTTGAGTTCCACGTCCTTCTGGACGTAGTGCTCGTGGAGGGGCAGGGCGCTCAGGCTGGAGGCGCAGGAGAAGTTCTCGTTGGGTTTCTCCACCGTGAAGTAGACCATGGAGTCCAGGTCCTGGGGCAGCTGGAAGCGCTCCTTGAAGTCGGTGATCTCCATGAATTTCTTGACATTGTTCTCCCACTGGATGTTGAACTGGCTGGTCTCCTTCTCGGGTTGGCAGCCCAGCTCGAAGAGGGGTGTCTTGCTGCGGCTGGGCGGCATGGTCTGCCCAGGGCTGTCGGGCAGCTCGCTGGGGCTGATGGTGCCGCTGATCATCTCGCTGCAAGGGTCGCTCTGGATGGAGCTGGCGATGGAGGGGCTCTCGAAGCTGCCCAGGGAGCTGACAGAGCTGCAGCGGCTCATCACCAGAGGCGTCTCCTGGATGTAGTTCTCCGAGGAGCTCGAGGGCGTGAGGTCCTCCTGGCGCGATGGCGAGGACTCCCGCAGGAAGACCTTGTCGCGCTTCGGGAAGGGGATGGTGATGGGTTGGGAAATCCCCACCGGCATGGCCGGACCCGGATCCGCAGCCTTCTCCTTCTCCTGCCTCCCGTCCTCCCCTTCGCCGTCCCCTTCCTCCATCTCCAGGATCTCCAGGGAGGAGTCGCTGTCCAGGTCATTCTCACTGTGGCTCTGCCCGTCCAGCACGTTATCCGCCGAGGAGAGGGAGGAGAGGGAGCTGCACCGGGAGAAGCAGATCGGGGTGTCCTCCACCGAGTACTTCTGCACCGACTCCTGCTCCGCCGTGGCCGGCGGGTGGGCAGGCAGCTTCTCCGGGATCTTGCTCAAGGTCTCGGCCGTCTGCAGCAGCGCAGGGGGGAGCCAGGCTTGTTTTCTGCCCAGGAGGGAGGGGTGGTGGCCGGCGCCGGTGGCTGCGCCACTCTTGGCCAGAGTGTTGAGCAGGGGGACGTGCTGGTAGGACGGGGAGAGCTTGATGGTGCGGACCTGGGGGTCGGGGGAGAGCTTGCTGCCCGCCTCCTTCTTCCACTCGGGCTCCTTCTCCAGCGCTTTGGGGCTGGGGAAAGTCACCGTCTTCTTGGCCCGTTCAGGCAGGTCTCGCTGCTCCGGCTTGTCTGGCTCGGGCGGGTCTCTGCCCTTGAGGGTGGGGGGTTCTCCCCGCTCCGGCTTGTTGCCCAGGATGCTCTTGAGGTCGAGCCGGCTCGGCCGCTTCTGGTACCGCTGCAGCTCGTCCCGGTAGTCGAGGAAGGCGGCCCTGGTGCAGGGCTTCATGTGCTCCTTGGTGCAGTAGCCGTCGCTGGTGCTGCCGCTGTTGAGGCTGTCGTTGGACAGGCTGGTGTAGGCGCTCTTCAGGCGCAGCAGCGTGTGCGCCCGGCTCAGGCTCTCCCGCTTGGCGAAGCCGCCGGCGTCCGAGAGGCGGCACGGCGAGCAGGACTGGGCACGCGCCTCGTGCACCTCCTCGGGGCCGTACTGCCAGTCCAGGCAGTGGTCCTCCGAGCTGAGGCTGAAGCTGTCATCCGAGGACGTGTGCATGGTAGAGATGTCCTCCACCAGCTTGTCGATCTTGGCCACCGTGCTGGAGATCTTGTTGGCCAACTTCTCGGCGGCCAGCGAGACGTCATCCTCCGGCAGCGGCGGCTTCTTGGGCTCGGCCGGTTTGCCGCTGCCGTCCTTCTCCGGCTCCGGGCATCGCCTCTGCGCCAGCGCCCGGGGCAGTGCCTGCCCCTGGAGGAAGGAGGAGTTGAGGAACATGGAGAGGACGGAGGCGCTGGCCGTCTCGACGCCGGTGGAGATGTTGGGCACCTCGTCATCGTCGAAGCAGCCGGAGTCCGAGGCGTAGTCCTTCACCAAGCTCTCCATGTGCCGCGTCGGCTTCTTCACGCTCTGGCTCTTCAGGCTCTGCTTCTCCATGGTGTCGAAGGTCTCGGCCAAGTGCTTGGCATCCAGCTCGGCCTCCAGCGCCTTCTGCTTGCGCACGTAGAGCGAGGGCATGCAGGAGCCCGGCGAGACGACGGCGGCGTCCTTGTACTTGGGGGGCCGGTTGGTGAGGAGGTTGCGGAGAGCGGCCGCGCTGCCCATGGCGATCATCTTGTGCTTGGAGTGGATGAGGTTGCGCAGCATGCTGACCGCCCCCAGGTCCCAGAGCAGCTCCTGGTCGCGGGGGCTTCGGGCCGACAGGTTCCAGAGGGTGCCACAGGCGTTGCTGACGATGGTGAGGCTGTGCGAGCGCAGGTGCCCCAGCAGCGTCTGCAGGCAGTTGTGGTCCCGGAGCACCTGCCTGGGGACAGGGGGGGATCCCCAGCCATCAGGAAGGTCCCTGACACCCTCCCCAGTGCTGTCCCCACCCCGTGGTGACCCTCACCTGTAGTCCTCCCGTGTGGCGATGAGGCTGGAGACGTTCCTGAGGATGCCGCCGCCGCTCTCGATGATGGCCAGCGAGTTGCTCTGGCACTTGTAGGTGAGGGTGCTCACCAGGAAGCCCAGGGCTCCCTCCACCCCGCAGATGGCGGCTTTGTTCTCCGTGCTGTGCGCCGACAGGTTCCACAGCGCGCTCAGGACGCTCTTCAGCGTGGATTCCTGTCCCGGGGACACACACACACCCCTCAGCCCCCCGCCAGCCCCCGGTCCAGCCGCCCCGGCGCCCGCTCTCCCCCCCCGACCCCGGTGCTCACCTTGCCGGCGTGGAGCGCGCACCGCGTCAGCCCGGTCACGCTGCCCACCTCCCGCAGCACCTTCTTGCTGTTGATATCAGCCCGCCAAGAGAGGTTCCTCAGGATGCTGGAGACCACCTGGGAGGGCAAAGCGGGGTGGGTGGGCGCAGGGACCGTCCCCCTGCCCGTCCCCCTCCCCGGGGGATCCCCCCTGCGCTGCCAGCACCCACCTGGTGCAGCTCCTCGCTGTCGGAGCCCAGCTGAGCCACGATGGCCTCCATGCAGCCCCGGCGGGAGCACAGCGTCGCCTGCGGGGAGGATGACGATGGTGAGGGCGATGCCACAGCCCCCCCCCATCCCCGCTCCCCAGCCCCCAGCCCCTCCCCAACCTTGTTGACCACGTCGCCGAAGGTGAGGTTGGTGAGAGCCATCCCAGCGTAGCGCCGCAGCGCCAGGTTGAGGGGGTCATTGGTCATCTTGTGCATCTCGTAGTCCACCTGCAGCAGCTCGGCCACCGCCTGCAGCCCACCTGCGGGATGGGAGAGGGGATGGCTCGGGCAGCAGACCCCCCTGGAACCCCCTCCCCAGTGCTGCTGCTGTTGCACTGGGGAGGAGGGTGGGCAGGGACGGCCGTGGTGCAACCGGGATGTATCCCCCCGCCCCGCCCAGCTCACCCAGCTCGTTCATGGCCCGCCGGTACTCCTCGTCGAAGGAGAGCTTCATGATGGCGCAGGTGGCCTGGCAGATCTGGGGCTCGATGGGCACCGGCGCTGCGGGGAGAGGCGGGGGTCAGCCCCAGGGCCTGGCACCGACGGTCCCCGCCATCGCCCACCACCCTCACACCCGCCGGCACCCCCTCGGCCCCGTACCCGCGCCGCCCTCGGGGCCTCTGCCCCCGTCCCTGCTCTGCATCTGCAGCCAGTCCCAGCACGTCTCCGAGTAGGAGCGGATCTGCTCCAGCACGTGCAGCACCCGCATCTCCTTCTTGGCCTGGCCCTCGTCGGGCTGGGAGAAGACGATGTTGTGCAGGGCGGCGTTGGCGCGCATGCGGGCGTCCTTGGCCCCGGTGGGGCTCTCGGGGGGGCCCGGTTCTCCATCCGAGTCGTGCAGGATCTGGATGAGCAGGGGCAGGCAGCCCGACTTGCGCATGGCCAAGCAGCTCTCCTGCGAGCTGGACATGGCCAGCAGCGTGCGGGACATGTCGTCCTTGTCCCGCGTGGCCAGCATGGACAGGAGCCAGAAGACCACCTCCACCTGCAGGAGGGGGACTGGGGGTTACACACAGCCACCCCCCGCCCCAAACACAGCCCAGCCCAGCCCAGCGGGGCTGCCCCTCACCTTGCTGCTGCCCAAGCTGCTGCCCCCCTCCTCGGGGTGTGTGGGGGGGTCCAGGCTGCCGTCCCCCTCCACGCCCGGCACCTTCCCGCAGAGCTGCAGAGGAGGGGGCAGATGGGGCCGGGTTGCAACACGCCGCCCTCGCCCACCCACCCCCGGCCCCTCCCCCCTTTTCAGGAGCCCACTGGTGCCATTAAATCCGGCAGCATTTCCCCATCGGTGCAATTGCTGCTTTCGTCAGTGCCGGGGTTGTATTTTAAGCCAGAATCGGGGCTGATCAGGGAGGAGGGGGCGCTGCCAGAGCAGCAGGATTGGGAAAGGAAGAGTGTGGGTGAGGCGAGCGGGGTGGGCGGCGTGGACTGTGCCAGGGCTGAGCCCACGGAGCTGCTTGCGGGGGTCGGCAAGGGAGGGGCTGTGCGGGATGTGGGGCTGGCTGGGGCGACGGCGGGGCTGGGGGTGATGGAGGGGNGGCTGGGGGTGAGGGAGGGGATGGGGGTGAGGGAGGGGATGGATGTGACAGAGGGGCCAAAGATGATGGAGGGCTGGGGGTGCTGGAGGGACTGTGGGTGCTGGGGCAGCTGTGGGTGCTGGGGCAGCTGTGGGTGCTGGCGGGGCCGTGGCGATGGGGGGTGCCCACCCTGGCAGCTCTGGCGTCGGGCAGATGCTGCGGGAGCCCCCGCGCCCGCCCGCCGCGCCGTGGCCTACTTCTCATCTCCATGGCAACTGCCCATTTCACGGTGCCCGAGCCACACAAAGCCCTGGCTGTGCCGCGCCGGCGGGTGACTGGGACAGTGCGGGGACAATGGCGGGGGGGGGCTGCGCTGGCCCCCTCCTCCACCCTCCGCAGGGACAGACCCCGAGGTGGCCCCCGGCCCCGTCACCTGCGGCTCCGGCTGCTGCACCTTGTCCTGCGCCTCCATCAGCTCCTTGTCGATCTGCTCCAGCCGGGATGCCCGGATCTGGGGGGGCACAGTGGGTGTCAGAAGGGGATCAGGACACCCCCCACACCCCCCCGGGGCCCCCGGTACCCCCAGAGCCAGGTGTGAGGGTGCACAGGGCTGCGGGTGGCCTTGGAGATGCGCAGAGGTGATGCAAGAGGGCACAGGGGTGGGTGGGTGCAAGAGGGCAAATGCTGGGTGCAAGGGCGTAAGGAGCTGGTGTAAGGGTGCAAGGAGCTGGGTGTGAGGGTGCAAGGAATTGGGTGTCAGGGTGCCAGGAGCTGGGTGTAAGGAGCTGGGTGTAAAGGTGCTAGGAACTGAGTGCAAGGGTGCAAGGAGCTGGGTGTAAGGGTGCCAGGAACTGGGTGCAAGGGTGCAAGGAGCTGGGTGTAAGGGTGCCAGGAACTGGGTGCAAGGGTGCAAAGAGCTGGGTGTAAGGGTGCCAGGAACTGGGTGCAAGGGTGCAAAGAGCTGGGTGTAAGGGTGCCAGGAACTGGGTGCAAGGGTGCAAGGAGCTGGGTGTAAGGATGCCAGGAACTGGGTGCAAGGGTGCAAGGAGCTGGGTGCAAGGGTGCAAGGAGCTGGGTGTAAGGGTGCAAATGCTGGGTGCAGGGGGCTGGGTGCAGCATGCACAGGCCTCGGTGCAGGGCTGCGCGGCGCTGGGTGTGAGGGCGCACGGGGTTGAGTCTGTTGGGACGGGGCAGCTGGAGCCTCCCGGGAGCAGGAGGGGGGGTGCAGGGGGGGGTGCAGGGTCGGGGGGGGGAACAGCCAGCCCCTGCCCCCCCGACCTGCGCCCGCTGCACCATCTCGTCGGCCGTGCCGAAGCGCTCCTCCATCAGTGCGCGGATGTGCTGCGCCTCGAACTCCAGCTGCTGCCGGATGAGATCCATCTGCATGGAGAACTGGGGGGGGGTAAGGTGGGGGACACACACACCGTAAGGGGGGGGTGCAGGGTCCTGCCTGCACCCTGGGGGGGTGGCGGGGTGCCCCCCACTCACCGTCTCCACGTGGGGCAGCTCGTCCAGGCGCGTGGCCAGGCTCTGCAGCTGGGCGTAGTACCAGAGCTTCTCCTTCTCCTCCTTCTCGATCTCCCCCAGCAGGAAGCACCTGGGGACACACACACACACCCCACATCAGCACGGCCACCCCCAACCCCCTGCATCCCCCCCACCCCATCCCACCCATCACCTCTCCCGGTCGAGCTCCTCCAGCAGCCGGAGGGAGGCTCTGCCCAGGTCCCCGGCGCCGTCGCGGTGGGGTGCGGGGGGCAGGGGAGTGTCCTCGGCCCCGCGGCCGCCTCCGGCCGCCTCCGCGGGGAACTTGAGGTTGTAGAGGCTGGTGATGTCCATCTGCAGGGCTGGAGATGAGGACAGTGGTGTGAGGGGGGGTTTGGCGGGGTTCACCCCCCTAGCCCCCCCCTCCCTGGCCTGTGACCCACCTTTCAGCTGGTCCAGGACCTCCGTTTGCCCTGAGGACACCATGACTCGCGCCTCCTGCTCCAGCTTGCCCTGGAGATGCTTTAGGACCTCCTAAACCAGGGATGGAGCCATGAGGGCAAGGCGGGGGGATGCGGAGTGGAAGCCCCAGGGTGGGGTCTGTGTCGTGTGTCCCCCCCCCGCCCCAGGGTTTGTCCTCACCTTCATGTCCGAGGTCTCATTCTCCAGCTTGGAGAGGTGGTTGGAGTTATCCTCCAGCTCCCGCCGGAGGTGACTGTTCTCCTTCTTCAGCGCCTCCACCTGCCGCACCAGCTGGTCATACGAGGCGATGGAGCCGGACATCTTCACCTCCTCCAGCGCCTGCGGGGTGTGGGGGGGGAAGGTGGGCAGCCTGACCTCCCCCGAGCACCCTCACCGCCCCCCCAGCACCCAACCACCCACCCAGGGTCGCAGCTGGGCCTGGGGGACCCTCACCATGCATCCCCTCCCTCCCCGGCTGCCCTGAAAAAGCTGGTGCCCCCCCGAAGCCTCCCAGAAGGGACAGCCCCAGCACGGGGGGGTGTCCGGCCCCGTTCCCCCGCAGGCAAGGCAGCCCCGGCCCCCCCAGCGCCCCCCCCAGCCCCTGCCTGATTTCCATCCTCCGCAGCAGCTCAGCCCTCCGCTCCCTTCCCCCTTTGTCTCGCTTTTGTCTTCTCCTTCCCTGAACCATCTCCCGCTTCACCCCCCCCCC
>ML997655.1:907919-938403 GCA_010365825.1 Otus sunia | reverse complement strand
AAAAAAAAAAAAAAGGGGGAAATCTTCAGGAGAACACAGGATGGTGAAGGCAGCAGCTTTGCTGGCCCGTGCCCCGGCCCAGCCCGCAGCCCCACAAACCGCTCGGCCACGAGGCAGCTGGCAGAAATTTCTTTATTTACAGGTGGAAACGGCTCCTGCGTTACTTCAGCGGGATGAACCTGGAGGAGTGGGTGGCGCCGATGCCGGGCCGGCCGTGCTTCACCGGCTTGTAGGTGATGGAGAATTCCCCCAGGTAGTGGCCGATCATCTCGGGCTGCAAGAGGAGGAGAGACCCTGCTGGAGGCAGCGGCCTGGCCCAGGGCCCCCGGCCCCCCCGTTACAACCCTCGTCCCCACACAGGCACAGGCTCCGCAGGTCAGGGGTCCCTCTGCCCCCCCAGGAGCCCCCAGCCACCCGGGAGAGGGGACGCACCAGCCTCGGGGGCTTTTTTGGTGCACTGGATGCATTTACCACAGAAAACACCATTTGATCCCAGCAGAGGTATCAGGTCGCCCCCCCCGCGGGTTATTCCACTCCCAGGAACCCTCACGGATCCGTTTCATCAGGTGTCAGCGGGCAGGAGCCAGCGCGAGGCCCCGGCCCTCCCACACACGCTCACAACCACGTTATTCGTTACTTCCACAACTCCAGTGAAGCTTCAAAACCCCCCTGCGAGGAGCCTGTCGTCAGGGCAGACGCTTTCAGGCGTCCCTCAGACACCTGGGACACTTTGGGGCATCCCTGGGATACCTGGGACACTTCTGCGTGTCCCTCAGACACTCTGGATGCTTTCAGGTGTCTCTGGGACACTTTTGGTCATCCCTCACACACTTTTGGGCCTCCCTTGGACACATCAGACACTTTCCAGCATCCCTCAGACACTTCTGGGCGTCCCTTGGACACTTTGGACACTTTTGGGCACCCCCGGGACATTTTTGGGTGTCCCAGGGACACTTCTGCGTGTCCCTCGGACACTCTAGACGCTTTCAGGTGTCTCTGGGACACTTTTGGGCCTCCCTTGGACACAACAGACACTTCCCAGCATCCCTCAGACACTTCTGGGCGTCCCCTGGACACTTTGGACACTTCTGGGCACCCCTTGGACACTTTGGACACTTTTGGGCATCTCCTGGACACTTAAGGATGTCCCTGAGACACTTTTGGGCATCCCTCGGACACTTCTGGGCGTCCTTCAACACCAGCTCTGCCCCAAGAAGGAGCCTCGACCTCCCGCTCAGCCACAGGGCAGGAGCAGGATTACACAAAGCACAAAAAAACCAACGCAGAGGCCTTCGTGCCGCTGAGCTCGGCCCAGCCTCACCTTGATCTCCACCTGGTTGAAGGTTTTGCCGTTGTAGACGCCGACCATGCTGCCCACCATCTCGGGGAGGATGATCATGTCCCGCAAGTGGGTTTTCACCACCTCCGGCTTCTCCATGGGCGGTGCCTCCTTCTTGGCCTTGCGCAGCCGCTTCAGCAGCGAGTGCTGCTTGCGGCGGAGGCCGCGGTTGAGGCGCCGGCGCTGCCGGGCGCTGTACAGCTGCATCAGCTGCTCGCTGCGGGGGACGGAGAGACTGAGCGCCTGGAGCCCCCCCGGGACCCCGCTCGGGGGTCTCACACAGCCCAGACACAGAACTGCGAACCCACCCAAACCCGCGGTGGTTTGTTTAAACGCAGCCCGAGCACGGGGACAGGCCCCGGACCGCTCTTACTAGGACATGTCGAGGAGCTGGTCCAGGTCCACCCCTCTGTAGGTGAATTTGCGGAAGGTTCGTTTCTTCTTCTGCTCCACCTCCGCCTGCAGCCGGGAGAAGCGAGGGGGGTGTCAGGGCCGCCCCGAGCCCCGCAGGACGCCCGAACCCCCCGCGACTCCCTCAGCACCGCCGGGACCAGCCCCGGAGAACCGGGCTCCCCCCGCGCTGAGGCCTAACCCGGCCGGGGCACCCCCCCGCCCCCCGGGGAAGAGGCCGCGCCGGTCGCGGCGCCCCCGGCCGCCGCCCCCGCGGGGGATGGAGCCCGATGGCCGCCGGCCCCGCCGCCCGCACCCACCATCTTGGCCGCGTCTCCTCGGAAAGGGCCGCGCGCGGGGCGGAAGCGGCGGATCTCGCGAGAGCGGCGGCGGGGCGGAAGTGGCGCCAAGCCCCGCCCCCCGCGGCCTCGGGCAGCGCTTCCGCCCTCACTTCCCTTAAAGGGGCCGCGGCCTGCGGGAAGGCGGGGAACGGGGCCTAACGCGGGGCGCGGAGAACCGCTGCGCGGGTCCTGTGCGGGGCACGGAGAACCGCTGCGCGGGTCCTGTGCGGGGCACGGACCCTCCTCCAGCTGCCGCTTCTCGCTGCCGGCGCGGCCCAAGGCGAGGAGCCGCCGGGCCGGGGGCCAAGGGCCGCCGCTGTTCCGGGGGTGGCGGCCCAAGAGCAGCAGCGCTGGAGCCTGAAGTCACCCTCCCGGCCCGGGGAGCGGAGCTGCAGGCGCGGGCCGAGCCCCGAGTGTCCGTCCCTGGCGCTTGTCTTCACCTTTCAGCCAGAGCCCTTCAGCTGCTGCCGCCGCCCCGCAGCCGGGCAGCTGCTCCGGCTCAGGCAGAGGTTTGGAGCCAGGAGAGATGCTACAGGCACAGCGGGAGAGCAGAGCGGGCGACAAAGCTGCTCCGCGGTGGCACCGGGCTGTTGCCTCAGGTGCCTCCTCCTGCCGAGGACATCACTCGCCCCCCGGCTCCGAGCCCCCTGCTCGCAGGGCTGAGCGGGGGGAGCAGACAAGCACCGGGGAGGTTGATTCGGTTTGTCCCTGGGCTGAGTTTCACGTGGACACAAGGGCCTAGAGCATGGAAGGTATCAGTCTCCGAAACCTTTTAGCCAAGAAGAACCTGAAAGAGCAGCAACTTCCACAGCAGGCAGCAGGGAAGGAGACCTGACGTGCCACGGGTTTGCATTACACCCTTTTCCCACGGTGCGTTTCCCGTCACAGTAAATTACAAACCAGAACCTGCACGAGGCGGCCGATGCAGAGGGCAGAGCACGGCCGTCACCCCTGGGCAAAGGACGGGCAAAAGGAGCAGCTCCCGCGCTGGCAGGGAGGCTCCACACACTTTGTGCTCATGGAAGTAACCGAGGGAGGAGCAGAGCCAAGAGGATTCACAGCAGAACTGACACGATCCAGACAAACCACCAAAAAAAAACCCCACCCAACCTCTGAACTGATCAAAGTCCTTCCAGCAGCGACCCAGCGCCACGGATACATCCCAACACATCCACGTCTGCTCCTGCAAAAAGTGTTTTAAACTTGCAGCAGCGCACTAATCCACGCCTGGAGTTCAGCCTTATTAACAGCAATTAATTAACAAGAGCGGAGAGGACCAAGGGGCACAGCCACCCCCCCCGCAGCATGCGGGGTCGGATTTGGTTCCGACAGGGCACCTGCCTCACGTAGAGGATGGACGAGAGGAAGCACCTTGCACCGATTATGGGGTTAGGACAGTTCCTCTCCCGTGTTTTAACGAGACGAGCACTGATGCGGGTTCTAGAAGACCCAGGTCAAATATTTACAGACATTTAAGCTACACGAAGATGCTCGTAAATACGTTTTACGCAGCAATTGGAGAGAAATGGCCCGAAAAGGAGGTACAGGGCAAGTGGATCATCCACGGGAGGCAGCGAGAGCCGCCTCAGGGCGGAGACGAGGAGTGTGAGCCCCGAGGAAGCACCAGTAGATCACGTCACCAGCAAAATCACCTCCGGATTTCAGAAGCAGGGAGAGGGAGACGAGGGACACGCTCCTGCAGCTGCCCAAACCCCTGAGGCCTTGGCACGGGCAAGAACACATTTTTCAGTGCCCCTCAGAGCCTCCGGGTCAGAGGGGGAGCAGCACCCGCCGCCGCGGGCACAGGCCCCCCCATGGCTCACCCCCGGGCTCAGGAGCCTCAGAGCAAGAGCCCGTGAGCCGTCGGGCGCGCGGGCCCGGGCCGGCGAGAGCCGTGAGAAGGCGAAGCCGGCAGCGCCGCTGGCTGAACTCCACTGCTGGTGGTCTGACAGTCCACTGAGGCCCAGCTAAGCCTGTCTGCTGATGTTAAGACGTGATTTT
The DNA here is from genome assembly GCA_010365825.1 of Otus sunia. Taxonomy (NCBI): domain Eukaryota; kingdom Metazoa; phylum Chordata; class Aves; order Strigiformes; family Strigidae; genus Otus; species Otus sunia. Next base: position 934,332 of record ML997655.1, on the reverse strand, counting down.
CATGGCTGCCAATTGATTTCTCATGAAAACACAAATTCACAAGAAACTTTTTGTTGTCAAAAGAAAAAAAAAAAAAATGGAGACAGGCTTGTGTTTCTAGTCCAAATGTACTTCTCTTTATTCAAACCAGGGGTAATCACTGGTTAGTGCAAAATGCACCTAAACCTTTTGCCTGAGGGAAATCTACATCTTAACAAGGCCTCCGTTAACCCCTAACGAAATCCACAGAGGATTTGAAAGCGTTTGAAGCACAGATCTAACGCTGCGCTTCGTAAGTGACTCTGTGCGTCAACAAGTCTGCACCTGCCTTGTTACCAGCTCTATACCATCAGGTAACAAAAGCAAAATACACTCAGTAGATTTCTTTTAACTCCCAGAGTTTCTGAACCATCCGCCCCACCACTAATGTCAGGAGTAAGGGGGTTGCAGCTTACCCTCACTTCCAACAGTGCTAACGGAAACCCTGTTTTAAATTAAAAAATAAGCCAGCATACATAGTAGAAAATTTCTCTTAAAAATTTCACAATCTGTAAATGTATATATTTTTTTCTTTTAAACATAAAAGTTTACAATATACGGTAAAACAAAGGCTCAGGAAAAATAATTTCAAAAAAAAGAAACCTGAAGTTTTGAATTAAAGCTGAAGACATTTTTAAAACCCTGTAGTTTGAACCAGTGACATTTTCTTTATTTGTGCTGATGGGTTAGAGAAAGGAAAATATTTAAAAACTGCAGTCCAAACACCCACAGCTTTGCCTTCAGAAGCCATCTGCCCCCCCCCCCCCCCCCCCCCCAAAAAAAAAAAATGTTGTTAGGTTTTTCTTCCATCAAGTATGTGATTGTCACAAGTTCAGAAGTCTGGGATTCCTGGGTTCGGCTGGTACCAGACATCCCTGTGGACAGAATTCCCTGATTGCCAGCCCACGCTAGCGCCTGTAGGGGTGAAATCCTTGCACATTATGGTTCTGTCCTCGTCCAAAACCACTTCCTCCTGCCGGTGGGCCACTGGATGGTTGCACCGAGGGGCCTCCGTAGGGAGGGGGTTGCTGGCTGGGATCAGAGAAACCTTGTCCGAAACCACTCAAGTCTTGTCCATACCCTGGGGAGAGGGGGAAAAAGGCAGCAGTCAGCTCCCGGCGTCGTCCCCGCCCACGACAAGAGGCGCAAATTCAAACCCGCTCCCTCCCCCCGTGCACGGGCTCAGAACAAACACCTCGGTCTTACACGTTAAGGTAAGCAGCTGCTTTCAGTTCCTGCAGTTATTTACCTTCTCTACAGAAGAAACAGGCAAAAAGCAGAACTGAAGAGGTGTGCAGAAATGGCAGTTTTCGCTTTTGAGGTAATCCTACCCAGGCTGGAGGTTAAAACTATCCTGTTACGGCTGTTCAGAAGCTTGAAGTGGCTTGCAGGTTTGCTGTCAGCTCATTCCAAGTATTTTTACTTTGTTTTGGGTTGGGTTTTTTATGGGCTAAAAACTAGTACTGTCAGGTTCAGCAGAGATGAAGATGTAGCAAGGAAGTTTTTCCTGAAATCTCACAGCTATTATACTGCAGCACCTCAGCCCGACTGAGCAGAGTTCTTAGACTCTGGCTTTGTCAAACCAGCTTCACCACCTTCCCTGGACAGTCAAAAAAAACTTCCTTCACTGAAAAGACACACCAGAGGAGACAATCTGAAGCTCCCTTTCAAAAAACAGAGTACCGCTGCCCAAATATTTAATAGCACTGATCAGCCTCTCTTTCAAGCAATACTCAGCTCAAAAACTGTAAATTGAAGCTCGAGGGGGCAAAGTTGGCAAAGCAGAAGCCAGACGGTCGCAACTACAGCGCCCATTATATACCTTATCATGGAACCCTTGGTCCAAAGGTGCCCTTAGAGGACTAACGTCCTTCCCCAAAAACTCACGGCACAGGCAGGCTGAAGTGTGTTTGTTGCGAGTTCAAAAAACAAAGCTGCATTTCAAAACCCAACACCCTGTGGCTCCTGCAGACGGTGGCGAACGCCTCCAGCCCGGCCGCAGAGGAGCAGCAGGCAGCCAGCAACTCTAACGCCCTTCTCCCACGTCCCCTGCACCACCAGCTGCACCCGGGTTCAGTTAGTTTTAAGCCTGAACAGGAACTGGCTCTCAACTAAAGTTTACATGTGCTGCGAGCTACGTGTTAACTTGTTCTTCCTCAGTCTGAGGAACTAAACCCTCCTCCTGCCCGCTCAGGGGGCTGCGGCCGCCGCTCTGCACCACAGCCCCTGCCTGAGCCCAGATCCAGCAGAGGTCTAGAGCAAGCAGAATTTGGGGGTAGGAAGGCAGGGGGGAAGATGAAAGACTTGCTGGAATTCTCGCTGCCAGTATGAAAGACAACTAGATGTAAATTGAGAACACTGAGAAATTTAATAAAAGTTCCTGTAATTAAATACGACTCTTAATCATAATAGTGGCATCAGTGCAAGCCTCTGCTATGAAAGATGGTATTAAGAGTCCTAATTACTAAGTACATTTCTGCAGTTCTGCTTCTCTCTATGCAGGCTTAAAGCAGGTTTAACTCTCTTAATCCAAAACAAAGTCTCTTAGCATGTCTTCAGTATTTCAATTTCAAGCTCTGCCTGTCTCTCAGGACTTGCTACCACTAATGAGCATTAAAACACATCTATCACAGGCCTCCATTAGCTCAAAATGCTAATCCAGTCTTTTTTTTTTCAGGCAGAGATAAGCAGGCAACCAAAAATACGATTTGATTGTTTGCCAGGGGGTGAGGCTCAGAGTGGAGGAAAAAAAAAAAAATCAAGTTATTCTCACTGTACACTGCAGTGTTACAGCGTTAAGTGGTGGAAACCACAGTTCTCAATTTGTTTATCGTGAAGGAAACCTACAGCATAAACCTGAACAGCCAGACATTTAAGTAGATACTGTCTTCCCCCGGCTTTGGTCACTGCTGCTGCAGCTCTGGGCGTGCGCCAGCGCCTCAGGGGCTCCACTCCCCGGGGGGCTGTGCCCACCGCGACCTCGTGCTGTCTGGAGAACCTGAGCTCCGTTTGATGCCACAGGACAAAGCCTCGCCAATGCAGCAGCTTGGGAAGCGAACAGCAGCCTCAGTCACACTTCAGTCGTGAGTTTTCACTTCAGCCAGCTAATGAACAGAAAGGGCTGCGTTGCCCTTACTCACAAAAGTCAACGTTTGAGCCGCATTGTTCCCCCCCCGCCCTCTTAAAAGAGACCCTGCAAGAAACACAAGTTAATTTCCCAAACGCAGATATATCAAGAGCATTGGTTGTAAATAGGCACCACCTACCTAAGGCTTCTCACTGCTCAGCCTGACCATAAGAGTGTAAACAAAGTATTGGCGCGTAGCCTGAAGGGTCTTGAGAATAGGTACCCAGCCCTAGTAAGAAATGAGGAGACCAGGGTGACGAACCCCAAGAGAGCCCTGTACAGAGATAATTTTTCAGGGTGAGGGAGACACACCCATGTTAGCATTTAATTTACTAGTTTTTACATTCATCCTAGCTGCAAACATAGCAGCATTTAAGATGCTGTCAAGCCAGGACAAATCTTAAAATGCCACAACGATTAGATAACTCAGTGCCTCTTTAAAGCCCATAAGCTTTATGCATTTATGTAAATACATGCAGATCAGCTAGACTTGCCTATTGTACAGCAATGCTGCTAACTAATTTGCGATCACATGAAATGCTGAAGCTCTTTAAAAAAGTTTCGTAAAAGATTTTACACACAGCTTTATGAACAGGTGGATGATTCTGTGGTACTGTAGCACATTAAATACCTCTATCCCTGTTAGCACTCGTAACAGCTTGCAGGCTAGAAAAGCACCCGAGGTGAGAGACTAACTGCAGTTGTGGTTTAAACAACTTATCTTCCTGGCCTTCTTCCTCAAAATGCAGTGCTACACACCTCTTCCTCCCTCCTCCCTCCCTGCCCAGCACTCTTAAGAGTCTAACAACACTGGCAAAGAGGCTTCCTAGAACATACAAGAGGCAAGTGGTACCACACACACCAAATACCGGAATCTCCATTCCCCCGTTTTTCACAATGTTGGAAAACAGATTCTTCCTAAACTTCCAACACATCCCAAATATTGGCTCCCCGCTGAACAGAAATGATTGTGCACAGTATTTATACTTTATTTAGTAGGGTCCACCCCCTTCAAAAAGAGTCTGCAAAGAGACAAGTTCTGGCAAGACAAGAAAAACTTCCTCTTGAGTCACAAGGGCAAAGCTATCTACGAAAGCAACTGTGTTTATAACAAATTGAAAAACATTTCAAATAAATCAACATGAAAACATATGCTTGCTTTATAAACACATCTGAAAGGCTAATCTTCCTTCAGAGTCTGTTTTACATTTTTGGAACTTTGAATAGCATCTATGTAAATAACTTTATGGAGTGTTCATCTCCTAACAGTTTCTGCAGGCACTTCAAACGCAGCAGGCAGGCACATGGAGAACTTGTTCAAGCGGGGAACAGTCTTAACCCATGGGCCTACTGCATGCAAAAAGTTCACCTCGGAGGTAAAAAATGACCAATTACTGTCCCTTAAAAAAAAACAAAACAAAACAAAACAAAACAGTATGCCACAAACAGCTCTTTGGAGAACACTGCTCAAAACTAGGGCTGAGTGGAAGAGCAAGATGAGAACTCCCTCTCAGCTTCCACAGGGAGGAGCAGAAATTCTACTGAGGAGCACAAGCACCTGTCTAGCAATGTATTTTTTTTTTTTTTATTTTGTAGTACTGTCTGCCTGGCTTAGAACTTGTTGCATCAGTGTCTTCTATCAGCTATCTAAAGAGTTATCTATAGAGCACAATTAAGCTTTACAGACTTCAGACAGAACTATAACTTGAGACAGACAGGAAAGGAATGGGAGGAAGGGAGGAAAAGGCACGCAGCTTGGATTCTTACACCCTGTACTGCTTGCCTCTCCATGCTGTTACTGCTCTGGAAGTCTGTTCTCCAACCTGATCAAAGTCGTTACACAAAAAAGTTGCCTTCAAGCTCCATGAAGCTCTTGGAAAAAAAGTTTTGACTCAGATTCAGGGAGAGTGCAAATGAGTAACTTATCCTGGCAGTGCCCAAGCCCCTGAAGACTATTTCACAGCATACATGCGGTGTTTTAGAGTGGATTAAGAAAATACCCCCTGGCTAGAATACTGCATGATTTAAGGATCACTTGAGAGCTGGTGGCTGGCATTCCCACCCTGGAGAGAAGTGCCTCGGTGTTAGCAAACTGTTTTTGAACACTGACTTTCTACTCAAGTATAAAAGAAAAGCAGGAAGGGGAAAAATATCAAGCCGAGTTTATTTTATATGCAGTTACTTACCAAACTGACTATAAGGGAATTCCGGCTGAGCAGTTGGGGGTTTGCTCATGTCCTGAGTTGCCTGAGATGGTGGTGGTGGTGGTGGAAAAGCTAGTGGTGCTGCCCCTGGAGTGGCAGGTGGAGGGGGTACTCCAGGTGGGGCAAACTGGTCAGGTGGAGGAGGTGGAGCACCATAACCAAAACCTGCAACACGAGGGAAGTACAGCACGTGTGAAGAGACAGGGGTAAGCAGCACCCTGACCTCCCGCTCGGCTTTAGGGTGCCATACAATTATTTTAAAAATACTTCCAAGTCTACTAAAACCAAAGTGTTTGTTACCTACAGCTGGCCATTCACTCCTACACTCTGGCAACCACTGTGGCTAAAAGACCCCCAAAACATACCTTCTAACATGAAATGGCACCCCAAAGGAAGGCTGCAGCCACATCAGCAAAGAGAAAGTGATAAAGTAGAACCAGGGACCAGACTCCAGGCACTCACAGGAAGAAGCAATTTTAGATAACTGGGTGCTCTTTTTAAAGCAGGTTTGTGACTAGACTTTTCAAAAGGTGGCCTGAGGGTGTAGGTGCTAAAATCCTATTTACATTTCCAATGCCAGTTACGACCTTAATTCTTTAAGCTTCTCTGAAGATCCCAGCCTGTGTCCAGCCCAGGTCATCACGCAGTAATCTCTAACTTCTCTCTCAGATGTCGTAATAGGGGTACACCAAAAATCTAAATTTGTTTAGCAACACAGATTTAAACTAGAGAACATACATGATTACTGCACCCAAGAAAAAAGTAACCCAACTCACTGACAAAAATACTTATATAGTTAATTATAGCTCAGAATACACAATCTAGGCAAAACATCTAAGGACAGATGAAACAAAGGGGGGGGGGGGGGGNGGGGGGGGGGGGGGGGGGGGGGAATATCCAGGTGCAGAGAAAGATAAGCAAAGGCTGAAAACTGAATTTGGTATTGGACTGTACTCAAACTCCTGCAGGTGACTTACTAAATGGTGGAGGGGTGCCATAGCCCTGTGGAAATCCTTGTGGAGGTGGGAACCCTCCCGGAGGTGTGGAGACTATGTATGAGGTAAATGGTGGTGGTGGTGGAGGGGCTCCTCTTCCTGGAGGAGGTGGTCCATATCCACCTGGAAAATAAAGAGAAACCACAAACTAAAGCAGCTTAATAACAAAAAGTTGCCGCTTAAGTCAGCATCCTCTAGATGGGGTAAAGCTGTTTGATACGATTTCAGATGCAGTCTCAGCTTTCTACGAATTCTTATTTTGGGAAATATTTGTCCTCTGAGTATCCCCACTGTAAATAACTGCAGTTCAGTATGTAATTCCTTGATAACAAACCGGCGTGGTTGGCAAGAGCAGGATGTGTGTCGGGTCCCGTTACTGATTTGTTAAGAATGCACTATCTTCATTCTTTCAGGACAAATTCAATCAAGCTTTTAAATGAAGGTTAAATACTACAGAAATCCACAAATCACTGTGAATTCTTAAAGGAACTGCACACTTGTTCAGTAGGATTTTTCCTTTAAAATTGGTCCCATATAATGTACTTACCAATTGCCTGTCCAGCTGGCACCCACATCCCTAAAACAGAACAAAAAAAAGCAACTTATACATGCACTGAAGCTGTGTATGATGAAACAGGAATGATTTAAAACAAAGCTGATCTTGCTCTGGGCTCTGGCTATCCTCCCAGTGTCCCTTACAGATCTACTTCTACGGTTCAAGGAACAGTCTTGGACTATTTCTGAACATGCAATTCTGAAAAGACTCTGAATCATTCAGCAAATAATGCACAGAAGAGAGAGCAGTCCCCAACCCGAATCAGATGGAACGTTCAAGAGCTGCGAGCATACCAAGAGCAGGAAACTATCCTGGTATGAGGAACAAAACCACTGAGAATCACAGACTACATATCCAAAGCATTTTTAATATACTACCAGGTTTATCTGAGTTATTTTTGAAGGTTTCGAACCATAAAACCCACCACCTTCTGCATTTGTTGCAGCATTAAGATTGGAAGATAAATGCATTTATGTTTTACGTTAATCTCTGCAGTACATCAGATACTGTTCTCTCTACAAATAACCACACTGAAAATAATCCAGTTTCTCAATTTGCGCAGTTGCAGATTAGCACATCTGTGCAGAATGTCAAAGCCTCAGCTGCAGCTTTCAAGTTAATAAGCACCATGGGGAAACAAGCAATCCCTCCACTGAGGTATCATCTATTGTAGCAATAGATGAAGCAGTGACACTCCCTTTAGCCCCCCAGGTGAAAATTTCTCATATATCAGAGCAAGCAAGTTCTGTTCTGTCAAACGCAACTCAATTATACCACCGTATTTCTCCAGAAGTTATCAAAACTGTCTTTGGATGAACTCAGCATATTTATCCTGTCTTCAAAATCTTGTGGGGGTTTCAGCCATCAAACCCAAAACACACGGCTGCTCCTTTCAGCCCTGAAGGGTTCAAGCTAAATCAAGAAAATTATATGCAGTAAGTGCTCCCCTGCACCACTGCTAGCCCCATAGCTGCTTGTTATTTTTCCGGGCTACATTAAGCAATAAAATCCAAAGACAAGACCATCTGTTTTTCTCCCATCCCTTTCAAATTTTACTTATAACTTCCTTTGAAACTGCCTCACCCTTGAAAACCCATATTTCAACAAAATTTTTCATTAGGGTCTCACACAGGCCACAGTCCCGCAGCTGGAGCCGCTGAGCTTTCCCAACGCGTTACCCAACCCCAGGGCGACGCTTGGGCAGGGGCAGAACCGACCGAAGAGGCGAAGCGCTGCCTGGGACACACGCTAGACTCGCTCAACCCACCGACTTCTGCCCTCCGAGACAAAGTCTTTTGGGAAAAGAAGCAAAGGGACAACCTCAGCGGGCTCGGGAAGGACCGACGTGCGGAATTTCAGTTCTGCTACCGGCAGAGCAACAGCACTGATAAACCCGGGAATAGTGTCACTTGCCAGTAAAACCAAATTACCAGGAAGCTGCAAAGGCCAGACTCCTGCACCAGCGAGTCCGAGGTGACTAAAGCAGTACCTTGAGGGCCATATCCTTGCTGCCAGGTCGGAGGGGGCTGACCTGCCCAGCCATTGGCAGCGCTTGGCATGATCCTGCTTCCCCACTGACTGGCACCGGGCGGCCCTGGAGTTTGGCTTTTGCTATCGCGAGGTTCTGCGCGTTTCACCTCCACCTAAACAAACAGAGCCACCATTTAGGAGAGATGGTGCAGGTTAAAAAACCCCCCTTCCCTTCACACACACCCTTAATTACACTTAAGACTACACTTAGCATCTTATGACTTACGTCTAAATACTTAATTATTAAACTTAAGGCCAGTAATTTAAAATGTTTCTCAGGTACAATATATATGATGGTAGGACATTACAAGTCCTACTGTTGAGGGATTTCAAGTAAAACACATCCTACAAATCACTTATGTTTCATCATAGTACAGTATTCATTGGCTTTAATCTTAAAACAGCAGTACCCTCTTACAACGGCTCTTCACTTAAAAAAAAAGCATAATCTTACATTATTTATAGACTAATTTAACATTTAAGGCAGGAGTTAAAGGTGACATTTTCGGTAAAAAGAAAACTTTGAGTAAAGAGTACGCTCTGAAAAAGGGTACTAATGCTTTAACCGTTCAAACATGTTTGGGGTTCATTTGAAAGTTACAGTTTAAACCCACCCCGTCTAACTACAATTTCAGCTCTGCTCATACCTGAGAAACACACATTTGTTTGTTTGTTTTTTTGTTTGTTTGTTTTTAAACTTAGATTTTATTTAAATGTCTAATGGAAGATAAAGACTTACCTTCCCCAGGCTAACGCTTAAAGAATCTCAATTAACTCAAACAATGTCAGAGGGAATGGATGTGATAAGAGAATCTTACATTACATCTAACAAAAAAGTAAACAAACATGCAAGTAATAAAAATGGACAGTTGAGTCAATAAGAAGCAAATCTTCATACTGTGTTAAGTCAGTGACAAAAGCCCTCCTGTTTTTAAAATTAGTAAGCCACAGTGCTTAACTTATTTTATTCAAAGATAAAGTGTCCTAGTGTTCCAAGCCATCGAATAAGTGCATTTGACCTACTTAAAATAAGCTGCACATTCAATATAAACCTCTCAAAAAAAAATCCAGTTTCTGATTTAATGAAACACTCTCAGCACTCATGCATGCTGAATTAAAGTCTTTTTTATTTTATGATTAATTTTAATGGGTGCCAGAGTACAAAGAAAATAAATCTCAATCATCAATGGGCCTGAGTAGTATGGAAAATAAAGTATTCAGAATTCTTCCTGCCATGTCTTAAAAACCATTCATGTCAGAGAACAAACAGGAAACAGGCACAAGGCAAGGACAAAGCCCCCCGCCCCCACCCCACTGCAGATGCCCCAAGGACATGAGACATGACAGTAACCAAATCTCTGTCAGCTGAAGGCCCTTCCAGAGAGGAACCAAGGGAATTTTTCAAAGGGCTCAAATTAATGAGTCTTAACACATTTGCCTCGAGGGAATTCAGTTATTGCTTACAAAAGCAGAGTCCTTCTTGCAATTTTAATTTTTTTTTTTCCTTTCAACAACATATGGATTCATTTCAGCAATACCTTTTTAATTACCAAAAAGAAAGAGATACCATTTTTAAAGTAGGCATTATTAGTCAATGAAGAGAGCGGAGTATCTGGAATTCATTAATCTATGCGGAAGAATTCCATTAATTTTTCAGTGCACATTTGGAAGCGGTGAACTGCCAAACTGAGGACTGAAAAACCCCCCTGCAATATTCTTAGTGCCGAGGTTAAAATTCTACACCTGCCCAAAGCCCAGTTTACACCAGGAAATGAGGCATCTCCATTGCTCCTAGCTGAAAAAACATTGCATATTTCTGCTTTTTGTGTCATTGAAAGGAGAAAAAAAAAGGGGGCGGGGGGGGTAAAAATAGATGATTTCATTCTGGTACTGAGATTGTTTTGGAAACAGAGAACTCTGAATTAGCCCTGACGTATTCTGAAAACCGGCAGCGTAAGAGGTGACATTTTGGAGGCTCACCCAGGGTTCTCCACACTCTCCCAGAACCCTTACAGATGTACTCTCCTTTGTTCCTATTTATATCTAGCGTGCTGCTTTGTGAGGCGACCTCTCGTTGCAGTGGTTCATGTAGGTTTAAGGCAATTCCAAGGAAAGATCAGAGGATGCATGTAGGGTGCAGATAATTGATACACATACCAACGTACACTCAGTGCTGTCAGTGCCTCTGCACACAAACGGGAGCGCTCAACTGCTCACAAGAGGAAAATACTAGTAACCAAGAACAGACACTAATGGTCTTGATTACACAAGCGTGTTTCTTCATTTGCTTCATTTCCATTATTAGGAACCCCAAAACAAGTTCATAGGAAGAAAAGCATTATATACTACACAATTAACCAGAATTCTACTGATGTGCAAGAATATATCCCCTGCTAGCTAAATAAATGCTTATGAAATATCAGCACATAGAAAGACTTCAGAAGACAATGTAAAATTATACAATGCAATAATTCAAGGAAAGTGACAGTGTTCTTGTGTTTCCCTAGTCACTAAGGTCAGCAGTTCACTTTAAAAACTGCGGATATACTGTAAAGCTGCGGGGATTTTACATGTACTAGAATTTCCTGTGGTTAGTTTTTCTTTAAGAAGTGATTGTTTCCTCTGTATAAAACTCAGGTGTCCTGCAACAATTTACTTTGCTCTTATTTTTTTCCACAGGTACAAGCATGTTCCTTGCCGTGTAACATCAACACAAGCCTAAAAAATTCCTCCCTATCAAACATCCATTTGCTGACAACACAGTATGAAGATGAAACAACCAGAGGTCACTTAACTGCATTGTGGTTAAATACTATATAGAGTACGTGGGTTTGTATCAAAGTTTCACAGTAAGTGACCCAATTTTTTAAAAAACCAATCCTTCATGATGTTTTTTTCCTTTTTCTTTTTACGTTTAAGATTATATAAAGTAGGTTGTCTCACACCACCTCAAAATTTGAGTATCAAATACACATCTGAAGGAGTGGTATCTTAAACCAAGCCTTGAACAACTCAGATTTCATTGGGATTCTGATTTTCCAACAGCTGGAAACAACTAACTTCTATCCTTGCACCTAAGCAGTGCTCGAAACAAAGGCAGCCATGGTCAATTCGTTCCAAGGCGAGCTGTGCTCAGCCAGAGCCACCCCCAGGTCTGTAAGCACAAGGCCTTACCCAAAACAAGAGAGCCCACAGCCGAAGTTCTCAGGCTTTCAAGACCCGTGCCTCCCTGTGGGCTGAGCCCGAGCTAACTGCCTTCCTCCCCCGCTGAAGCAAACTCAGAAGACTTTCCCCACCTTCATGGATAAAGCCTTGAATTTGGACTCACATGCTCTCCCGCCTAACTGCATCCATTACTAGGTTTTCTTCACCAGTGAAATTGCTAGTTGCCCAAGACTTGGTTCTTTCTTAAGGTAAAATAAAACTACAACTACACACTTTTTTGCCCATGATGTCGTGAAAATGCATGTTGACAGCCTGGTCCACTGATTGTTCGTCCTCGAAAGTAATAAATCCAAAACCTAGCCAACGACGAAGAGTGAATCAAGGTAGCAGGGTGTTGTGACACAAAACAGGATGATGAACAGTATTAGGGGCGGACCAAGGGTTCAAGCAGGGGTTTCAGATAACCGAGACTTGTGTTAAATTCTCAAAAAAAGTCAATCTGAGAAAATTGCAATGGATACTTCCTGTAATTAGGCAATCAATGCCTCATCTTGGTTTCACACATGCAACTTACACACTGAGCTTGTTAGCTATCTTTTAATTTGGTTTTATTCCTAACCCACCTACCAGAAAATGGAAAAAAGTGCTAATATAGTCATAAATATAACTGTGCCACAGGATTAAAAACAAATATACTTGTGGGACAGCAGATTAAAGTCAAGCAACTTTGCTGCTCCTATCTTTGATTCAGCCTAGGTTCCCAAGGAAAAACTATTATGTCCCTGCTCCCCAAAGCTGCAAAGCAACTTCCTCCCATCCCTTATCCCGTCTTCCAATTAGGGAATATTTTCCGTGGAAAACAAGAAAGTTGTCTTTGAAATGTAGCTGTTAAAGCATGAAAAATTTTACCACTCCATGGATGAATGAGAAGCTTCAGAAGCTAACAACCTAGATCAGAGGTTCTCAAGTTTCCACACCTTAGAAAAAGCACATAACAGACGTTACTCCTTCCAAACACGGCAAGCCCTGCCAGCTAAAGAAGTGTTGCTTACACAGAATGCGATGCTTGTTGTCACATCCCTTAATCTATTTTATTTCTTGTATTTCCTGCTGGTTTTCTACTGAAAAAAAAAAAAAATCTATGCAACACTTTCAGTCCCTCTTTTTGCCCAAGCCATGGCTACTGACTCCTCCACATCCCCAAGGGTGGCTCACGCCTCTTATCTGACCGTAGCCCTCGATGGTGGCAGCTCAGCTGAATCCAGCAGCTTTTAAAAAGGTTGCGGGGGAATGTCTGGCACCTGTAGAAGATGCTGGAAAGAGGCAAAGCCCCAGGACCAGATCGCTTTTTGAGGTCACACTCTGAGAACCACTGCACTTAGGTTGTAGCTGCTGATACTGCCGAGAGAGTGGCAAAATCGTGGTTAATTTCACAGAACACGGCGGCCGGTTCATGCCATCAACCACTCGCTGCTGGTGTAACAACCAAATCCCAGGAAAGGTAAGAACACATGCAGTACATAAATTGTGCCATTCTTTAGATTAGCTAAGGGTAGAGCAATAAAAATTAGAAAGAAAAACGAGGTGCGGCATCAAAAGCATATGGAACATGGATGCATTTCTGCTTTTCTGAAACCCAAGATTTCCCCCTTGGTTTGCATTTTGCTTTGCAGCTAGTGCTGACAGCAGCCATATATTGCTCTAAAGCGTTAAACAGAAATACAGTATCTATAACAGTTAGTGTCTCTCTAAGCTTATCCAACTGGGTTGGGTAAGCCCAAAGAGGCCTATTGTAGAGAAAGTTTATATATAAAAAAATACACAAAGATACAGGCCAAAATAGATTCCAGCAGGTCAAATTCTGCTGTCAGCAACAAGAGCAAAAGACATCACTAAAATAAACTTAAAATAAAAAGGAAAAAACTTAGCATTTCCCACACACAAGAGACTGGCAGTATAAACGAAGTTTTGTTGACCTGTGATGAAAGCAGCCTCCAAACCGAGCGCAGCATTTCATCACAATATATTTGTCTGAGGTTAACTAGCAATCTAAGTATTAGAGCCAAAAGTATTTGTATTTAAGTCACACATGTTGTATTACAGTCTTTATCTAAAAAGACATGGGAAAGAAAAATGATGGATACCATCTACATATGCAGGTTGCTCGTCTAAGTAGATTCCAAGAAGACTGAAGGAGGGGAAGAGATTGTGGGATGGGGAGGGGGTTTGGAGGGGGAGGAGGAAGGAGAGTAACAGGTCGTTGAGGAAGGCAGTAAAGGAAAAAATAAAGGGGGTCTTTAAAAGGGTCAAACACCACAAGATAAGGAACAGTGAAGAAATCAGAATACAATACCCAGCAAAATGCCAATGTGAAATTTTCAATACAGTGAAAGTGATGAGCTCTATCACTCAGGGGCTTTATTTTTCGAAGAAAATTTTTGAAGGCTGGAGACACTAATCGCATTTAGCAGGAATCCAAGTGGACTGCCGACCAGAGCAGTGACGCTGGTTTGCGGCCAAGGGGTAGAAGAGAACAAACACAGCAAGAACCTGTAAATTACTTCACAGTTGCTGGTTTAGCCAAGACTAGAAAGCACGAGAAGCAGAGACGGCAACAAAGCCACTGTTTCTTTTAAGATGTAACAAGGCTGGCTGAGCTTATGCTTGGGACTCTGGAAAGAATTTTGATGAGAGCACTGCTTGCAGGAGAGCCAACAGAGCAGGTAGGGACTGCCAGGGAGCAGAAACAACTTGGGTACTTGAAGACACACAGCAGCTCCTCAAGGGCATCACTGAAGCTCTGACACTAACCGAGAATCTGGTTCCCAGTGTTCTTGTGAGAAGCTGAAGGTAGATGGATCCTACAGGGATTAGTAAGAGGGATAATTTTTTCCCTCCTCCTACCAGCAAGCCAGTAAAATGACACGCAGTAAGGGGTCTGCTCAGAATGCAAGGATGGTGAAGCTTACGGAAGAAGGCAAAATTCAGAACGGTACAAGTAGAAGATGACAGCGAATTGGCCTTTTAAATTTTATAAATATATAGTCACTTAGGTATCGTGTTAAAAGAACAAGTGTACAGACTGAGCAGCACGCTATGGAACAGAATACAGATAAGAAAAAGAAGGCAAGAGAAAATGTATTCTGGGATGCATGACCAGGAGTACTGAATACAAACTAAGAGGAATTTTTTCTAGCACACCCCCAGGGACTAACAAGGCCATTTTTGGAGATGAGAGTTAGTTACCACACTACATAAAAGAATGTAACAGAACAAAAATGAAAGCCAGAGCAACAGGATTCAAGAACGTTGTTTAAGAAGCCAGAAGAATTAAGGGAGAAAGCATTCTGCAGTACGTCTGGAGACACAGGTTTTCAAACCTGCACACGTCTGTCACCTCTGCTTTAACGTACCACCTGTAGAGTGGACCCAAGGCCCTCTATTTCTTTTTTTTTTTAGTATAGCTTTAAGCAGAGAAGCCATTAACTGAGACCAGGATTAATCCAGACCAGGCATGATGGTTTAGTATCTTTTGCTCAGGGGCTGCAAGGCTGGGATTAAATATTACAAAGATAGAGATGATACAATAATTACTGAAATATTGCAGAACTTCAGCCACAAATTACATTGATGCCCGTATCTTTGTCTCCACTGCTTCCTCTATTTAAAATCAGATGCTCTAGAGCATTTAAATAGATGAATTTACGTTCTGCTTAAATAAAAGGTATCTGTTGAAAGAAGATTAAGATAGCTAAAGCGAGAAAACAAAAAAACAAATATATTGAAACTTCGTTTACACTCCAATAAAAGACAAAGCCCGTCCCTCCTCTGACTGTGGAACTGGCCTGTACCTCTGTGATAAATTATCACCTAGAGAGAAGAAATCTAAAGAGATATCGTTAATCACAGTCAAACAATTCACAGAGAGAAAAGAAAAAAAAACAACTTACTTAACATTACCATACTTTACTATGAAACACTTAAATATGTCACTAAGGATGTATGTCTAAATTAAAAATAAAACTAAGACTTAACAGCTTAATAAATATGAAGTGAAGAATATATTTCTTAATAATGAGTCAGAAGAGAAATGAAAGTTCAGATGGCAAACTATTCTCTAGCATGTAGAACATGCTACAAGGTGGTCAGTGCAACTAAGCTTCACGTATTTAAAATATTGCCTCTTTAATTGTCAAACAGATGACAGATGCAATGGAAAGTGGATGACATGAAACTTGCTTCATATTTTGACCAAAGGTTACCAACTTGATTAAATAGTCTAGTGAAACTTCCAATTGTTTGGGCTTTTTTGGTTTGTTTTTGTTTGTTTGTTAAAAAGGCAGTCTATCATACAGGGATGGTATGTCCCAATCAAAATATATATATTTCAGAATTATTCGGTGTAGTTTAAGAAGTGGTTTTCTTCCGTTTTAAGTGAAGCCATTTAACCAAAACAAAAAGCAGATAATGGATGGATTCTGGTCTAATCTCATGTTCAGAAGGACTCTGAACTGGAGTACCCCCCCCATGCAATTACAGACAGCAACATACCTTTCATGTGGAACAGGAGAAAAGTCTGCTTTTTTTTCTCCCCCAATAGTACCTTAAAGCCACAGGAGCGGCTTGAGAATCAAATTTCATTCAACTAAAAAACTAGCAAAAAAACCATAAATGAACATGAAACATCTGACTTTAAATGCACAAATACCAACTAAAGCTGTAGATGAAGAGTCTAGACTTGAAGTGATATTTGCCCAGTGAATTATTCTCTTTCCTGAGGCAACACAGAAAAAAAAAAGTCTACCTTTACTGATGGTGTGAAATAGTTTGCCATCTGACTATAGGAGAGTATGAAGAAATTTCAAGGACAAACTAGATCAGCCTTTACCTCGGGGCCTCTGTTTCTCTGCGTCATAGATCATTACAACTTCAGTGACCTGGAAGAGAGAAGGGAAATTCTACTCACTGTGCTACCAGGGGAGCGTTATAAACAGTTACTACAGGCTGGTTTCCCGCACTCTAGTCACAAAGCACAATTAAATGCTCGATGTAGCCATCAATGCCAGGCTGTCCTAGCAGCGTGCAAACAAACTGGGAATATTCCTCTTTATGGGAGTTTAGGAAAAGCTCGAGTTCATCTGTTCTGAAAAGATGTTACATTGTGGCTTTTTAAGGTCTCATCACACTTAAGATTTTAATCTACCATTAAGGTCGCTACTCTATTTATATCCATACTATAGCCTATAAAAAAACCCCAAAGGTTTCTGGTTTTCAACAAACTATTCATCAGTGTAGCTTCGTAAAAGATTACTTTTTCCATTTTTAAACATTTTCACTCTCAACATGGAAAGTGGCTTTAACTCCAAACACATTTAAAAATTTGCACAGCTTCTCTGAATTACTTGAGTATCAGTGTGGCACAGAGTACGTTATAAATTGATGCTTTAAATAACATTACAAAAACCCCCTAAGTTATGATCAATATCACTGTGATTTTAACTTTTAAAAAATGTAAAAAAAAAAAAGGAAAATGCAAGCTGTTCAAGGGCTTCAAAATTTTTTTTCAGAATAAGCACCACTGTGACCAGAGGTGTAACATTTATGTCAAAGACAATATTAAAACAGTTGAAAGGAGCTGCCTTTAAATTTCTCAGTTGCAGAATAGTCACAAAACGTGTGTGATCTCATGGAATCACATCTGTGCCTTCAAGTCAATCTTAGGATATTTTTTACTAGATCCCCTGAGTTAGCTTAAAATCTGACACAAATTCACCTTTTACTTACAGCTAGAAAACACACTTTTCAAGTTATGACACCGCATGCACTCACTTGAATATATCCCACTGGATGCTAAGAGCTGGGATTTATCCCCATTTGGGGATTACGCCCGGTGACAGTGCCAGATTTTTTCCCCCACTGGTCCATTTGGATCCCCTTCTTCACACTGGTCTTATTTACCAAGCAATTACCATGTCTAAGAAGCAATGCCTGCTTTTGTCTCTTCACTCTGTGGCCACAAAACATATATAAGAGCCTCTACTTCTCCAAAGATAACTCATTAGCAGCACCAGACTCCCCAGTTTCTAGACTATTGTTAAAGTTCTACTACTTACTTTTAAAGGCACTTACACTTAGTGGCTGTTGCCTTCTATATTTGGTGGAACATAACCCTGTATCTCCCAAGCCATCCAGAGGTCAGAATTGGAAAGCCAAAAGTCTGTGAGGAAGAGCCTTTAGAACTTATGCTCCACAGCTATGGAACATGCTCCCCCATTTTTATTTACAAGTCTACTGCAGCCTTTCAAACTAAAGAAACAGTTGTTAGCCATTGCCTTTTATTATTTTTTTTAAATGATCTTAATCAAATTTTAAATACAGTACTGTTGATAAACTTAGCCACTTGAGAAAGAATCAACAAATCCTTTGCTGCCACTAAGATGAGATCTTAGAGAAAGGTGGTTAAAAAAAGCATCAGAAGAACATACTAAATGCCACTCAGAGGCAGCAAGTTCTCACCCACTGGCACAATCTTGAATGTAACTCAGGCAACCTTTAAGTGTCTCAAACTTATTCACAGCTGAATTTAGTAATTTAGTTCAATAAGTTTACCATCTTGAAGGGGCAACAATAGTTGGGATAAATGAGAATTTAAACTAAATCGAAACCAAAAACTAAAATCGGACAATATGGTCATTTCAGTCCAAGGTTACAAACTGAATTAAAAACAGGTGTGTAACATCAGTAGTCGTTTGTCTCTAGAATGGAGGTTCTAGGGAAGACAGAACTCAGCTGATTCCAGATGATGATTTAAAAGCAACTAGTTACCAAAATAATGGCAGGGACTGCAGAATTTAACCCATCTGTACACGTAATCAAAGACGAGATCTTAGACATAAGTTTACTGAAGTACTCCCTGTTCCCCCCCAAAAAATTCAACAAAAATGTTTTTAATCGCCAAGCTGTTAAGTTATTGATTGAAAAGAGAAAAAAAATTATTCTTTAGACAACTCAGCTCAGGAGTTTTTGCAAGAAGGGAACAGAATAATTCATCAGGTAGACTTAAACAAGAGGAGACAGAAGCAGCAAAGGAAGTTACATACCAGAGCAATAGATCCTGACAAACAGCAAGATACATTTCAAGATGATGACCATTTACTACAGTTTATCACAAAATGCTTCAGTACGTCCCTCCAGCAGTTTGTTTAAGTTAACCCAAAATGTGACAGCTTGACGACATCTGAGAAAAGGCAGTGGGGAGGGAAAGCATCTTGCAACTGACTGATAACTGCCATCATGCGGAATGACTCACCACTCCGAATTTCTTGAAGTATTCCCTGAGCTCTGTCTCGCCACAGTTATGAGGAATTCCACCAACAAAAATTTTATTTGATTTATTGTTATCGCTCCTGGATCCTTTCTGCTAAATCAAGGAGGAAAAAATTCAGTCAGAGGACAATAAAGTTGACCATTTCTATCATTTTACACTTAAACATGAACAATGGTCTCTCGCGGGCTGAGGGGGAGCCATCTCCAGGCTTGAAGTCTCCTAGTCATTAAAGTGAAGCAACTGCATGTTCAGAGCTCAGAAGTTTCATGTTTGCAGTTATAACCCAGTCTCTGCTCTTGAGAAGATCAGAGAAGTAGGGACTGTGTTCCGAGGCCATTTACTAATTTTACAGTGAAATCACATTAACCCGCAGGGTGGGAAGTAGGCTGGAAAAGAGCATCAGTCCTGCAAGTGCACTTCCAGACACTTGTTTCAAGTTTTGAAGAACTCGACTAAAAGCACTGCTAAGAGCTTAAAAAAACACCACACCCACAAACTGAGTCTGACACAAACACAAAGTGTTTGTTAACACTGTATTGTACCTGGAGTCTTACCATGGAAATCTGAGTAGAAGCCATTTTAAAGAAAAAACATTTACACTCAAGGCCTGCATACTGACTCCTGATTTTAAAACATGGATATAATCCAAGTGAATTCAATCAAACTACTAGAAGGGAAGCCAAAATTGGAAAACAGGCAGGATACACCAAGTATCTTTCCTTACCCATCCTTCCTTCGGTCGTGTCCTTTCTGGTTGCATCCCCCTAGGTGTACATGGCTTTGGATCAATCTGGAAGAAGTTCCAGTTTGGTCAGATCTCAGCGTGCAGAATATTGTTCTAAAAGTTACGTTTATGGCAGCTGAACACAGCACTGCTGAAATCCAGCTCCTCAGATCAAAGCTATCGTCAATACATCGCTTCTACATGACACAAATCATTGGGTTAAAAACTGTCTTACAATAAATAATCAAAACCAACAACCAGATAACTTTTACACTATTCAGTCTGCAAATAAGAAGCCAGAATTTAAAACAGAACTTTGAAGCAGTCTGGAGCAGAAAGTTCTGAAGCAGAAAACAAAAAAACCCACAAAAGCAACTTACATTTCGGCCATCTAACGTATGAGGTCTACTGGCCAGTACTGTTCCCACACAGTTGGGGTCTTTAAATTTGACAAATCCAAATCCTCGAGACTGGTTTGTTGTTTTGTCTTTCATTATTACACAGTCTACAACTTCTCCATACTGGGAGAAGTAGCTACGAAGAGTTTCTGTTAAAAAAAAAAGCATATATTAAACAGAACCAGATATGAATTTTACCATGCTGTGCTCACAACTATGAGACCAAAAGATAAGCAAACAGCTGAACAAGTGCAAACTCATCTTCTGAAAGTGATCAAATTTTACTTCTTCTAAACAAATGGTATAGAATGCCTTACTTCCACTCATACAAAGGAAAGCAGTACTGTAGTAAAGCAATGATAAAATATTGTCGCCTTCTGAGCTGACAAAAACTTCAGTACCAAACACTGTCAGAAAATACAAAACCAAACGTGATGAACATATATTTGAACTCTCTCCACAGGAAATTTGATTCATTAACAGGAGAGAGCAGCACAATCTCATCCCAGTCTTCCTACAAAGCTACGTATCTGTCCACTGTTTTGCTGTTCACAAAGCCTGGCTCAACGACTGTAGAATACATAGCTTACCTTGTGTTGTACTCCAGTCCAAGCCACCCACAAACAGTTTTCTGCAAATGAAGCATACAGCAGTTTTAGGGTGCTACACGACAGATGCTTCATCTTATTTAACGCCGAAGTCAGCTATTCTGAAGAGGCCTGGTGGTACTGAGGCCTCCACAACACACTACAAAGCCCGTTCTTCACTAGAATTCGCTATTTTTTGTGGCAGCTACTTTCTGTTTCATGAAGATTCACATAAAACTGAAGCATCTGGTTTTGCATATCGCAAGCACAGAGATCGTAAGCTTATCACAGGAATACGTTTTATTCTTTCATGCAAAGAGGACACAAGAATATCAGAATAGCCTAAACTCCTCCAAACTTCTTATTTCCAAACATCTGAGAAGGTCGTGTGGCTTTGCAAAATCATTAGTGTAGCCAGAAGGAAAAAAAAAAAAACAACACAGAACATCCCATGGAGTACATTTATCTGCTCTTTTGGGGCAGAAAGGAGTTCCAGCATGGAACACTTCATAGTTCAGAAAAATATGTGTAAAGCATTGCTGAAATTTGAAAACTGATCCAGGAACAGCGTTATAAAGTCACTGTACCTGGTTAACCCCCACCCCCAATTAAAACGGGACGTCTGGATTCCTGCCAAGGACTGGATCCTTGGCTCCGAGTTACTTACAGGACTTCTCTTAGCAACAGAAGAAAACAGCTGCAGGGTCCCTGCAGTTCCAACTTAAGGATGAAAACAAAACCCATAACTGAGATAAAGCAAACCCACAGAAAACCAGACATCCTAGTTTAAATACCCAAATCTGTTTCATTAACTGCTTAAATCCCAGGTTAAGGATCAAGAGGGGTGCAGCCTGGCATCAGGCCTCCAAAGCCAAGTTCGAAGAACAGCTGAGCTGTCCCATGTGCATTTGCTAGCTGAATGTTACCAGAAAGATAACTGACAACCAAAATAGGTTAAAAAGATCATTCTACAAAAATACACTAGCAACACAGCTGCTGCAGCCCTTTTGTAACAGGTATTGCAGCAAAAATAACACCAGACACTGAAGTTTCAACACGATGTTACCACGTCCTACATCTAGAGCTATCGCCACATGAAAAGCAACGCCAGCGTTTGAAGTTATTTAATGCCAACTTACAAATACAAGCAACGTAAACGCATCTGCCCTGGGACGATCTGGCCACCTTTCACGTGCCAGAAGGTCAAAGCCCAACGGGCATCGCAGCTAAAAGAAACAGATTCCACAGGAAGGAACGCTGAACTGGGTGCAGTGGGTGGATTCGGGCACCACCTGAAATTTCTGTACTTGTTCTCTAGCTGCATAATTGGGTAAAACTGAAAGTGTGTGAATTTTTTCCATCCTCAGATCAAAAAAGCTTAAGTCAGCCCTCAGACTTCCTTGCCCCTGTGTTCTCAAACTACTGTCCTGGTAAAGTCCTTCAACTGCTGATTAAAACAAACAAAAAACCTTCATCCATTCCTTTTACATGCTACTCTCTCACTCGCCCAGAAAGACCAGTCAGAATGACTTTTGTCTACCATTATCTTCTAGTTAAATGAAAGCAAAAGTGTAACTACCCAGTTCAAGTCTAAGATAGAAGGCAAACTTGTGAGGCAAGTACTAAATAACAGAGCAGCACTAATTCGGCAATTAGTTGTGAAACCATTTTATAATCTGGCTTAAAGATATCTCCAAACAGATGAGAAAGTCATGGCTAAAACCCAAACCAAACTCCACGCTTAAAACTTAAAAGACAAATCTGCACCAACTCATCTTCTGCAAAGCTCATCCAAATCTGCACCATTTCGTGTCGGAGCACGCCAAAGCACTTGGGTAAGCGCACAATGAGGAGCAGCAAGATGCCAGACTGCCTGCTTTGCAACTCTTTATCAACTCCAGGGTGTGACAATACTTCCACGCAAAGTAATTTACTCCATAATTAAAGGTTAGTTCAAAGCCACCTCAACACTTGGCCCTTTTCAGTAAGAAGCACCAACTCGAAGCTCTTCTGTTCATAGTTTCACGGGTCTGCACAGACGAGTGCAGGGATAGTTTATCTTTGGAGGATGCCCTCCATTTTTCTTATCAGAGCTCAAAGAGAGGAACCATATTCTGCTTCGTCTTCTACTGGCCCTCAGATACATCCCAGCACAGCTGCAGCTCAGCTGAGGTTGGGAATTTGCTCACCTTCCCTTACATGGGGAAAGTTGAAGTTCTAACCAAAAAAAAATTAAACTTTCCCTCACCTGTTTTTTTCAGGAACAGCTAACTGCAGTGAGAAATCACCCCCCTGCTCCCTGGTCAGAGCTGCTGGCGCACGGGGAGCACCAGGGCAGTGAAAGCCTCGCAACCAGGAGGTCCTGCGCAGCGGGGCAGCCTCCCTGCTACGAGTCACCTCTCTGATGTGACTTCGTGTGATGAACCTCACGCAACACCAACAGTGACTGAACCAACACCTTAAGAGTGCAGGTGGACTACACACCAAAGGAAGGGGTGACTAAATTCAGCGTTACACGGTACCTACAAGTCTTGTTCCATCGAGGGAAACTTTATTTCTAAGTCACTAGCTGAGAGGTGATGTGGTCTTGCCTTTTAAAAAAAACAAAAGACCAACTGTTAAGCACAGATCAAAGCATCTTCCCAAGCAGGCCAGAAAATAACTGTGGTGGTAGCATGCAAAGGAAGTGCAGTCTTCAGAGTGCTGCAGAAAACAGTGGCCGCATCTGCTCCTGCGTTACCGTAACGCAGCCGACAGCACGAGCAGCAGGCCCGGGCCGTTACCAACCCGCGCTGAAAGCCGGCCTGTGTCGATGACCAAGTTTCTCTCAAAGATCAGAAACCTCCCCCCCACCTCCCTCTACCGGCAAAGCGCTCGCTCGTGGCACCACTTCGAGGAGCTGATTCCACCCCAGCAACAGGTCGTCTTCTGGTAACAGCCGAACTTCACCCAGCCCTCACCACGCTCAGACCTCCTGTGGCTTCGACTGCTCCTTCACGACGTTTCCTCTCCACATACAGGACACACAAACCCGTCTGCCCTCTCCTGTGCCATTACTTTCAGGGAAAGTAAGTTCTACAGAGAAATAACTTTATTCCCTAATAGCAAAGAAAAAAATATCTGATCTAATGCTATATTCAGATGAAAATTCTGATGTAGCCCGTGACTGTGTGTCAGCTACATTTTAGGATTTTTTTTTTTAAAACTAAATTTGATAGCTTGGTATATATCAATCTATATAAGATCAGTCTGCAAATACCAGCTGCATTCTGACAGAACATAAAGCTGTCTGCAGGGACAGAGGACTCCCTGCAGTTCATGGTCACTGAAACCTTTCAATTCCATTATTAATTATTTGTAGTCACCCTACACACATTTAAACAAACAAAAAAAGCCGGGTTGCCCAAGGTCAACTACAGCAGCTGTATGTAAATACATGGTTTGCATTTATACACACACTATAGAATGTGAAAAGCCAGGACTACCCTGCCTGGGACTCCTCAGTGGATTGAACACGCTGAACAAATGCAAGACTTAACTAATCCCTACCTAACTCAAAAATCTAGATGAGGTATCGTACAAGACGGCTGCCAGATGCAAGACAGATGTATGAAATAACGGCAGGCGAGCGTTCGTTTCCCTGCGCTCAGGGGCATCACCAGCCCGTTCACAAGCTCTTACGTACGCTGCTTCCTGGCCTCCTACAAAACTTTTTGTTCAAAGAGTTTATGGGCTGGTAGTTATTAAAATTATGCTATCAGTTTGAGCCTGCTGACATCGCATCCTCATACCTACTTACACCACGCTCAAAAACACGCCCCCCCACGAAGCTGCGGATGCAGCGCTGGAAGGACGTGACAGCCCATCCCCGACGGAACGTTTCTCTGGGCAGCTCTGTCCTTCCGCCACGGACGGTGGGACGGACGGTGGGACAGACGGTGGGACGATGCGTCCTGCCCGCCAGCAAGGGAAGGGCCCGACCAGCACAGCACGCTGAAGCAGCGGCAGCGCTCAGTGTGGGAGCAGGAAGTGGAATAATGACTCTTCAGAAGCTACAGGACGTATAAGAAGTTTTAACCAAGTTTTACGAACCCACATGTTTCGCTTCAACTATTTCCTGACAAAGTTTTACTTGCTAATTTATTCTTTTCTGCCATAAAGCTGTCGCTGGAGCAGCTAACCCCAGAAAGCACGTACAGGTGTTTTAAAAGTGCTGAAACAAAAGCACAAATTCTTTGCCTACGTAAAATAATCTAGCAGTTTGATTAACATCTATCCTTGCTCTTAGCACAGTCCCAATCAGCTGCATCCTGCAGGACAGAAGGATCTCAAGATCAGCACTTTTCTTTCATCTAAAATACTCCCAAGTACTAATTACAACAAATAACGCTCACAAGGCCCTACCTACTCCTACCAACACCACTGCAAGGCCTACAGCCTTTGTAAGTAGCTTTTCTTAACTTAAAATCTGTCTAGAAAAGCAGTTAAACTCCTAACTTCCTATTAAAACTTGCATCTCCCAACAGCTTTCAAAACAGAACTTCCTTCACACAACTACAGACAGCTGACTGCAGTTTACGCTTTCACCTTTCTGTTTGAGCAATTCTGGGGGAAAGAAAATTACCACCTCTGATTAAAATCCAATCCTTCCAAATCTGATTACACCTCAGAAGGATCAAAATCTAAGCAGTCTGCAACTCGGAACAAGCTCTGTGTCAACTGGGCCTGTTCAGGATGAAAGTTGACAATATTTCACCGAGTAACTCACCGCCCGTGCTCACCTACCAGAACAGCAGCACACAGAAGTCTGCTCATCAGGTCTCTCACAAGGCACTAGATGGTAATTAAAGCCGAGGACCAAATAAAAATAATTTCAGAGCAAACCCTACACATTTAAGCACGGCTCATGCCGTATGCAGTGCTCAAAGCAACATTTTACTTTCAAAACTGCTGTCCTGCCTCTTGTATTTTTAAGACTGGGCAAATTAAGAACACGCACAGAAAATAAGCAGCTTACTACGCGCTGGAGACAGCGTGAGAGCGGAAGCCTGGTGCGTGTCCACCGAAACAGGTGACCAGTTACGACGCGCACATTCTGTGCCAAAACTTGCACCGAGAGCTAAGCAGCCAATCTTTTTTTATTTTTTGCTATTTTCAGTTCTAACGTGCCAAGTCTATAGTCTTGTAATTTAAATGTCGCTAGGCTTCAGAATGCAGCACGGAAGTAGAAGAGTACTAAAGGCATCTCAGAAGAACTCGACCTGTGTCAGGCTATCAGTTTGAAGAAGCCACAAAAAGCTCTGGAAAGCCTTTAAAGTAAAACCGGCCTTTTTCCGACTGAAATTGAGCTCGCGCCTAAGGCCAGCTCGCAGGAGGCGTCTGTCAGCGGAGGGGAAGTTTGGAAGGGCAGCAGCAACCAGCGCAGGGACCCTCTGCGGCCCAGAGGAGGGACGCGAGGGGCGAGGGGAGGCCCCCGCCCGCCGCCTTTGTCCTGCCGCCCCCCCCCGCGCAGAGCCCGGGTCCTGCCCCGCGGCCCCTCCGGGCACAGGCGGGGGAAGCCCTGATGAGTCACCGGCACAAAGTCACCGGCGGGGTTTTACACCCCGTCCCCTCGTTAGCGACGGAGAAGGGGAGGACGAGCCGCCCCCCTCCCTGCCGCGGCGGGGCCGGGGCTCCCGGGAGGGCGCGGAACGGCCGCGGGTGACCTTGGGCCGCGCGCACCTGCCGCCGCAGCCCGCCGCGGGCCGGTCACGTGACGGGGGGGCCCGCGCACCCTCCCGGT
>ML997655.1:876870-899189 GCA_010365825.1 Otus sunia | reverse complement strand
CCCCCTTCCCCCATGTTAAAAAAAGTGAAACCGTGCCACTAAAGCATGACACTATGGTTTTACCCAATATACAGAAATAACCTTCACCTGATGCAAAATTCAGGTGGATGTGTCTGCCTGGGCACCGCTTAAACGGGGTGTTTGAAATAAATGAGCATGTTCGAATCAAAATAATGAGAAGCCTTTGACAATGGAGGGGCTGGAAGGTCCCTTCCAACCCAAACCCTTCTGTGACTCTGAAACTAAGCTGGTATCAGCCCAAAGGGAGGAGAAGGATTGAGATAACGGCAACATGATCTGGGAGTTTGGCTTCTAGGGGGCGGTTTGAAGAAGGATCTTAACAGCACTTGGGGAATTCTGAGGCATGAACACACAATTAAGGGAGGGGAACCCGCGGCTCCACCGACCTCTGTGCCACCATGAACAACACCCGGGGGACAGGCACCCAGGGCTGGGACAACCACACCCCCCCCACCAGCTGTAAGTGCCCCAGAGTCACCCCTGTCAACCCCTGGTGAAAGCTGCACACAGTCACAGAAAATGCTTTAGCACTTCTCAAACTTTTAATGAAAAATAAAGAATAATCCAGTTAAATACACATTCTATTCCTGTGATTTCGGTACTTGTGAGTGTCCTTTTGACAACATGAAGAGGGATTCCAAATGCACGTGGAAACCTAGTTGATAGAATAATTAAAAGTGGAATTGAATGAATATATTTCAATTACTATAGCCAGAATACACATCTGTATCCCAATTTACATTTAAACTTCTTCCTTAATTTCAAATCATCTCAGTTCTTATCAGACAAGCAAGTAGATCACATTTTCATCATAATATAGAAAAATACTAATCATGGGGCTTTTGTCATTAGAGTTCTCAGCACCACAAGTCTGTCAACAGCCCGTGGCAATGCTACACCTTCAGCAGAAGCTGCAGGGGGAACGACACATGATTAAATTTGATATTTAAACCAGATAAAGACAACTAAAATTACTCCTAAAGTCATGGCCCCAATAAAACAGCACTCAAAACAGTTTTGGTTTTAAATGGAAAAGTGAATGTGTTTTGTTTAAGCAAACAGCGGATTCCTTTTCCACCGAACTTTACAGCTGTCCTATCAACAAAAACAAAGCCTCCGTTATCCCGATGGCATCAGTAGGTACCAATATTATTTCCCACACTTGGAGCCACGTGGAGCGAGAACAGCCAACCCCGGGCAGCGCCTCCAGCCGGGAACCCCGCGGCGGCGCCGTCTCACCGCTTCACGTTTGTCAGGACAAACCCCCCCTCCTTCGCCAGGGATTTGGCCCAAATAATCAATACAAAACGGTTACATCAAGCAGCTCTGCAAAACACTTGGACTCTGTGCACGTTCCAGGGTGAGAGCACCGAGGGGGCAGGCGGCCGCCGCGGGTCACCGGCGGTTCGGGGCGGCAGAGCCCGGGGAAGCGGCGCCGGGACGCGGCCCCGAGAGCCAGGGCTGAGGGAGGATTGTATCTGAGGGCAGCACGGCATCACAGCGACTACAGCTCTGGAGATACACACAGGGACTTTAAGAAGCGGGAATGACACGTTTTATACCAAGAATCACTTCACTATATACACACACTTGGCACCGGGATGGCTCGGGACAGTTTGCACCACGGCTCAGGCGCTGTCTGCGGAGTCCGGATCGCTCTTCCACCTTTTCCTTTCTAGAATTTCTTCATCAAATATTTCTCTCTCCCTGCAAGGAAATACAATGAAGCTCTGTAGGAGAAGTACATTGCAGTAACTCAGCAAATAACAACTTTGTTACTTAGGGAGAAAGCCGGCAGTTCAGCAGGGAGGGGACTGAGCTCTCCCGCCCTTACACACCCCTCTCTGTATAAACAGTAAATAGGAAGAAAAACTGGGAGAAGGCTAAAAATAAAATGATACCTTTTGCCCACAGATGGTCCTTTTATGTACTTCTCTTCCGCCTTCTTGTAATCTATCTCATCCACAGCAGAAATCGCATAAATGATGGCCTGGGGAAGTATTTACAGTTTATTTACTCTCGTGAAACAAAAGCTACAGTACCACCAGTGATGTGGAACTGCCGCAGCAGCTGAGCACGGTTTCAGAATAAAGGTTCCTCAGCCACTTAGGAAACTTGGATGAAGCTGCTTGTTGTGAACCTGAAGTTCTTAAATAAATAATACAAACTTGTCCCTTATCATTCCCAGGAGAGTGTTTTTATAACCAGATTAAGACATTCTTCACAGCAATTGCTTTTTCTAGTTACAAGTGTTCTCCCAGGAAGGTTCCTCCGAACAACAATAAGTATCTAAAAGTCTAAGTGTAAAAACAAACAATCCACCCCCCAGCACAAAGAACCCAAGAAAACCCACAGATAACTTGCCAAATGAAAAAGACCCAAAGCTTTGAAGAGTTTCAGAAGCAATCAAAACTCACCAGCAAGCACCATTCTGCCTTTAAAAGCATCATGTTACTTAAAGCTTCTCCATTGTGTCCTGACGGCTTAGAAATCAGCATTTACAATTCCACGAAGGCAGCCATTCCTACTGGGGCTTTATTTTTTTTCCTCCGACACATCACTTAAAACTATTTGTACCCCAATTACCAGCCCATGAACGTGGCTCAAGAGCCTCCTGCAGGGATTTTAAGACTCTGCCCCGGGTACAGGCAGCTCCCTGCCCCCCGTGCTCCGGCCGGGCCGGCTCAAACACCGCCGGCTCCGGGGACACCCCGTGTGTCACCAAACTCCAAACACCCACCACCACCGTTATCCACCTCATCATTTACCTCCCTCGGCGTTTCACGTTTACTTACTTCAGGCAAAAGGACATCTGAAATAAATTTTATTCCATCTCCATTAATCCAATGCAGATTTTTAGTGTCTATCTCGTGATACATTTCCTTCAAGTAGTTCACTACAAGGTCTAATTGCTCTTCATCCTCTAAATACGTTTCAATGCAGGTCACGTACTGACTTGAATTGAGGAATTCCTTCAGCCACCGGGACGGTTTTCTGCTTTTCAAAATAGCCAGAAGATGCTCTTCAGCCCCCTTAGTCTTCACTATAAACTCCACTATCTTTTTATTCGCTTTATCTCTGGCAGCTCTTGTTCTGTCAGGGAGAAGTTTCTTGGAGGGTTTCTGAGGTGAAACTTCTGGTGAAGACTCTTCAACATCTTCCTCTGACGTGTTTGGAAAGGCCATTTGGACTAAACCTGAATAACCCGCCTTCCTGACTGGGTAGCCTGAAAGAAAAGCCACAATCATCAATACTTAAATATATAAAAGAAGGGGCTCTCTCACATACATACTTACACATGCAAATGTAAAATAAGGGACTTTCTGGGTAAGAGAGAAGTTCTAACCACTCCCCTACCAAAGAGGGTAAAAAGCCACCACCAAAATCTTAATTTTGCATTAAAAAGATAAGGGAGTTGAAACTCTTAGAGGAGCTCCAAAACACACTCCACAGCATGAAGTAACCAGTTACCTGGTTGTCTTTAACAATCAATATTTCTTTAACTTTTGTTGTGGGACTGAAAAACCTTATAATGCAGTAATGGTGTGTAAGAAGTAACTTTAATGGGGTCTGATGCCCAACTCCACACACACACAGAGCTAAACCTCCCTAAAGAGAAGAACTCAAAAAAAATAATGATTTCACTTACTGATATCAGCAGCGAAATATTCCAAGAAGGATCCCGTAAAAGAATGACAACCTAAAAAGCCCAAAGCAGGGTTATTTATGAGGTCAATTCAGCCTATGACAGAAAGCTGATAGCTTTGGTGTTATCTTTTTTCTGAGGTGTATCAGAACGGATGACACCATCCCACTCGTCCGCTCACCTACTCTAACGCGATAGTCAGAAATCAGCTGGATGCACCACTCGATTTCTTGGCGATAATCTTCTCTGGCCCGTTCCTACAAAACAAGAGCCATTGACAGTCCTGAAGAGAGAAGCCCGCTGAAGTTTTTCGGTCTAGGACCCTAACAGAAACAGCTAACGAATCCAAGTTTACTTGCAGTTTTCTGCATTCTCCTGAAGTGCAGCTCTCTGGCAGCCCTTCGCTGCGCAGCGGGAGCGGCTGGGTGGCAGCAGCAAACCCACGGGGAGAGCCCCGAGAACCGCCCTCCCCGCGCACGGGTGCCCTCGGCAGCAGCCTCACCAGGTGGAAAAAGGTGTCAGGGGATGCCCTTCCCGTATTATTCTCCATCTTGTGGAGCATGAATACGTTTAATTACTTTGTTGAAGAGAGCGAGAGAGAACAGAGAGCCCTGAAGCCCCCAGCCTCCCGCAGGGCCGGTGACACGCTGGTGCACAACGGAATTCTTCCCACCACACGTACGCGCTCGCAGTCACACGGTACCTCTAGTACTTACTATGAGCTCCTGCTTTTCTTCACAATCAAAATGCTTCAGATTCTTAAGAGGTACTGAGAAACTTGATGAAACAAAGAAGCAGGGTTAAGGAAAAGGCAGCAGTTGAGTTGCGCCTATTTACTGCAATTCTACACCTCCCTGAACATCAGATTTCACGAGGAATTTGCGAACGCAGGTTTTACTAGTTCGGGTTTTCATAATAAGCTAAAACTGTGGAATCTTTTAACGAATGAGAAGTACCTGGTTTTACAACAAAACCAAAGGCCGGCCTGTGTTTCCAGAAAGTTTGGGCACCACATGTAAAAATAACCACTAGCTGGGTCCCCAGACCCGTTGTTTTTTTTTTTTCCCCCCTGAGTTCCTGCCATAAGCACCGGCCTGCCTGAGGCAGCAGCGCCACAGAGCAAACCCTCCTGAGCCAGAGCCCCCCTCCGAGACCAACCTCAGGCTTAGCTCCAGTGCAACGGCCCTGCGCCAGGCAGAGAGAGTGCAGGAACTGCCTGAAGGAAACCCAAAGTTCAGAACACCATCAGAAGCCACAACATTTACCCTTTTTTCTTGCAATTTGTATTCTCTTCTATTAACAGCACATATGCCTTTCTGAGTTTCCGCCTCACGTATTTTACCTGTTGAGAGGATAAAGCCTCATCAGCACCCTAAAATCCCAATGCCCCTACAGAGCAGGAACATTTTCCATCACTATTATACAGCACACCCCGTACTTAAAGGAAGTTAAACAAACATAAAAAGGAAGTTTAAAGTATCAAAAATAGCAAGTTACCCCAACGGAGCATTTTTGTTAGTACACAAGGACCCACCCTCTTTCTTTTATGGGCTGGGTACAACCACCCTAATTCAGGATACAAGCTATAAAGGCTCAGTACTAATCCTCTGCTCCAGCATAAACATAGGCAAATTAAACACATTTATTTTTTACGTGCTTTTTTCATATGTAAGTGTACTTTTATCATCTCTGGAACACTTCTGCTGGAAGATCTTTAACATTTCCAGCTCTACAAGAGTCAAGAAGGGCAAAAGACACTCGAGCACTCGGTCAGCTGCTCCTTCCCAGACCCCTGGCAGCACCACTCCCGGGAGGCAGGAGCTGTTCTTACCACTGCTGGCCAGTAAGGGTAACTCCGCAGTTTGCACCAGACCAAAAGCCCTTCTTCAATTGATTGTGGTTCTATGATGAAAAAGAAAGTAATTTTTCTTTAAAAAAAAAAAAAAAACAAGACAAGACAGTTCACTTTCCCTCTCTTATCAGCCTCCTTCCAGGAGTTTCACTTTAATGCTTTTACAGGTTTCACCTAAGGTGACAGGGCACCCCCCCACAGCGCAGCACCAGTAGTTCAACACAGGAACTCGGGAGCATCAATCCCAGGCTCCTGCCCACCAACAATCTGCATTTCATTCTGTTTCAAAAAGCCCTTCTGTGGCATCTGAGAAAAGCATTTTATTCCAAGCCTGAATACGGCTGGCTTCACTTTCTAGAAGGTCAGGTTTATTACCAGAGTGTCCTGGCTTCAGCTGGGATAGAGTTAATTTTTCTTCTTAGTAGCTAGAGCAGTGCTATACTTTGGACTCAGGATGGGATTTGGTATGAGAATGTTGACAACACACTGATGTTTTCAGCTGCTGCTCAGAAATCAAGGACTTCCCAGCTCCCCGCGTCCTGCCCGTGGGCAGGTGCACGAAAAGCTGGGAGGGGGCACCAGAGCCCTGGACCCAGCCTGGCCAGGGCAATATTCCCCAGCGCCCGGTGCCACACTCATTATTCTAGCTACTAAGAAGAAAAATTAACTCTATCCCAGCCAAACCCAGGACACACAGCTCGTCAGCAAGCTAGAAGCACACACCCTAACAGAGCACACCTCTCTTGGGTGAGGAACTCTCACAGGGACACTGGGAGCTCACCGTGATGCGATAAAATACAAGGAAGTTCCTCCTCTTCCTCCTCTTCATCTACCAGAGCTGAGAGGCGAGAGAGACTCTCCGAGGAAACTATCTTTGAAGACAGGTCAGACAATTCCAGTCCTGCCAAGAGCAGCACACACCAGGGTTAGTAAGTGTGGAATAATGATTTAAAAAGCATCAGGCTCAGAGCAGGGGAAACACACGGCTGTGGACGTGACCCCACGGCAGCGTGAGGCTCCGTCTCTGTCACACCACACACACTCTCTGCCTCAGAGAAGGCCTAATATATCTGAATAAAAGATTAAAGAGGGGAAGGAACAAGAACAGGCCGGTTTCAGGACTCTGTGCCGGCCCGTTCCTTCACATCACACCATTTCATCTCAACACGAACTGGACGGCAGTAGAGAAGCCAAGTGTGAAATGGCCAAGTCCTCTGGGGAAGGGTAAGAAGCCCTGAAAGTCGGTGCAAAACCCACCCGAAATGCCACTCCAGCTTTTAGCCAGGAGTAAAGCAACTGCATTTTGTGCTTCTCCAAAACTTTCAACAAAAATTAAAATCAGCCATTTCAGAACCTCATTCACAAAAGCAACCCCCAACAATCCAGCGGGATGAGGTTTTCCCTTCCCTGAGCAATATGCCCACCTTCATCTTCCTCAAAGTCAGGCAGCTGAAAGTGCTTTATTTTCTTCATAACCACGTGTGAAGTTTTCTTATTTTCCTCCTCTTTATGCTGAGAGGGGAAGCTATCAGAAAGTGTCCCATGGTTAGAAGGCCCAGATGAAGATTCAGAGCAATTCCTACATCTCCTTTTTCTGTACGAGGACACGGTTGCACCAACCTCCTCTTCTCCATTAACCTGTTTTAAACTCACTGGCGTTTTCCTTCCATCTAATTGCTCTGCCAGACTTCTGCTCTCACTACTGATGCTGCTTTCCAAGTCATCCGAGGCACTTGTAAAAGAGGAATCCAGTAATGTCTTTCCAGGCTCCCTTCTGGCGTTTGCCCTTGGCAGAGGCAGCACCGTGTCAGACTTGCAGGGGACAGACAGAGGGGACCCCCCCTCGGCGAGGGGCTGGGCTTGATCCGCAGGGAAACCACGCTTAGGTGACACAGGCGATCCTGCACCTCCTGGTCTTTTTTTTCCTTCCTTCCTTTTTCCCTCCTTGGGCTTAAGGGAGACTTTACTTCCGGGTTTGGACTTTGTCAACAAGCCAGGCTTGGTTTTTTTCTGTCTTGGTAGTGATTTTGATTCCGGTGTTTTGCAATCTTCACTATATGAGCTTGACGTATTACACAAGTCCCCAGTACCACACTTGGAAGGGTTTGTTCCACTTTCCTGTCCTTTAGCACTCTCCTCCAAAATGAGAGAAGCTTTCTCGTTTTGTTTTTTTGTATCAGTCTTCGGGCTGGGGTTAGTCTTTTGTTTTGTTTTCCTCCTGGAAATCTCAGGCTCCATCTTTTCTTTTGAGCGGAAGAGCGATCGACATCTGCATGAGGGGGTAGATGGGAGAGGTCCTGCATCATTCTCCTGGGATAACTGAGGGTTTGCTCCTTCTTCTGAAGGTGCTACTTGTTGGGCCGAGCCACTCCGATTCAAAATATCCAGGGCAATTTTAAGAGAACGGCGATATTTCAGTTCTTCCACAGCCTCACCTGAGCCATTCTCTTGATCTGAAGAAGAAGAATATGCAATAAGCTTGCTTTGTATATAAGAAATAAATTTTATTTATAGTCCATCTTTTAAGATGCAACTTAACACTGAAATCATCTGTGATTCTCAAGGCAAAGCATATAGAGACACACAAAGTGCAAGCTTCCAACACCTTGTTTCGATGGAAGTACTCACAAGTTTCTCCAACCTTCCTCCCAACACACCACACAAGGGAAGAGAAGAAGTAACTGTGCTCGCGTTTAGTCTCTTTCCAGACTTTACAGATGGGATGGAAAGAGGGGAAAAGAAATGCAAAAAACCCCCTCAATAAAAACATGAGTGAAACATCTAACTACTGCCCACAAGGCTGAGTTTTTATGTATATTTTATATTCAGAATATATACAAGGCAGCAAATGTTCTGACATCTCCTCACCTAACTTAGAGGCGATCTCTTCTATACGCTCTTCCTTCAGCGGTACAGCATCTGCACAGTTCACCCTAATCCTGAAAACACAACAAAGCTGACTGAAAACGTCACGGCATTAAACACGACTAACAGCATGACACTGCTCTCATCTGGCAATAAACTGACAATATTTTTTCCCCAAAACCTGCACTTGTTAGCAGAATTTAAGGAAGAAAAAAACCCCGTGAAGAATGGCAGAGCTAAGAGTCAGTGTGTTGTTTATGGATGTCCCAGGAGACAACCACAGGGCCAGCTCCAGAAAGGGAACGGGTGCGGGGTCAGTCGTCTCATCCTCCCATAAATCAATGATCTCATTTCACAGATATCTTCAGATAAAGGCATTATTCTTTTTTTAATGCCTAAGAATGCAAAAATACACCAGTAACAAGGACACTTAACTGTTCATTCAAGCCAAGTATTTCAGCTTTAAAAGAAGTCACATCCTCATTAGTAACAGATGTTTTCCCAGCAACTCCAGTTTCGCACAAAACCTGCATTCAAGAGAAAAACGTGCATTTAAAATCCCTGACCAAGTCTATTATAGGACAGATCTGCTATCAAAGCATTTTTAATATGAACAGCACAGAACAGACTGATACTCTACAGCGTCTGGTTGCAGTATTAGGATCTCTACAGATTAGCTATTTTTTAAAGCACACACACATATTCGCTCAGAGCTCTTGCTTACTTACTACTCCACTTCATCCATTTCTAAGTTATAGCCATAAAACTTTCCTCATTTATACATCTGCTTTACCTTTGCTGGCCATAAACGCTTATTCCACATGCAGAGAACATACTCTTGACCTGCCATGGCTGTGCTTCACACACACAAGGAAAATTCCAGTGTGCTCTGAAGAAAAAGGAAATAAGAGTTACCCAGTATTTTTGTCATCCTTTTTTTTTTTTTAAAGAAATATAGGACTTAAGTAGAACACCTATTATTACAGTTACACACCATTTTACCTTTGAGATCACTGGACTACTATTACTTTGCAAGCACTCTCCCAATTAAGTTCTAATAGTGCATCTTTCTATAGCTGTGTGACACAATGTCTCACTGAACTTGCAAGTGTAGAAAACGCTGTCACAAATAAACAAAACGCTGCTGCAGGCCTGCGCATCCTGCAGCTCCCTCCTACCAACTGCTGATAATGGAGGCCACATGTCACACCCTACAAGTTACGCCACGCTGGGCCAGCTTTCACACGCAGTTTACAACTGTAATTCGAGAGAACCAGCCACACAGTTCTCACGGGCTTTTTAAAGACCCGAAAGGCTTTAAGAAAGACCCCTTAAGAACAAGAACATCTCCCCGTCCTTGCAAAGCCGAGGCCTCCCCAGCCCTGCCGCCGCCCGACACGCTACCTCCGCACTGCGGGGCAGGGACACACGGCCCGTCCCTCCCGCGGGTTTAGGGAAGCTACGAGGCTCCTCCTCGCCCCCTGCCGCGGCTTCCCGCCGCCCAGCGCCGGGGGCAGATAAATGTTGGCGTGGGCCGCCCCACCGGGACCCTCCGTGAGGTAAAGGCCGGGCCGGGCCGGGCCGGGCCGTGGCGGAAGCGAGCGCGGTGCCCTCAGGCAAGGGACTCTCGCCACGCTGAGGGGACGGGATTCCCGCCCTTCCCGCCGCTTCCCGCCGCTTCCCGCCGCTTCCCGCGCCCCCCCCGCCAGGCCGCCCGCTCCCCCCGTGTCGGTGCCGGTGCCGGTGCCGGTGCGAGGCTCCGGGCCGCTCCCCCTCAGGGCCCGGGGAGAGNGGGGGGGGGGGGTGTGGGGGGTGTTACCGTGCGCGGGTCCGACGGCAGCGCCGCGCCGCCCCTCGCCATCGCCGGCCGCCCGGCTCTGCGCATGCGCCGCTGGCACCGGGCAACGCGCCAGCCAATCAGCGGCCCTCGCTCGCGCCCTGGTTACCACCTGCCCGCCGCCAAAACACACACGCTCCAGCCAATCAGAGCGCTCGCTCCTCCGGTTGCTCCCGCCCCCTTCGGGCCTCTCCTCCTATCGCAGGGCTCGGGGCACGCCCCGCCCCGCCCCGCTGCGGCGCGGCCTTGACAGTGACGTCACTTCCTGCTCCCGCCGCGGCGGTGACGTCAGGGCTGGGGCTGCGGTGCGTCCCCGGCGCGTCGCGGGCGGGGGGGCCGTGGCGGTGACGTCAGCATGTCGGAGGGCTGCGCTGTGACGTCACAGTGCGGCAGGTCACACACACACACCCCCCTCTCCGGGCCGCCCGCGCTGGGAGGCTCCGCGAGGCCCCGCGGCCTGGCAGGCCCCGACCCGCCCTGCCCTCGGCCCCGCAAAGGCCATAAGGGATTTGCCATTTTTTTGGTCCCTTTTTTCATTTTTAGGTTAAATTACTCTGCAGGCCCGAGCGTTGTGTAGCGCTGGCCCTGCTCAGAGAGCCTGGGGTGTGTTCACACCGGGAGACAACAGGCAAAACGCGGGAGAGCGGGTCAGGCCTGCTCTGCTCTGCAAGGGGAATCCCCCAGGTGGGGCGATGGAGCGAGCGCTTCGTTGTCCAGAGCCTGAAAATAAATTGTCATATGAAAATGGCTTAAAAAATAAGAAAAAAAGTGTCCTTCAGCAATCTGCTATTTGGCTCTGTCAGTTTTCAGCCTTTGTATTCTGAGAATAACAGTGAAAACGGAGCCTCTGTTATGATGTTTGATACTTTATTAGCTGTCTATATTTCATTATAAATACCTGCAATATTGGAAATGTCACCACTATACTGAAGTAGTAAGTTATTAAAACACATTCTGAAAACAGCATACAGACCAAAATGGCATCTCCTGTTAGCTTTGCCCCCAGGAGTACATTTTTTTTTTTTTTTCTACCTTTAAGTACTGGTATTTGTGGAATAATACTTTGTTGACATGACAAGAAGCAAACTCCATTTTTTGCTTACAGTTTTCCCTTGGGTGCCTTCCATCGCTGAAGATGCTTTGTTACTTGCTGTTACCTAATTAATACCTAACTGATACCTTATTTCCCATTATTCTGCAGGATCAGGAGCAGTCTGGGGGCAGGGCAACGTTACTCAGCGTTTCCCAGCATCGGTCCCTGCTTCACAGGCTCTGGGTGTGCTGAGCACTCTGGCCTGCTCCTGCAAAGCGTTTAAATAAGTATTTCATGTCAAAGGATATAAAATAGTCTTTTAAGACCTGGGTTAGTAAACAACATGGTTTGAGTTAAGAGTTCTGGCCCCACTGGACTAAATGGGGACGCATCACGGAGCCTGAAGGACAGAGAGTGTCGCCCTAAGCATGGGATAAAGACGGGAGTTCAGCACGCTCCAAGGTTCAGGCCTCTATGTCAAAAAAAGGAGAGAAAACAACCGCCCCTCCGGCAAAACGCAAAGAAAAAGAAATAATTTTCCCCTTGCCAAAGCATTCTCCCAGGTTATCAGTGTTTACTTTCTCCAAAGTGAAATCCTGCTGCGCGTCTGCTTCCCCGTTGAAGGTATGACTTAGTTCAAAAAAAAAAAAGCGCATTTCTGGCTGAGACCTAATATTTTTCCAATTAAAAACCCCTCTGTGTTCAGCTCTGCGAGCACCCTAAGCGTAAATGAGCTTCATTACGGAATGGATCAGCCCTTATACATAGTCTTTATGATTTCTGCTTGTGCTGTAAATAAATACGAGGGTCGCTGTGTTACATTTCCCTTCCTGGCACCCTGATTACAGCTCTGCCCCGCTGCCCCGCTCTGCGCCGAGCTGGCTCTCTGGAATGGCGCCTTTCAGCCTCAGCAAAATTTCAATTTTTGTTCGCAGCCCTTCCTTTATCAACTACTCGGTTCTGTGTCCCCATTCTGCAAAAAATTAACCTTGTGTACGAATTTCGTTCTTCTCCAGTTGAGCTTTTTTTGCCGGAACACGCTGTTCTGTGTGTACGGCCCAAACTGTGAGGGCTGCAGGTCACGGTCGTTGCCTCGGGCCAGCAAACCTCACGCTGGATCACACCAGCTGGGGCTGCGGAGCAGCTGCCCGCCTTTCCGTAACCCCCCCCGTGTAATATGGCTTCTCCTCTCTGATTACTTGTCCTGTATTAAAATCTGCAAATTCTGTGGCTTGGTAAATAACTGCCTAAAAAATTTCAAGAAGTTTGTCAACTGATTTCATTAGTCTTAAAAAAAAAAACCACAATATATATAAACTCATTATCCTCCCTCAGGAAACAACAGCACCGTTACACGTCACAAAGTCTCACAACGCGCCGTGGAAGGAGTCGCGTCGCTCTTCGTTCAAACCCGCCGTGAAACTCGTAACCTGGAGCCAGCGCCGCGCCCGGACGCGCCGGCCTTCCCCGTGCGGGACAGTCCCGCCGCCACCGCGCGCCCACAGCGAGACAGAACGTGGGAACAAATGAAACCGGAGCGGAACCAAAGCACAAATCAAGCAGAGGTCGTCTACCATCTAGAAATAATAAAGGAACCGCTGGCAAATACTTTTTTTCTGCGTAGGATCAAACAGCTGGGTTCAAAGGCTCCAACAAACCTCGTCCGACGCGGCTGCAAACCTACAGCTGGGCCTGGTGACAGCGACTGGGGACGCAGCGCCGTGCTCGGCGATGGGCCGGACGCACCCTCTCCCCTAAGCCAATAAACCCTTCAGGATTATTCACCCAACTGTTGTAAAGCCAACTCACTGCCTTTGTAGGGAAGGTGAAAGAAATCCTTTTTCTGCTGTTTGCTCCTCGTTTTTAAGCCACTTGGGATCTTTTCAAGCCACGGTGGCCAGAAGTGTTCATTTGTTGGAAGACTGAGTCACCAGCCTTGTTTCCTCAGTCGGGTCCGTACAGACACACACTCACAGCGACCAGGTACGACTGCACTGGCAACAGGACACGAAAGAAGGACGCTCCACGCCACAGACCACGGGCTCCCGACGCACACCTACGCTCGGGGCGCTCCTGTCCCCCCCGGCTTCCCCCGCCTCTCCCCGTGCCAGTGTCCAAGGCTCAGTGGGGTATCGCTTGCCGAAGCGCGTTAGCTCTCGCAGCCGGCCCCGCTCACGGGAACCTTGGCCATGGCGGGGCAGTCGCTCTGGAAAGCGTCGAGGTCCTCGGTGGCGGTGGCTTCGGGGCCGGCGGTCCCCGTCCCCTGGGGCAGGCAGGCACCCTGGGGACCCCCCTGGCTGCGCCCGCTGCGGGAGCAGTCGTGGTGGCCGTGGTTGCCCAAGCGGCTGGAAGCCACCACGGCTTTCATGGCAGCCTGTTGCAAAGACACAGCGGCGTGAGCGGTTATTTGCCTGCGTCCGGAGGCACCCGAGCCCCCAGAGGGTGCAGAAGGGGAGATGGCGCCCGCTCCTGCGGCCACGCCGAGCCGGGGCGCACAGCCCCTCGCCTTGGAAAAGGCTTTTCCCCAGCAGCAGCTGCCCTGGGGGGACGCAGCTGCACAAGGAGCCGCTCCATTGGCCTTCCCCCCCCTCCCCGAGCTGCCGTGTGTGGCTGAACATTTACCTGCTCGGGGCAGGGGAGCCTTGAAACCCAGCGACAGCAGCTCTCGGTGGCCCCAGCCCGTCTGCACAAGAGGATGCAAACACGAGCCACCCCCGGGGGTTAACGGGGCCTTTTCTCCTTACCTTCAGCTTCCGCCGGGCGTTAAACTCCTGCAGTTTCTTCTGCGTGCTGTCCATGTGAGCAAATTTAGCGGCTTTCCCGGTGACCCAGGGATGCTCCAGCGCCTGGTAGACGGTCAGTCTCTTCTGGGGGTCCAGGACGATCAATTTTCTGACCTACAACCAATTTCAGACATACAAAAAAGCTTCGTTTGTTAAACACCCCTAGTTCTGTTTTCTTCACAAGCAGTGAAGGCTTCACACCCGGCAGCCCCGAGCCCCGGCGCGGCCTCGCTCACCAAATCCTTGGCGTTGAGGGAAACCTCATCCCACCACGGGGACACAAACTCGTAGTCGCAGGTGAGGATGCGGCTGTACATGTACTGGTCCCCTCGTGGGTCGAAGAAGGGCTCGAAGCCGCAGAGCCTGCGGGAGAGAGGAGCTACACGCTGCCGCCCGGGCCCCGCCGGTGGGCTGAGCTGGAGCGAGGCGTCTCGCCGCCGCGGTTTCACCGCCCGCGGGGCGCCGGCACCGTTACTCACAGGATGTAGGTGATGACGCCCACGGACCACATATCCACTTCAGGGCCGTACGGGCACCCGTGGAGGATTTCGGGGGCTGGAAATAGAGTTTGGGGTTCAGATGTACAGATGTGGGGAGCTCCCACGGAGGGAACCTCACGGCAGAGGAAACCCCCTGGGCACCAGCAGCGTCTCCCAAGCCCGGCACAGCCGTCGGCCATCCCTGCGCCGAGCTGTGCACGGCCTCAGGCAGGGAGCAGCCTCCCGGGGTCTCCCTCCCGCCCCCCAGCTCTTCCCTCCCGCTCACCGCAGTACCCCGGCGTCCCGCAGACGGTTTTCATGGTGTCCTGTTCATCCACGATCTTGGAGAGCCCGAAGTCACCTTGGAGGGACAGAGAGGGGAGTAGCGCTGCCGTCAGGGAGAGGCACCATTGACCCCCCTCCTACCACAAACCCCCTCCCGGGGGCCCCCAGCAAACCCACCAATTTTAAGGGGAGCGTCGGGGGACAGGTCTGCGTAGAGCAGGTTCTCCGGCTTCAGGTCGCGGTGGACAACTCCATTTTCGTGCAGATACTACGGAGAGAGACAGCGGGGAGGTGGGAGGGGGCGGGGAAGCCCCGTCTGCCTCGGACAGAATTCGGGAGGAGGCGGCTGCGATCGGGGACCCGGCACAGACACGGGACCAACTCGTGCGACTGTTCCTTCGGAAACACCCCACACCTGCGGTGCCGGAGCTGCCAGCACGGCCGGGGGCACGGGAAGGACATTTCCCATTACGAGTTTCCATTTCTAAACCCTCCCGTTGCCATAGAAACCCCATCTACAGCAGACCTGTGATGCAGAGCAGCGCTGACCTTCCTCCCTCCTCTCCTTCCTCCCCCCCAAGCACAGATTGGAAGAGGCGCCTTCGCCAGCGGCGCCTCCAGAAGGCCAAGGGCAAGTGAGCAAACGCCTTTCTCCCGGGATATCTGGGGTGGGTGCAGCTCTGGGTGCCTCTTCCCTGGGATATTTGGGGTGGGTGCAGCACCCAGTGCCTCTCCCCAGGGGTATCTGGGGTGGGTGCAGCGCCCAGTGCCTCTCCCCAGGGGTATTTCAGATGGGTGCAGCTCCGGGCACCCCTCCCCTGGGATATTTGGGGTGGGTGCAGCTCTGGATGCCTCTCCCCAGGGGTATTTGGGGAGGGTGCAGCCCCTGCAGTGACACCCCCGAACCACACACGGGCCCGGGGGCTGCGGCGGGGGGGGACATTACCGAAACAGCTTCCAGGATCTGCTTGACGACGTGGGCCGCGTCCCGCTCGCTGTAGAACCCCCTCTCCACGATCCTGCAGGCACACGGGGTCAGCTGGCAGCGCCCTGCCCCGCACAGATCCCCCCTCACCCTCCATCCCCCAACCCCCTCCATCCTCATCCTCCCCCCTCCGGCATGGTGGGATCTGTCCCCCCTCCCCAGGAGCGGGCGGGGGATCGCGGGGCCGGGCGTACCTGTCAAAGAGCTCTCCTCCCGTCACCAGCTCCAGGACGAGCGCGATCTCGGAGGGCGTCTCAAAAATCTCCTTCAGCTTGATCTGGAAGGGGGACAGGAGGGATGCGGAGGCGGAGGCCGGCTGTGCCGGGACGAGCGCGACCACTGGGTATCGGGGGTTTAGCGGGGCAGCCCTTCCCTCTTTGCCTTTTTATTTGATTGAACGTGATTTTTTTTTCTGATTTTTTTTAAACTGTTTGCAACAGCCCTGCTCACTTAACTGTGCATTGAAGACGATGCTGGGAATGGGAAGAGATGGGCACGCGGCGCCTTTATCCTCTTCACGCCCCCAAGTTCATTAACTGGAAGAGGAGCTCACCGACAGCTTTTTAATTTCATGGCTTCATCGACTGCGCTGGCACCTCGGGGGCCTCCATCCAGCCCCGCAGCGTGGGAGCGACCCTGGCAAAGCCCTGCCCGCGCCCCTCCCGGGACGGGTCCTGCACATCTGTGCTTCAGGAGACACACGGAGCCCCGAGGGGCCAAGGCCACCTCTGGGACCCCGCGGGCGCTTTTGGAAATGTCCCTCGGACCATTTCGCAGCAGAAGAAGAGGCACTAAAGAAACTGTTTTTCTCCTGATTTTTGTTTTTTAACTCCCACACAGGATGAGCTTGTCTGCGCGAGACCTTTGTGCCACCGCAGCAAATCTGGAATTAACAGGTCTCTCTTAAAACTATGTCAAAATGCAAATTTTTTATTTTTTTAATGGAAAACAGAGAATTTCATGCTTCTTAAGACTTTTGTGACACTGCGAATTTCATGGGGCTTTAATCATTACCTTCATAGGCTGGGTGACAAGCCGTGATACCCCGCAGGGTGAGAGACACTATGTGGCAGCTTATTGCATTATAATAATACACGGAAGCACTATAATTTTCCTATTAACTTCAAAAGTTTACAATCCTATTATCATCCACTGTTGAGGTTGGTGCTGAACGATAGCGCGCACCAGTGTAAATAATGAAACAGAGCATCTCTTCAAAAATCACTTGAATTTGGGAGTGAGCAGAACCCTACAGAAAACTCAAGTGATTTAAATATTCAGACTGGCCGGCCGTG
The DNA here is from genome assembly GCA_010365825.1 of Otus sunia. Lineage (NCBI taxonomy): Eukaryota > Metazoa > Chordata > Aves > Strigiformes > Strigidae > Otus > Otus sunia. The sequence continues at coordinate 882,108 of ML997655.1, read as the reverse complement.
CCTCCTGCACGGCTCCGCGGTGCTGCTGCCTGGAGAGCACAGGAGGAGGGAGGCAGAAATTGAGTTTTCTGTTGCTTTTCTGATAACACATCAGAGAGGAGCCTCTCCCCGTCTGTGGCCGATACCACCCAGGGCAGGTTGTCCCTGCGTTTGCCCAAATGTCCCGGGGTGGGGGAAGCATCTCCATGGAAACGGCTGAAGTGCCTGGATGCCCCAAAACACTGAAAAACCCCAGTGCTCAAGGCAGGCCCACACCGAGCGGGCCCAGGGGCTGGGGGACACCCCAGCTCCGGCATGTTTGCCCCCATCATCCCTGTTTTTAGGATGTTTTGGCCTTCTCTCAGCTTCGTCTCTTTGTGTCAAGGTTCTGGGTGGTGACGGGCGGGCAGGACATCCCCGCCTGGGCTCCTCCAGAGAGCGAAACCTCATTGCTCCGGGGACGGTTGGCATGGGCTGGCCTGGAGGCAGCCGTGCCCAGGGCTTTGGGTGATGCTGCAAGAGAAGTGGCAGCTTGGGCAGCAGCAGCCAGCGGCGAGGAGACGTCTGGGCGGTGGCCCGGTGAGGTGCTGGCCACGAAATGGGGCCTGTCACCAAGCCAGCACCCGGCACTGCGATGGCAGCAGCTGCCAGGTGGCTTTTTGTGTTACTTCTTTAACTCGGGTTGTCTCTGAGATGCTTTTCCAATTTGCTGGTGGAACTAAGCAGCCTGGAATAAGCTTTTCTGGCAGGTGGAGGGACGGGGGGCACAGAGCCCCTGAGCCCCCTGCCACTGCAGAGGGGCCGACACAGCGGCCCCGGCTCTGCTGACACCGGCGGAGATTAGATCCGCTCCTGGGCGTTGCAAATCGTTCCAGCCGAGCCGCCGTTATCCCCCGAGCGCTGAGCAAGAGAAACGGCGGCGGCTGCGCCGGGACGCAGCGCCCAGCTCCCGCCGTCCCGGCCCTGCCTTTTATCTCCCCTTGCAGGATTCATTACAGATGGGCAATTTTCTGTGGTATTCATTTGATCTCCTCGATGGAAATTGCTTACCGAATGGAAATCTCAGGCCAGGGGACAGGGGGGAGGATGGGGGGGGGGCTGTGCTGGCCCTCGATATTGGAGCTGGGAGGCTCAAAAGCGCTGCAAGGACCAGGAGTTTCACGCGGCAGCGAGCGGGGAGTCACCGTGCCGCGGGCAGCACCGGGCATCTGGAGCCCATCTGCAAGGCAGGGAGGGGACGGGGGTGCAGGCAGGGTGTCCCGTGGGGCGCTGGGTACATCCTGCACGGAGACAGGAGGAGGAGAAGGACACCCCAGCCCCTCCCTGGGCTGCCCGGGGGCAGAGTTAAGGGGAGAGCGGCCCCGACGCGAAGGGAGCTGCGAGCTGTGCCACGGGGGCCGTACTCACGATATTGGGGTGCGAGAGCCGCAGCAGGACCCCGATCTCCGTCCTCACGATCTTTTTGTCGATCTAGAAAGCAGAACCCGCCCGGAGGCGGCGTTACCTGCACTGCCGGGTCGGGGTCCAGCCCCCCACCACGCAGAGACACCCCCTCCACCACTCCCTGCAGGTTCCCACATCCATCCCAGGGCCCATTTCCCCAGCAGCAGCAAAATGCACCCAGTCCCGCCCCCACCCCGCTGCACCCCCAGCCCAAATCCCAGCGCTTTTACCCACCCGGGACCCCCGGCCCGTGGGAGTGATGCTCGGCCACTGGCCCTGGGCCCATCCCGGTGCCGAGGAGCTTTGGCAGCAGAGGAGGGACCCCCCCCACCCCCACAGCCCCCCGCCCTGCCGACACTCACCGTCTTCTTCAGTATCTTGGCGGCGTACGGGGCGCCCGTGCCCTTCTCCTCGCAGCTGTACACCACCGAGGTGGCTCCCCTGCGCGGGGCAGAGGGTGCGTGAGGTGGCCTGGATGTGGCCGGGATAAGAAGGGGGGTCCCGCTCCCCCCATGCCCCCCCCCAATGACCTTTGCCAGTGCCAGGCTCGGGGAGCCCAGCATGCCTCCCCCTCCCGTATCATTTCCAGCTTTCCTGTGTAAAGCTGTTTTAATTAAAACCGAGTCCTACGGGGGGTTTAAATCCTTAAGCGGCTTTCACGACAGGACAGAGCCCCCTCTCCCCGCTCATGGACAAGCTCAGCGGGGGCCGCAGGGTCACAGCGAGGGTCCCCATCCCAGCCGTGTCCCTCGCAAGGCCACAGCGCTCGGGGCGAGCCCGCGCCGCCGCAGAACCTCCCGGCCGGGTTAAACCGCCCCAAGGTGCGAGAGGGATGGTCCCCGCTAAACCCCCAGCAGTGCCCCTCAGCTGCCGGTGACTTTTAGATCTAGTTAATAACATTTTCTAACCACTGGACGGTGAAATCAACCCATTGCTTCAGGCCATTACGGGGCTCGTTTGCAATTTCATCTTTGCTGCCTGGCTCCTCGGAGCAGATTAATTCTCGCCCCCGAGTAATCGACCACATTTTATTGCTCTTTGGCTTCGCCGTCTTCTGGGACCGAGTTCAGGCTCTGCCTCGGGGCACACGGCATCCCCGCCTGCCCGCGCCCTCGGCCCCGGCAAACCCGACACCCAGCGGCAGCGCCGCGCGCCCAGACACCGTCTTTGGCACCAAAATCTCCCCCCGGGACCGAGACCAACCCACAGCGCGGCTGCGAGTGACCTTTTGCTGCAGCCCCACGTGCTGAACGCCCCGCCGCCGCCGGCGCTCCCCGGGGTGCTCTCGTGAAAGAGTGATTTGCTTTAAAAACGAGAGCGGATTTTGCAACTCATCCGGCTGAACTTGGGAATCGCGTTCCCATGGCAACAGCAGAGCCGGGTACCAGGTACCACGGTGATGCTGCGGGGTGAGAAAACCCAGCAATTCTAGACCTTGGCCATTTTCAAAACATTTTCTTCCTTTTTCTCAATGTTTTCTATGGAATTTTATTTTGCAAATAAAAAGCGCTTTGGAAACGAATCGCTTGGGCTTAAAGAGGGGAGAGGTGGCCATCACCTTCTTCTTCTCCAGCTCAGGAAAACAGGCAGAAGGCTTCGTTTTGAGCCCAAAATGGCATCACTGCTGCTGCAACCGCAACAATAATGCGCTTCCAGTGGGAGGAAAAAGCCACGAGTACGTTTTGGCCGCGGAGCCGGGACTCAGCTCACGCAGGCACCGTTCCCACAGGCGCCGGGTGCTTTGCAGTAACCCAGCAGTGCCCTGCCCTGCCCTGCTGCCCCGGATTCCCGAGGCGGCCCGGGCGCGGGGGCAGGACCCGGCAGCCCCCCCTCCTCCTCCTTCCACACTTCCACGGCCGAACCCCAGCCCAGACCTGTCGCCTCTCACCCTCCCACAAAATTTTTCCCCACGGACGATTTGCAGCCTGATTCCTGCCGCTAAGAGGATGGTCTAGGAGCCCTGGCCTCAGCGTTTCAGGGGTGCTGGGGTTGCTCCTTGGAGGCAGCGCAGCCCGCTGTGCCCGTGGCACGGCACCGGCCCCTCGGCGCTCCCCGTGACGGCAGCGCCTGGATTCGCGCCGGCATCTGCCACAGCCCGGCCCCTCGCCGGCCCCCGCTCGCGGCTTCTTCAGGCCTCAAATAAATACCCGCAATCAACCTTGACTGCGACAGGAGATAATTGCATTTGCTTTACAGATGAACTGGAAAACGTCGAACAATGGGATTTGCCGAGAGAGCCCGGACCAGCAGCGGGGGCACGTGTGGCCTTGCCGAGCGCTGGGGCCGGCCCGTGGCGGGGACGGTGCAAACCTGGCCCTGACCAGACGCTGCTGCCCATGGTGACACCACGACGGCCACAACCGGCCCCCAGCCAGCATCAGGCTGGGTCCTCCCCACTGGTACAGCAGCGCAGCCGCGGGGACGGCCGCCCCGTGCCCCCTCCTCCCTCCCCTGCTCCCTTCTAAGGCCAGAGCAGGATCCGACCTCGTGGCCCGGCGCCGCGGCGGAGAGGCACCGAGCCAACACTGCACACGGCGAGCGGGGTCCCACCCTGTGCCCAGAGCGCCGGGCATGCAGCCACGGGCGGGCAGCTTGAAGACTGAGACCAGTTTGATTTCAAATTGGTTTAAATAAATGGGTTAAATAAAACCGGGTTGATTTAAACCTGGATACTGAAACCGGATGGACGGTTGAAAGGGATCCCGGGGGCTCAGAGCCTGTCCCTCTGTCCTACGCCCCTCTGCGCAGGGCTGCACGCTGCCGAGCCCTGGGCTGACACTGGCCACACCTCGATAAGAAGCCTTAAATACCTGCTTTTACCAAAACTGTTTTTCAGGCTCAAAGGCCGCTCTGCCGAATCCCTGTGGGTGGCTGGGGCTGGCCCAGCCTGAACTGCCACCACCAAAACCATCGCTTAAGAGCCGGGGCACAGCGGGCAGCGCTGCCCCCCCTTCCCCGGCGCCGCCCGGAGCCCCCTCAGACGGGACCCCCAGACTTTCCGCACCCAGGTTCCCCACACCCCCTCGCACCCCTCTGCCCCGGGGGCCCTGGGCCACCGGCTGCCCCTTGGCACCACGAGAGCCCCTCGGTGCCGGCGCCGCCGCTCTCCTCCCCGGACACCAGAGCTGGGTCTGGGCATCGCTGGGACACGTCGTGGCCGCGGGGGCACCGACGGCCTCCCCAGGCCCACGGGCACTCGGCACTGGCCCTGGGCTCCCACGGGGCCCCGCGAGGGCTGGGGAAGGGCCGAGCTGCTGCGGGGGATGCGGTGCCGGAGCGGCGTGTGCCAGCGGCACTGGCAAACCCGCTGGGGAAGCGGAGATGGGCTCTGCCTTGGGTTTAAACCACGCGTCTCCTGGCAGCCCCGGGAAGCGACACGCAGCCCCCGCAGCACCTGGCACGCCAGCCCTGACGTCCCCTGCCCGCGAGGATTTACGGTAGGGCCTCTAATAAACAAGTCACGAGAGCCTGCACCGAGCAGCCAGCAGCTGCCGAGGCCGCTCCCCTCCGCACCACCGCACACGGGGCAGAGCCGGTGCCCCCGGCGCAGCTTTCCCACCCAGGCGGCACAAATCCAGCTCTGGGGCTGCTGCAGGAGGGACCCACCGTGGCCCCACGCCGTGCCAAGCTCATCGCCCGCCACCCCAAAGCCTTGGGCTGCTCCAAGGGGAGGTAGGTCTCGCCACGGGGCCGCTCTCCACCATGGGGGTGAGAAACCCAGGCCCCATCCTGCCAAACCTCAGCGAGCGCCCCAAAACTGCTGCTGCAGCGTCACGACGGACACCGAGGCCCAGCTTAGCCACGAGGGCAGGGTCC
>ML997655.1:858471-875396 GCA_010365825.1 Otus sunia | reverse complement strand
GGGGTGGGGTGGGGTGGGGTGGGGTGGGATGGGACTGGGGATGGGGTGGGACTGGGGGTAAGGCTGGGGAGCAGTTGGCCCTTTGGCTGGGGCCATCTGTGCTGTTGAGGAGCCCCGTGGGGGTTCGTGTTTCCCACAGCAAAGGGACTCGAGCAGGAGGTTCCTCCTGTATGGAAAATGGGGGAGGAAACGAATCCTGGGCGAGCCCCTGGCTGTGGGTCACACCACACCAGCAGCAGTGGGAGGCGTGTTGGGGTCTTCAGCCACACGCTCCATCCTCCTCCTCATCCGCCGCAGCTGGGATCTGGAGTTGCCCAGGCAAGGGGGGCTGCTCCCCAAAGCTGTGAGCCAGGAGCAGAGTTTTATGTTTTGCTATTAAAAATTGGAAATAGAGAGAGCATCCTGTGGGGCAGTGACCCTCCGCATGGCACCGACGGGCGGGGGGGCCCGGGGCTGCTGCACGGCCCCCCCGCTGCTGCGGCTCGGCCGGGAGACCCACATGAAAGGCCCCGCCGCGAAGGTCTTGCCGACATGAAACATTCTCCTTGTAATGGGCTTCCCAAGTATTTATTAGAATATTTTATCATATCTGAGGGAGGCAAACTCAGCCCTGCTTGATCTAGTCTAGTTGCAACTCCCTTTTGAAAGGGATGTTCTTCAAGGGAGTGACCTGCTAAGTGAATAAATTGACTCTGCCTCCGTTTCTCCCCGTCCCGGTATGTTGTGGAGATGAGGGGGGGCTGGAGGAGGCTGGTTTGCATAATTAACACGAGATAATATCGAGACCAAGCCCAATCCCCCTGTTTGTCCCCAGCCCCAAAAGACCAGGGGGCTGCGTGTGAAGAGCAGAGGTAGCCCCTTCCCTTTGGGAACCTCTTGGCGAGGGGGCAGTGACCCTGCCCAGGGTGTCTGCAGCCGCCCCCCTGCCACCCATGGGTGGGCGCTGGGTGGGGCTGGGGCTGGGCGAGGGGTGGGGGCTGCGACGGCAGCCCCGGTCCCCTGCACCCCGCAGCGCCCTACAAGCACCTCAGCCCTGGGAGGAGGGGGCTGCCCTCTGCAGCACCCCGTCCCCAGCCGGGGACACCTTCCCGGGGTGCAGAGTCGGCGGGAGGGGGGTTGGCAGCACCGCTGGGATCCGGCGCTGGCACCGGGCGAGCGGCCCCGGGAACCGGCCCGTCCTCCCCGTGGCTCCGTGAGAAGATGGGGCGGGAGGAAAGCCTCTAGCCTTTTGTCTGCGGGAGAGGAATTAATTATTTTGTTCTCTCATTACACTGGAATAAAATCCATTTGAGAGCAGCATAAATTTAGGTGCCTGAAGTGGCTTTTTTTAACATCCCGGGCAACATTTCTCTCCCTCTCTCATCCTTTTCCAAATCGTTTCTGTCTCATTGCGCAGCCATCGACGTTCCGGATGAAGCACAAGATGGAGGGGCCTTAACCAAAGGACGGCGAAGGGGCTGCGCGGGGCGTGGACCCTCCCCTGGGTGGGGGACGGGAAGGCGAGGCCCCAGCAGGGACCCCCGAGGAGCCCCCGAACCCCACAATCCGCCAGCGCTGGGCTGGGAGTTGCCAACAGAACACAAGCGGGGCTGGGAATGGTACCCGCGAGAGGGCCCGGCTGCTGCCTCCCGCCGCCCAGCGATGCTCAATTGTTTGGAACATAAAATGGAAATTAATACATACGGTTAAACTCCCCCTGGCATCCCCCCCCGCCCCAGCACCGCTCGCCTTGTTAATTGAATGGCACGAAGCAAATGAGGTCAGAGCTCACTTAAGCCAGACAAGGACACAGAAACACATCGCGCCGCCTGACAGCGAGGCAGGTCTGGCTACCTAGTGATGTTTGAGCATTCCTGCCAGGAACCGCTCATTAAAAACCTAAAAGACGGCTTAAGCATCCCATTAGAGACTCGCGGTCTGTAGTTCCTTCCCTCGCAGATACGGCGGCGGTGGGAGGCCGCAGGTAGAGGGATCAGAGCAGGGAGGAGGAGTGCGGGGCCGCATCCTGCCCCGTCGCCAGCAGCACCGGCCCGTGGAGGCGCGGGGCCCTTCGGGGTGCGGCGGCAGCGTGCGGGGGACCCTCGTGCACCCCGAGCGGGGGGGTGGGGGATGCAGGGAGAGGTGCTGCTGGCGGGGTGCTGCTGGAGCAGAGCAAGCCCTGTGCCGGGGACACGCTGCTGGGGCTGAGCTCCTGCTGCTGGCGGCGCCCAGGGTCCCCCCTGCCCCATCGCCTTCCTCGCGCTGCCCCCTCGCTCCGAAGGGACCCCCTGGGCCGGGGTTGGGGGAGCTTTTCCCACACCGTGACTCAGTTTTCCCAGCTCTGGCGGGGCAGCACGACCCACCCTGGCACGGGGCCACGGGCACTGAACCTCCCCGTGTTCAGGGTGTCCCCGGGATGGTCCCGGCTCTGCCTCGTGCCACGACTCCCCCCCTTGGGCCAGACGTTGCTGCTGCTGGTGGCCCGTACGTGTCCTGCCGGCAGTGGGTGGTGACTGGCCCTGGCTCAGCAGGACTCTGGGCAGAGGCAGCATGTGGGGACCTGCCACCCTGCAGATCCCCAGACCCCCTCCAGGCTCCCTCCCGCGAGGCTTCACCCAGATGAACCCAGCGGGGTCCGTGCTGGGGCTGTGAGTACCCGACCCAGGTACCCCGAGGTGCTGGGGTGGGGTCCCCACTCGCCATGTCCCCCCCGCCAGGCCCCCGGGGCAGGTGGGTGGTGGCACTCGGAGCCACCCCGGGGCTGCTTGATGCCCCCAGCCGTGAGCTCCCACGTCTCAAGGCCTTGCTCAGGCAGGAGCACTCGTGTTGCTGCCTCGGCGCTTCGGCTGCTCCAGCCGCCCCGTCCTCTCCCCGGCCAGCGCCGGGTGCCGGAGCAGAGCCCGCCCGTCCTCTCCCCGCTCCCGGAGGAGGCTCAGGGATCCAGCATTTCCCTCTTTAAACAAAGGCAGCGTCTCCCTGCGCCGCCGCTCATCCTCCTCCCGCTCCTCCGCTTCCTCTTGCTTTCCTTTCTCCTTCTCTTCCCTTTTTTTTTTTTTTAAAAAACAAGAAATGAGTTGTCTTCCCGCAGATGTGACTAAAAGCACTCTGGAAATGTCAGCCACTGCTGGAAAGGGACCCAGATAACATTTAGCTTTAGGTAAGAGAGTAGATTTTCTCTGCACTAATTCATATTTATAAGCTCTCCTGTTCCCGGGGAGAGCGCGGCACTGATAGCACTTGCTGATTGCTAGCGAGTGGAGCAGGGAATTGTTTTCATATCTGAGATTAAAGAGTGGTTTCTGCTCCCAGTGGCACCTGTGTATTTACGCTGGTCATTCTCAATTCATTCTTATAAGATTAAGACTGGAAATGGGAAATGGTTATATAGTGCCGAGCCCAGGAGAGGCTGGGGGCTGCGGGGGGGACGGGGCAGCGCTGGCTCGGTGGTCCCGGCACACGGAAGCCCAAGGTGGGGGGAGCAGAGCCTGGACCCTGCGCCGGGGGGTCTGCACCCCCCTGGGGGCTCCCGGTGGAAACGCTTCTCCAAGATGGGAACTCCTGGGCCAGATCCTGCGGGACGGTCCCTGCGCTTGGCCCCGGTGCCATGGAGGGGGATGGATGGCCGGAGCGGAGCGGGCAGCGGGGCGGACGCAGGCGTGAGATAGATTAGGGGAAAGATTTATTTCTATTATTATTTTTCAACACATCCTGAGGTTTGCGTCAGCTGATTAAAAGCAAACAAGTAAAGCTCTTCTTCTCCACGGTGGATCAAGGATTTGGGAACTTTTAGAGCTTTATTTAGTTTTTCTCTCTTTTTTTTAAAAAAAAAATCATGTTTGCGAACTGGCTGAGCAGCTCCAGAGAGAGTCAGAGCGTAAACATAGGGGAGAGAAAAAACCTGGTTGTGTTGGGGATTGCAGGGCCTGGAATTAGGGGGAGGAAGGGGAAAAAAAAAAAAAAAGGGGNAGGCGGTGGGGGAGGCGGGAGGGGTTTGGGGTGGAAAGGGAAAAAGGCGAAAGGAGAAACAAGACAATGGCAGAAGGCACCCCGGGGACTTCCTGAGAGGTTTTAGAAATTCAAAATACGCCTTAGAGCCTCAAAGCTGTGTCAGTCACAGCCCCGGCGCAGGGATCACTAAGGCTGCGGCCAAACAATACCAGATTGTCTGAGGAAGGTGGGAAAATAGGGGGTCTCAGCGGCTCCCGCTCACACCAGCGGTTCCGCTCGTCAAGCACGCGTTCCACATGAATCAATTCTGGACAGAGCCTCGGCATAATCCCCGCCAGCCTTGCTATGACAACTTGAAGGAGAATTCGGCGGCTGAGTGACAGCAGACGGAGAACTGACAAGGCAAAAGACTGCAGGACTTTCCTTCGCTTTGCCTTTTTTTTTTTTTTTTTTCCCCTTCCCNCCCCCCCCCCCGGTAACTTTTTTGGGGCAGCTCGTTTGAGCGCACACGTGTCCACGCGCTTGTGTGCTCACACGTGTGTGTGCTGCTGGTGCCCTGCGCTGCCGGAGTGGGCAGAGGGGCTTTGCTCTCCCCTTGCAGCCAAAACCACCCCCCTGACCTTGCCCCCCGCTCCTGGGGCCCCCCCGGCCCTTCCCGGCAGAGGGGGTTCTCGGGGGTCCAGCCCGGCTCTCCCGCCCCGTCGCTGCCCACGAGGCCGAGCAGCCCTCGCGTTCTGGGGAGGCTGCAGGGGGGACAGTGAGTGCACGGGGGGGCTGGGGGTGCCGTGGGGCGCCGGGAGCCCGCGGGAGCTCCGGCAGCGACCTCCACCCAGGGCTTTGGTGAGGGACACGTGGCGCTGGCACCTCGCCTGCACCCATCCCTGGAGCATCAGCCAAGGCTTGCTGGGGCTTTAACGCAGCCCCTGGGGGGGCAGAGGGCAGCTGCAGGACACACACCCCGCCCCGAGCTGGGGGCTCGCAGCAGCCCCTGCAAGGCCGTGGGTGTGCAGGCAGGGGGCTGGCAGGAGCAGGGTGCGAGCTTTAATAACCCCAGGCTCGTTATCAGCGGGGCGTGATGGGACGCGTGGCTCTGCCACTTGGCTGGTGTCACCCTCCGCCGTTTGTAATTTGCCATCGAGGGGCTCCCAACATCTTCCTCCCCCCCCAGCCGAGGAGTTGCCATCTCGGCCGGGCTCCTGGCCACGGGGACGGCCGAGCAGGCACCGGCAGCTCACCCCCACGCCGTGCCGGGGCAGCGATCGGCGGAGCAAGGGCTGGTTTGGGTGCGGGTGGGTGATTGTGGGGAGGGGGCCCGGCGACAGGGAGCTGCTCTGAGACCTTATTTAAAGATTACGGTGGTTAAAGACGCTTCTCCAGCCCTGCAGCTAAAAAAGATGCACTAATCACCTCCCTGCGCCTGTCGCCGCGTACCCCGGCCCTCCCGTGCTCCTGCCTCGTTAGGTAAATGGCGTGTGTGATTAATAATCATATCAAGAATAAAAAGTGCTTTTGTCACCTCTGGATCCTGCTCCTTTTCGGGCTCCCCTGTTCCGGTTCCACATGCCTGCTTGGGGAGGCAAGAGGTATAAAGGAAACTAATTAAAAATTGCCAGTGTCTTATGTTGGAGCATTTGGGTGCGTTCAGTAGTGAAAGACAAGCGTCTTGTTGCAAGAAAATCAATTTTACAGTTACAGGAGCAGAATAAATAGAGGTGGTGCGTTAAAGCAAGAGGATGAGCAGGGGCTCTGAGGGTGCCAGCTCGGCGCCTGCCGCAGGGATGCAGGACAAACCGTCCCGGAGGTGCTCGGTACCACCCCGAGCCCGTCCCGGGGCGGTGGGTGCCACAGAGCCACGGCTGCTCTCCCCCAGACTGTTGGTTTTGACCCAAAGCAGCTCTGCAAGTCAGAGCCGGGGCTGCTCAGGCCCACGGGGCCATTTCCAGGAAAGTCAGAATTGGTCCCCAAAAAGCCACCCTGAGCAGCGCCGCGTGGGGCCGGAGGGGTCACCCCGTCCTGACCCCCGGGCAGCGCCGCACGTCCCCGCTCGCGCTACGAATCCATTTCCCAGCCCCGCCGCGCCAACCCCTATCTGTATTTTATTTATATCGCCTCTCTCTCTGCAGGCATGTGGCTAAAATCTATTGGTTTTGTGCACAATTTCATTGTGTTTTTGGGGTCAGGAAAATGGTAAACAAGGCAATTATCCTTGGCGGAGGGGGTTAAACGCTGCTCACCCCGCACAGCTCCCGGTCCCCAGCTGGAGGGTTTCCCTGATGCTCAGGACAGTTATCAGCTGCCTGGAAATGAGGGAGCGGCAGAGGGGGGGCCCAAACTAAAATGACTTTTATGCTAAACTGGATGCGGGCGGGTGGGGAGCGGGGTGGGGGCGCAGCGGGACCCCCTGTCACCAGCACCGGGGTCTCTCTGCCATCGCCGCCGCCGTGACCCCTCCTGCTCCGCCGGCCCGGCTGGACGCGGCGTCCCCTTCCCGCCCCGGCAGGATTTTCTTTTCTTTGCTCGTCACACCAGGACAGCGCCGATCCCTAATCCTCAAATCGTCCCTCGCCGGTTTTACATACATCTCTAAGCTCCTCATAATAGATTTATTTAAAAAAAAAAAATTTAAAAGGGAAGGAAATAAAAACCCTTCTGTGGGTTATTACAGGATATTTTTGTTTTAATTGAAAACTACTCTGAGCATGGAGGGCCGGATCCTCGCCGGTGTAACCCAGCGCAATCAGCACCACTTGGGGGGATGAGACCCCCTCGTCGTGGTGCAGGATCTGGCCCGTCCTGCCGGAGCCCACCAGCCCCCTCACCGCTGCCGCCGGCAGCGCCCTCCAGCCCGAGCGGGGAGCTCGGCGTCCCTGGGGAGCGGATCGGGGGCGACTGGAGAAATGAGGGACCACGGCAGGACCAGCCCCTGGCGAGGGACCCCCCCGTGTCCCCCAACCCCAGCAAAACACCCCGGGGGGGGCTGGTTTGCAGCCTCGCACACACCGTGCCCCTCGCACCGCCCGGCCCCACGCCCGCAGGGTGGGAGAGGAGCCAGGGATGCCCCCGCACAGAGGGGAGCAGCCCCCTGCGAAGGGACCCCCCCTTCCTCCTGCACCCCATCATCATCCTCCCGCCGAGGACAGCCACGAGGCGCAGGGGTGACTTTTCGGCCGAGCGCAGCGAGAGCCGGGCTGGCTCTGGCGGGATTGTCTTGTTTCTCTGCACCAGATTGAAAATCGATACGGGAGAAAATTGAAAAATACATATTTGGGGTGACAGGGAGAGGGATGGGGGGCACCGGGTAAGGCCGGGGCTGCGGCTTCGCACACGCGGCGGGTGGATAAATCATCGCCTGGTCTGCGCCGGGCGGCAGAAGGAATTCCCTGGAAAAGAGGAGCCGGGGTTGCTCGGCTGGTTGTGGCAGGCAGGAGGGGTCCCCCGCCAGCCGCTCCCCCTCCTCAGCCCCCGGCGCCCCTCGGTCCCTGACAACCCCCCCGGCAGCTCTGAAGCACTTTTAGCCCTGCTAAAGGCTCCGCTCTTGCCCCCGTCACCCCGGAGCTGGCCCAGCTCTGGCCGAGGGGTCTCAGCCGGGTCAGGGGAACGCCGGGGGACGAAGCCCTCGCCAGGCCTTGACCTTCACACCCCGTATGTCCCCCCCAGCCCCCCCGGGCAGCTCCTGCCCAGCCCCCCGGAGATGGGGTTTGCTGGGGCATTGCTGGTGCCAGGGCAGCCGGGCAGAGGGGAGCTGCTGCAGCGCTCAACAAACTTCATTAAGCTGCTGAGATGGTTTCTGGCAGTTTGCTTGGCCAAGGGTGTTTTTCTTGGGGGGGAGAGAAGTTGCCTTGAAACCTCGGTTCTCTGCGGTCTGGGGAGAGAGGAAGGTCTCCGGGTGAATTAGCATTTATATAGCTGTGCCTTGCATTTCAAAACCCCCTTTATCTCTATTAGCACCTAATAAAGACAGAGCTTTGCTCTAATTCATAATTATAGCACTGGATGGAAATATTTGTGTTTCTATTCCCTGGGAGTTCGTCTCCAAACCCCTCAGCCAATTTGGAGTGAAAGATGACCGGGTTCCCCCAGCCCCACGCTGGGGCCGGCGAGGGGCTGCTCGGGCGCCTGCACCTGGGGCAGAGCTGGGGGTCCCCAAAGCCCCGGGGCAGAGCTGGGGTCACCCAAACCTGGGACAGAGCTGGGGTCACCCAAAGCCCCGAGGCAGAGCTGGGGTCACCCAAAGCCCCGAGGCAGAGCTGGAGTCACCCAAACCTGGGGCAGAGCTGGGGTCACCCAAAGCCCCGAGGGCCACAACTGTTTACACAAGGGCTCACTTGCTCAAGGGGTGTTTGCACGAGGGACCCTTGCACGAGGGGTGTTTGCACGAGGGCTCAGCTGCCCGGAGCAGGGCCAGCAGCGTGGGCAGCCGCTGCCTGCACGTCCCTCGAGGCCGGCTGCAGGGGGCACGGCGCCAGCCCCTGTCACACAAGCCCCTGCCCGGCGTGGCCCTTTTGGCCTCCAGAAGCCCCCTGGGCTCGAAGGGCCAGCGTTCCCTCGTTGGCTGTGGCCACCCAGGGCTGGATTTGGCCAGCGGCCGTGTGGCAGCTGCCAGGCCGGCACCCACCGCGTGGCCCCGGCACGGCTCTGCCTCAGCCGACAGCTCGTTGTGGATTCACGGCACTCCCCGGCACAAATGGGTTTAAACTACCTTAAGTGTTTCAGCAGGGAACTGGCGCTGGCGGTGTAACACTGTATTACCACAGCATTAGGAGTGAAGTATTGATCCTAATCCCCTGGTTCAAAAATAGGATTATCAGAAGGGGAGGGGAGGGAGGGAGCACGGGAGGATGCCCCGTCCCCATCCCCATCCCCGGCAGACCCCGGTCCCTGCGGTGGCGCAAGCGGCCGGGGGACCGCGGTGGTACCCGGGTGTCGCATCCCGCAGGGCGGCTGCACCCCCCGGCGCCAGCCCCAGCCCCTCACCGCCCCACGGCGACTCGGGCTCTGCGGGACGGGGCCGAAGCGGCGTTTGGGTGAGGGTGAGCTGCTGCCGCAGGGTTTCTTCCTCCTGCAAACCAGGTCGGCGGCTCCTGGTAGCAGCGACGGCGGCGTTAGCGGTTCCATGTGACTGTCTCCAGATGCACATTTCCATTCCCCGGCCCCAGAAGCACCATCTGCCCCGATCGATACCGACGCCTTTATTCCTGATTGATTGATTGACCGATAGAGCAAAGCGCCGCGGCTCAGTCCCTGCTTCCTCAGGCCTGGGGGCTTTGCTGGATTTCTACTACATTTTCCCCTCACTATTACTCTTTCTTTTACCCTTTGCTGCCCGGCGAGGGGGGGGCAGACCCCGGTGCCGGCTCCTAACAGGGTTGGCAGCCACGTGCCGCGCGAGGATGGGGCTGAGTGGGGCTGGGGGGGCTGTAGAGCTGCGAGAAATGGGGTGGCACCGAGGAGCAGGTTGCACAAAGGAGCTGCTGCCGTGCCCCGACCCCCCCCCCCACATGCTCCCCGCCCCCCCGGGAGCCCCCCGGGACCCCCCAGGGTTAATGGAAGTGGTTAGTCAGTCATGAAGGGGGGAAATGGATTCACTCCCATCCTCCGGTGTGCATCTTATTGCCTGTGACACGGGGCTGGATGGCTGCTTATTATTATAGATTAATGCATATGATTGAGGCTGGGGATGGATTTGGGGCTCCTCTGTGAAGGAAGGGGAGGGCTCCCTAAAGCCCCCCCATACCCTACCCACCATCCTGCCTCCTCTACCCCAGCCCTGGGCCCTTCTCCCCCGGCTTGGCCCCGGCACAGGGCCCGGCTGAGCCCCGCGGCACGGCCGTCCCCTCCTCGGCTGTTTGCTTCTCCCTGCCTGGCTGACTCTGAATACAGTTCGCATTTCACTCCTAATCTCCTCTCCTTAGTTTTTAATCCCCTCTCTCCTCCAGGGATGCTTTTCCCTCTCCTCCCTCGCCTCCTTCCCTTCCCTCTCTCCCTTCGCCCTCCCCCTCCCCGCGAGACAAATTACCCTTAATGATATGCTGAAGGCCATGACACCCATGTTGTCTCTTTGTCATCCTTCGCGGTGCAGCGTGAAAAGATAATACAAAATGCGGCACTTATCTACAATTGAGCGCCAAGACAACTTGCTAATCCCTTAATAACGTGGCGGCCAGGGCCCCGTCGTCGGCTGGTGGCTCCCGCCGCCGCATGCCAAATCGCTGCCGCCGCTGCCAGCGCCCGGCCGTGCCCCTCGCCGCTGCCGCGGGACCCCCCGGCTCCCCGTGGGTCAGCGGGGGCAAAAAAACCTCCATGAACGGCCCCGAAAGGATGCGGCGAGGGGCTGGGAGCGCCAAGCGGCAGCGTGGGGGGGGCGGGAGGGGGCTGCCGGCCCCAAGGTTAAAAGGGTCGTGTCCCTGCGGGCCTGATCCTGACCCCGCTGCTGCTCCTGGGAAGCCCGTCCCTGCTGGCAGCTCTCTGCTGTGGAGCGGAGCAGGGCCCGGCCTCGCTCTGCACCGACCCACCGCCCGGCTTGTGCCCCCCGTGCCCACCCCCCCAGGCCCCGCGGGGGGACGAGCATCGCCGCACCCACAGCGTGACTGCCCGGGACGGGGACCCCGGGGCGCCCCGGCTCCGGCATCCCCCCACCCCACGCCGCCCTGACGGACAGAAATTGCCACTTAATTTCCGGCTTCCTTTCCCCTTCCCACCCCCGCCGTGATTTACCTCTCCCCAGAGGAGCCCAAAAGCTGTAAACACACTTTTATTTGTCAGTTGTATCCCTGCAGCCGGCGAGGCTGTTGAAAAGGTAATATATGATTTCAGTCCTCTTTGCTTGATGATGTCGGGATTAGGAGCCCTACATATTTTATAGAAACCTCTACATGATCTTCCTTTATAAATCATTTAAATAGGAGTGTCTTTTCTTGGTGTGTGATATAAAATATTTACTGGAGTGGATGAAGGCTATTCATCCGTGTTTACCCTCCCGCTTTCCCGACCGGCTGCATTTACAAACAGCTCAGCCCGGCGCAGCCCTTCGCCCGCTGCCTGCCAGGGGCCGGTTCAACGGCGGCACCGGGAGGGCCACAGCCGGGACGGGCTCCCCGGGGGCAGGAGCCCACCAAGGGGAACTTTGGGGGCTGGCGCATCCCCCCAGCTCTGCTTTGCTTTAACGATTTTGGTACAGCACCGCAGAGCATCCTCCCGTCGTGCCCACCAGCCCTGTGACCCCGGGGCGTGCTCCAGCCCGCAGAACCGGGGTCCCCCGGCAGCTCCTGCGTTCCCAGGGCCGGACCCCCCCATCCCTGCTCACCCCAGCGCCGCCTCCAGCCCCGGCAGCCTCCGCAGCATCCCGCTCCCCACCCCATTAGCATTCATTGCAATTCTTTTCATTTGTTACCTGGCAGGGGAATGAAAACACGTTGTTCCCCCCAGCAGGGTGTTTCCTACAGCGAGCCCCAACTTTTCAATCATTTCTTGGCACCGCCATGGCAGAGAGCGGCCCCCCCGCCCCCCGGGCAGGAGCCATTGCTATTAAAAGGCTCACCCAGGGGCATGTATTTTACATAAGACGCTGTGTACATGCTGTGCAACATTCAGGAGGATCATGCTGGAGCAATTGGTCCGAATATAATGCCGGTTACCTTGCGAGAGAGCAGCTCGCCGAGGGGAAGGGATGCTCGCTCCGTGCCTGGGGGAGAAAATCACTCCCCGGCGAAGCTCTGGGGGCTGGCAGAGGGCAGGAGCGTGGGGGCGTGGGGGCTCGGGGCTTCCTTCGCCTCTGCTGCCAGCCAAGCCGGGCTCAGGATGGGGGCAAAGGGGTGGGGAAGGCTCCCCCCCCGGGCACGGGCGCGATGCTCTGACCCCCGAGATGCTCTCACCGCCCGCACCCCACTTCCTATGCTGCTCCCACGCCCGGGGGGCTGCAGCAGCCCCCAGCCCACCCCCCCTGCGAGGCCGCCCTCGCCGCCTCCTCTCCCTGGGGTGGGGGAATTAACAGCTGAAGAAAACTAAATGTCTAGTGGCCTGAAAAGTTTCATTTCCTGCGAGCAGGGCCCTGCCAAACGGCATGTAAAGGAGGCTGCCATCGCTGTGCGCAATTACACACCCGGCTGCCTTATTTCATGGAAATCAATGGCCGCCGAGGGACAGCGCGGGGGCTCCACGCACCCGCCTCCCCCCCTGCCCGTTCCAGCCGCCCGCCGGCACCAGGCCCGGCCCCGCATCCCCATCAGCCGGGAGCAAAGGTGCCGGCGATGCCCGGGCAGCGGCGACGGGAGCCGGCATCCCCCTCCGCCCGCAGACGCCTCCGCCGCGGCTCAGCGAACTCCCCGCTCTCCCCTCTCGCGCTATTTTCATAAATCATCCCCCCGGTCTGGTATTCTCCTGGGTGCTCGGCAGCCGGCAGCTTGTTACATGAACGTTTCTGGTTGTATCGCTTGTAGCTATCAGGAGATAAGGCTGGGGAGAGGGATGGCGGGAGGGCGGGCAGGGACTGAGCGCAGATGTGACAGCCAGGTAGCAGAAAACAAGCAGCGGGGACGGCGGCTCCCCCAGCGCCGCTTCAGCAGCGCGTCCCCCGCCAGCCCGGCTGCCTCTCACGGTGACGGATGCGCGCTCTCATCGTCAGAGCCGTGCGGGAACAGGGCAGGAGCCGGCGCCGGGAGCTGCCGGGGAGGTGCCGGAGCCTGGGAAGCGCCAGCGAGCCCACGGTGAGCACAGGGTGCTCCGGGGTGCTGCGGGGTGCTGCGGTCCCTTGCGTGGGACAGGACCAGGGGATGCAGGGAGGAGCCCCCCAGCCCTGATGAAGCCGGCTCCGGGCTCGGCTCTGCACGGCTGCGGCAGAGGGAGCTGGATGGCACCATCAAACCTCTGTGGCCACCATGTGAACCTCGGTGGCCACCGTGCAGGCTGGTGCATCCAGGAGCCTGAGGTCTGTGGCATCCACGAGCCATGTGCGAAGGCACGACGCCACGAGGGACGCAGGGAGGCAAAGGGGCAGCCCAGCCTCTGGGAATTCATTTAAACGGAGCAAATTGAAGCCAGATGCTGAGGAGGGGTCATGGGGCAGCTGGCGGGGAGGGCGCCCAGAGCACGTGGCTGGGGTGGAGGGCAGCATTTTGATGGGTGGGGTGGCCAGAGGGGTGGTCAGAGCACTGGGAAGCTTGAGGGATGCAGCAGCCTCTGCAGAAAGGAGTATTTTTAGCACAGGGGGGCTCCCAGCCCCCTACTCTGCCTCGAGCAGCCCGGGGCAGAGCTCGGCTCAGCCTGTTTCTCCCAGCACACTGTGGCCGGGGCTGATCCCAGCGCTGCTGGAGGAGCCGGGGCGGCATCTCCGCCCGAGCAGGCACCGGGCTGGTCCCTCCGCGGTGCAAAGTACGGCAGGGAAGGGACCTGCCCGGCTCAGCATCCCTCCTCTGGCTGCATTTCGCCCGCAGGCTCCTCAACCCAGAGCAAGAACGAGAGGAGGGAGCCCAGAGACGCGCCAGGGGAACTGGTGAGCTGCTGGCCGGACCCTGAGCCTCGCCGAGGTGTGAACGGGACGGTATCACCCTCCTGAGCAAGCTGCGATCGGGCTCCTGCGCCGTCTGCAGCTGTAAGTTCGCGTCAGGCGGGATATTCCACGGGCCAGTGGAGCACGAGGCGCCCGCTGCCTCCATGGGATTAAAAGAAAAAACTATTAACACCGAAATGCTGAAGCGGAGCGGCGTGCCGGCGGGGAGGTGTGTGCTGTGCCCGGGCAGCTGCCGCCACCGGGACCCCGGAGCTGCCCCGGGGCCTTTGCTCTGGAGCAGATCAGGATCAGGGTGCTGCAGGGGCGCAGCCACGGCCCCGCCACCTCCCAGAGGTGCCCTTGGAGGTGCAGCTGGGGTGACCCAAAGGTGCCCGTGGCCACCAGCACCCCAACACCTGCCCCACAGACACACGAGCTTCGTCCCCCCGCAGCGGCAGCTCCTGCCAGGGCCGGGCACGGGTGAGGCAGTTGGTCAGAGAGAGATGGAGCTGAGCACGTCTGGGGCTGGGAGGAAGAGGAGGAGGAGGGTGCAGAGTGGGCTGGAGCAGGGCCGTGCCGGGAGAGCTCCATCACTCAGCACCGCTCAGAATTACAGCACATGGGGAAAGCCGAGGTCCATGAGCCCCCCTCATCCTCCCTCCCCTGAACATCTGGAAGGGGGCAATGGCCCTGGCCCCCCCGTGCCCACCCCAAGACCCGGGGTCCTGATTAATTGGTGCAGCCACATCCCGGAGTTAACGAGCCCTTAACACAGTGTGTGGAGGTGAAGCCGCATCTCCATCAACCCCGAAATCCCGACTGCCGGCGTAACGGAGCCATCGGCCTTGGGGGCTGCTAGCACCCACGCAGCTGGAAAACCCCAGCAACGGAAAATTGGTGCTGGAGGAGGCTCAGGCCTGTAAAAACCCATTTCAGACACCACCAGCCATACGTGACGGCCCCCCTCCCCCCCGCTGCCTCCCACCCGCCCGCGGTGCCGGCTGCGTTCGGGGGCATCGCCCTGGCAGCTGCCCTGGCTGCGGTTGTGGCCCCCCCAGCCCGACAGCACCCCGGGGCGAGGGGGTCCTGGGGGTGCCCCACCCCATCCCTCAGCCCTGGCTCCCCCACTCCAGCCGTGGCCCTGGGGGTGCCCAGACCCTCCCTCATCCCTGCGCCCCGTCCTGCCCCTTGTCCCCTCCAGCTGCAAAATCACAGCTGGGACCAAGGATATTCGGGGGGTCACGGGGATGGAGGGAAGGTCCCATCACAGGTTGGGGATCCCCCCGGGGCTGGGGGCTGTTTCCTTCCCCTTCCTTCGCACCCGCCGCCACGTTTAAAGAGAAGAGGTTTAAGCCATGTTTCATTTCTCTGGGTCAGCATGCAGTGGAAATCTTTGTTTTCCAGCAGCGCCAGACACTTCAAATAAAGAAAGAGACGGGGAACCCGTTCCTGCTCCCCGACAGCCCGTCCGCTGCGGCGGGTCGTCCCCCCCCAAGAGTCTCCGCAGCCGGGCAGGGAGCCGCGGTTCGGGGAAGCTGCCGGCGGGTTTAGGATCCGGCGAGAAACGGCGACGCTGGGGAACGACCCCGGGACCTCGGGCTTCCCTCGACCCGGGGCTCGACCCCGCGGTGGCTGTTTCAGCTCCAATTACCAGCTGCATTAACGACCCGGCTCCAATCGCCCCCCCCGCAACTGGCATCTGCAGCGGGTCCCCACGTCCCCGCTCCCCTTCGCATGGGGGTGGTGGGACCCCCCGAGCCCCAGCCAGAACCGCGCCGGCGGGCGATACCCGGTGCTGCCGGGGCTGCAGCACGAGGAGCGTCTGGGCCTGGACCAGCCCCACGAGTCCTTAAATCAAACCTCGACGCCTCCGCGAGAGAGACGAGCTGCCTGATCTAAATGATCCCTTTCAGGCCTTAAAAATCCATGACTCTATTAATTAATTACTAACGATGATCCGTCTCAGCCTTGCGCCTGCCAGTCTTCTATTTTTAACTCCGTATTTCCAACCCCCAATGTTAAAAAAATCATGAGTCAGGCCTCAAAAAACCCTGCTGAGTGGGTCTAAAAAATCACCTTTTTTTGGTGAGTCTGTGCCGGGCCCTTTTCCCGGCACTTTTCACTGCCCCAGCCCGTCGCAGGCAGCGACCGTGGAGCTCGACGCGGCACCCGCTCCCCGGCCGCCGGTGCTGGTATTTCTCCCCGCTCCTGGCACACAGATGGCCCTTATTAAAACGCAAAATTAGTCCTTCACTGTTTCGTGGCAAACTTCAGAGCCTTGGATCGGCTGTATGAGCCTGACTTAATTAACAGCGGATTGTTCCTATTCTGCTAATTATGCTGAAATACGCATTAAACGCCGGGAATGAACACGGGCCGCACAAAAAAGTTATTTACTACTTAAGGAAAAACAGAGCAGGCGGGGGGGTGCCCTCCCCTCCCCTCCCTGGCTGGGCCTGCTCCTTCCAGGGGTGGGAGGGTTGGCACGGGACGCCTGCGATGTCACCTCCGAGTGGCTCTGGTGGCCTCCCGGGGTGTCACCTGCTGCCCCGGCACGGGGGAAACGGAGGCAGAGGCGGGTGAGCACCGGGGCTGCGACAGCGCCCGGGGAGACGCTGGAGCATCCCAGCCCCCAGCCCCCACCCACCAGGCTGCATCGCCTCCAATAATTAAGTACTATCAACAATTGCATATTAATTAATTTAATATCCATTATTATTCATTAACGCGGTAATTAAATCCTTCCCGTAATTAACACACCACCCAGCAGAGCGGTCTGGCTTCACAGCCCCGTCGCATCGGGGGGAGGTGGCTGCACCGGCGGCGGGCGCAGAGCCCAGCGTGGCCACCCCGGTGCTGGCGTTGGCCCCCCCCAGCTCCCGGTGCCGGTGGCGGGGTCGGACCCCCCCGGGGACACGGCGCGGCTCGGCCCGAAGCACCGCGGCGTCGGGAGGGAAAGTGATTTCTCAAAAGCAAGGGCCTCACACGACATTTATTTTTATTTTATTATAAAAAAATACAGAATCCAAATGGGGCGGTGATCCGGTTACCATCAGCACGACGTCGAGGACGAAAGCGGGGGGGGATCGGGGGACGGAGCGGGGCGGGACGGAGACCAGCACGCGCAGAGCCGGCGAGGGGCTGCACCCCCGGCACAGCGAAGCCCCCAGCCCCCGCCAGCCTCGCTGCCGCCGGCGCCTTTCCACTCTCCCACAGTCGCTGTACACAATATAGATATTTATATATATAATCTATATATATATAAAACACAGACCGAAGGCCAGGTTTTGCCATCGCCGCTCCCCCGCCAGCCGGCACCGCGGCAGGAGGGTGCTGCCGGCTCCTCGCCGGGGCCGGGCGGGTGCTCAGCGCCCGGCTGGGTGGGTGCTCAGCGCCCGGCTGGGTGGGTGCCCTCCCTCACCCCCTGGATAACCACGAAGCTTTCGCTCACCTTCGAGAACCACAACCTGGTCTGGACACACGGGGACAGGGATGGGACGGCAGGGAATGTGAT
>ML997655.1:832605-847181 GCA_010365825.1 Otus sunia | reverse complement strand
GGGGTCCCGGGCGTGGGGGTCCCCTGGCTCCAAGGGCACCCGTCCTTGCGGGGCCAGGCGCTGAGATACTTAAAATCTCCCTGACGCTTTCATCTCCTGAAATCTCCTTCATTCAAATAGTCACAGCGTGATCAGGAGTAATAAGCCTATTACAGAGCAAAATAAAACACAGCAGCTTCCCCCCCCCCCCCNCGCCCCGAAAGCAGCCCCCAACCTCGCCCGCCGCCCTCTCGCTGTCTTTTAAACACAACCTGATGAAAATTCAGCTGCGGAGCGGCCAACGCCAGCCCCCCGCCAGCCTCTGTCGTGGTCCCCCCGCCCCGGGAAATTGGCACAAAGCGGCTCCTCGGCGCTGGGGGGGCGGCGGGGAAGGGCCCCCGCGGGAGGAGGCGCCTGCCCGACCCCTTTCGGCAGCGCTACGGCCCTTTTCTTCATTAATCCTGTTGCTCGGCTGGTTCCTGGCGTGGCCGTAGCCAGCCACGGGCTTCACACCCGCAATGCCGAAGCTGGTTTTCCCATCTGTTTCCCTTCCTCCTCGGACCGAGCGCGGCGGAGCCCAGCGCCAGGAGCTGGACGGGGCCGTCGGCGGATTCTGGCCACGTGTTGGTCACCGTGTCCTGGTGACAGATTCGTTTTCTCCGCTCACGAGCGGCCACAGCGCTCGGGGCAAAAGCCACTTGCAGGGCCCGGGAGGGGATGGAGCTGGAGCCGGACACCTGGGTCCATCCAGCACTGGCTCAGCGGGGCTGGGCGTTCCCCCCGCCCCGTCCCCCCGCCCTGCCAGCGCCGAGGCTTATTTTAACCGTGTTGGTAAAATGTTTTGCGTGGCCTGAGAGTGAGCGTGGCCACCTCGGCCATGGCACAGCAACCGTCAGGCTGTGCCGGGGGATCCCAACGCCCCAACCCAGCCCAGCCCCGGTGCTTGCAGGGATGAGGTGACGCTCGGGGTTACGGCAGGAGCCGCCCGTCCTCGGCCTCACCCTCCCCGGCCCCGCAGAACGGAGGCGGTGACGAGCCCCGGTCCCGGCGGGGCCGCGCGCTCCGGCAGCGTCCCCAGCGCCACGGCGGCGGGGCAGAGCGGGGAAGCGCGTCTCGGGCTGCGGCTCGTGGTACGCCTGTAATGTGGTCCTGAGGGACCCACCGTACACACATCACCTAAATTATTTAATTTCTCCAAACTGCTGCACCTTTATAAATCATTAAAAGCTCCTTTTGATCTGTGTTAATGAGGTTTCCTGAGTGTGGTGGTTGGAAACACACTTTGGCGCCAGATAGTGAATCAGCTAATTAAAAAAATAAAGAAGGAGCAAACAGGAGCATGGCGGGGCAGGAGAAGGGGTGGGAGGTGGTGTGGGGTGATGGCACGAGGGCTCCCCACAACCACACCGGGCGGTGGAGGGACAGCAAGTGGTTTAGGGACCCCCATTATGGAGGGACAGCAAGTGGTTTAGGGACCCCCATTATGTTACTCCCCTTTCTCTTCCCTTCTCTTCCCTTCTCTTCTCTTCTCTTCTCTTCTCTTCTCTTCTCTTCTCTCCCTCTTCCCCTTCCCCTTCCCCTTCCCTTTCCCCTTCCCTTCCCTTCCCTTCCCTTCCCTTCCCTTCCCTGGCAGAGCGAGAGAGGCGGCACCAACCCCAATCCAGCAGGACCGAACCGAACGGCGGGGACAACACCGGCACAATTACAAACTTACGTTTGAGCCCCGTGCCCGTTAGCTGCTGCTTCGCTGGGCCCGCCAGGCTGCGGGTGCCACCCTGTGGGCTGAGCCCCCATCACCTGCAGCCCCTCACTCCCCCAGGGACCCTTTTTTGCCCTAAGCCACACCACAACCTCTCCAGGGGCTTCCACTGGGGAGTGCCGGGAGCGCGCCGGTCCCAGCGGCGACCACGTCACCTGGAGGTGCCGGTGCTGGCCAAACACGGGCAGGCTGGGGGCTGTCAGTCCTGATCGCTGCCATGGGGTGTGTGGGAGCCCCCTGAGCCCCCAGCTCGGGGCAGGTGTGGACAAAGGGACACGGGGACTGTTTTGGTTGGGGACGGTGGGTGCCATCACGGAGGCTGAGAGCCCGGGGTTGTCCCTTTGCTTCAGCTGGCGGTGGCGGGTCCCCAACCCGGCCGGTGCTCCGGGACCAGCCCCCGTCTTCGGGGAGCAGCGGGACGGGGTTGATGGTGGGAGCTGACGGGTCCGGCAGAGCGGGTGTCAGCGTCACTTTGCCAGCCCTGACAGCTTTAATATCAATATTTATCTCAACTACAAAACTCCGAGCCCAGCTACATATTCAGCAGCTCGATTACAGTTATCTGGGCTGACGGTGACGGCTCCCGCGGACGGGAGGTTAGTTTGGGCTTAATGCCGTTTGACAGCCCCGGCACAGCCATGGCCGGCAGCTGCGCACTGGGGACAGGGACAGGGATGGGGACAGGGACAGCAGCACCACTCACCCCCACCGCCTACATCGGAGAGACGGAACCACGCTGGCAGTGGGATGTGTGACCAGCTCAGCACGGAGTGAGCCCCCCGAACCCCCCTGGCAGCCCCCTGAGACCCCCGGCACCCGCTGTCCCCAGCGGAGCCAGCACAGGGCAGCGAGCAGGGGCTGCCCGACCCTGCCTGTCCCCACAAGCCTCCCCCGACACACATCAGCCTCCTCAGCCACCGGGGCCGGCCCGGCACACCCTGGCTTGGCTTCGGCATCAGCCTCCCCCAGTCACCCCTGGCGCAGCGTGCTCTGGTGTCAGTAAATCATTAACGGATCCCTCATTAGTGCATTTCTCCATGCGGCATCTGAAGGGTGCAGACCCCGCTGGGGCAGGACCCCAAAAACCAGGTCTCTGTTATTTTTTCATTCTTAAAATCTTGGCAACTCTGGCTGTGAGCCCCTGCCCCGGGCGCTGGTCTGCAGCACCGGGCGGCGGTTTCACGGCACCGGCAGTTCCCCCGCGGGCACCACGCCAGCTCTGCTGCGAACCCCAACATTATTCCTTCTAAAACCTACTTCTTTCCCAACTTTCTGGGGGTACCACAGAGGCCCCTGGCTTGCCCGTGCTGGCACCGCGCGGTTGCGGTGAGCCGGAGCACGCGGCGGGAGGACGAGCCGGCACACGCAGCCGCCCGGGCGGACGGGGAGCGCAGGGCATTGTGGGTAATGTATGCAAATTGCCATGCAGAGCCGCCACTGGCCAACCGGCCACCGGCCTTCACCAGCCCCGGCACCCCCTGAGCCGGTGCGGGCTGGCACCGGCGATGCCACTGGCCAAGGACCGATGCTGGCCCCACCGGCCGGCTCAGCCTGCCCCCCCACCCTCGCTGCCTCATTTATGGGTGTTTCCCTTTCCCACCTTTTAATGTAAATGACAAAAAATCCCACAGCAGCAACCAGACACCCGAGAGCAGAGGTAACCTCGTCCCGGCTCGGCCGCGCTCCCGCAGGAGACAACGGCTCCTGTTACCTGGGGCAACGGCGGGAAATTATGGCTGGCATCTAAATTGCCATCATTATGCTCCAGAGCCAACACTCCCCATTTACACTTTATTGTCATCTTTTGCTTTAGGGAGATGCTGAGGTATTACAGGCCGGGGTGGCAGAGCGGGATGCGATGGGATGCGCAACGAGACAGACACGGAGATAAATGGGTGCACCCGAAGCCGTTATTTCAGCCTGTTTGCACATCTAGAAAAAGAGCAGCAATCCCCCGCTCCCCGGGCCGGGGGGGGGCTTTATAACAGGGAAGAAAACAAAATTTGTTTAAATGCAAGCGCCAGCCCGTCGAACCGCCGGCGGCAGAGCGCCGGTGCCTGGACACAGGCCACGTCGGAGACGTTTCCCACCAAACCGGTGCCGCAATCGCAGGCGAAGCAGCCGCCGGCTCCCTCCTGCCGCGGCGAGCGGCCCGACGGCGGAACCCGCCCGGCGCCACGCTCCGCTCTCCCTCCAGAATTCTCCAGGATTCAGGCGGCGGCTCCAGCTGCACCGGGCAGGTGATAAAGTGACTTGGATGGAACCACAATTGCCCTGAACAAACCGCTGCGTGCCCGGTACCAGGCTGGAACCCCCTGCGGGGCCACCCCCAAGGGCACTCATGGGCACCCCAAAGCAAAACTGCTCCTGATACTTGTAAGACCAAGTTTATTCTCCCCACACGCTTTATTTGCAAATTCACCCAAAGAAAATGAAAAGGAAAACTCGGGCACCATCCCTCCCCCTGCACCACACGGGGGGTGGGGCAGAGGATGGGGGAGCTCCGAGGGAGAAGAAACCTGGTCTTTCAAGTATTTTCAAGGGAAAAAGGAAAAAAGCAAGGGAGTTCAAAAAATGAGAAGCTTTTCAGGGAAGAGCCAGGGCTGCTGGGCCTACCCGGCCCCGTGCCAGGCTCTAGGCTGCGTTTTGTCATGCCCAGGATTGGGAACCTGCTGGGGGTTCCCTGCCTGCCCGGGGATCCCCTCCCGCCCGGGCGCCGCCGCACAGGGGAAGCTGGAGCTTGTGGCACCACACGAGTCTGGGACCAAATCTGAGCTTTTATGGCAAGCGCTGGTTAGGTGGGAGCCGGGTGGACAGATCCTGCTCCCGCGGTGCAGGTGTGGAGCAGACAGGTTTCTCCCTTGGGCTCCCGAGGTTACTCACTTGTCTGGAAAAAACACAGGTGTCAATTGGAAATATGTATTTTTGGCACAAATACTCCATTTTCCCCGTGCCAGGGCCTATCCCAGGGGGACGAGCCGTGCCCTTTGCAGCAGCAGCCCCTTTGCGGGTGCTCTACCCTCGCCCCCCAACCAAAGCTCTACCCTCGCCCCCCAACCAAAGCTCCCCGGAGCCTCCAGCTCACTGCAGTTCACACCACTCACCCCTCATTAACATGGATGCTCGTTAGCCCAGCACTGAGACTAATCAATACTGCCATTAACGGACTATCCTGAATTAATGCATTTTAACCCGGCAGGCCTCAAGATATTGGTCATTCTTCCACTTAACACGGCAGGAGGAGTTTCCCCCTTCGCCGGTGCCCGGCAGCGGCTCAGGGAGGGACGTGGGGTCAGTTTATCCCGACCAGACCCGTCCCCCCGTGGCGCTGCCGAGGGGGAGCAGGACCCCAGCGCAGGAGCCCAGGAGAGGCGACTGCACTGGGAGCCTCCTTTCTCCCCCGGGGCTTCGCTGCTGGCTTTCAGCTTCGCCACCAGATTTTGGCTTTTCCACCAGCTCTTGGTCAGCCCACGGTTGCCAGATGCTTCCGCTCATCAGCCCAAGGGAAGGGGCAGCCTCTGCCCCATGGCTGTGGGGCTTGGGGACCCCCGAGAGGGCTCTGGGGCCTCCGTCCCAGCATGGGGACCCCCAGGACCCGACTCCCCGGTGCCACCCTGGCCCTGCAGCTTGCCCAGGCTGGTCCATCGCTGTTGCCAGAGGTGACAGAGCCCAGGACCCCGGTCCCCGGCCCCTCGGGCACCCCGGTCAGCAGCCTCCGAGCTGTTCCCCCCACCCCCGGCACCCCAGAGCCCCCCTCCCCTGCTGCTCCCTGCCTGGCTCGCAGTGCCTCTGGCTAAACAGAGATCAGAAATGTTAGATCTTTCTTAACATCTCCTGCCAGCACTGTCAGTGGCCCTCTCCAGAGTACCAGGGCCCTCTGTTATGTAAACACAGCACATTCTCTGTCAAAGATTAAAAAAAAAAAAGGCTCATTTGCACATAAAAGCAGCCTCTGCACTAGTTACGGGCACTGTGGCATGTAAGGAAGGCTGTAGGTTAAACTCAATAATAAAGCGAGGGGGTGCAGAGGTCCCCGCTCCAGCTCACCCTCCTTCAGCCCAGCCCTGGCCGCTCCCGGCCGGACTCTGTGGCCACCCAGCAGCACCAGCCACGAGCCCACGGGCCAGGGCCCAGCAAGGCATCGAGATCTGGAGGGGCAAGACGTGGGTGAATGGTCCCGATGCCCCCTGCTGCCCCCTGGGACCCCCACTCTGACCTCCCTGTCCTGCTGCTCCTCTGGGCCCCCCTCGCATCAGCCACTTGCCCGTGGCACCCCCAGACCCTGCTGGACCCACAGCCGGGCACCGGCCCCATCTGCTCCGCTCAGCATCGCGGCCGGACCGGGCCACGCTGCCCCACGCCGCTGCCCGCAGGCTTTGGGGAGCCCCGCGGGTGCCTGGGGGGTGCAGCTGCGAGCGGGGCTGAGCGCTGCCCTCGCACCCCGGCACGGCCAGCGGCACCACCGGGCTTGGCCACCAACGAGCCATCGCTGGCTAACGGGGCACAAGGAGCCACTCGCCTCTGGAATCGTGAACGCAGCAACATCCTTTGCTGGCAGCGCTCGGCGCGGGGTGAAGCGGTGCCTGCAGGGCACTGGGGGGTGGCTCTGGCCGCGGCTGCCCCTCGCCCTCCCCGGGGAGCCCCCGTGCCCGCCCGGCTCCAGGGATGGCGGCAGCCGGCCGGACGTGCAGCCGAGGTCGGCACAAATTTAATCAGATCAGAAATTCATTGTCGGAGAGACGACGGCTGGAAAGTGTAACGGTAATTGCGTTAGTGCCGGCGGGCCCGCGGCCTCGCCACGCTGCTCCTGGAGAGCTGGGGGGGGCACGGCGGGATGGGCACGGCAGCGCCGGGGCGGGGGGCTCGCCGGGGGCCCAAAGCTCCCCCCCTCGCCGGTCCCAGCAGGCAGAGAGGTGCCAGGGTTGTGCAGGGCGAGCAGGGCGCTGCGAGGGCAGGCGGCCAGATGGTGCGAGGGCAGAGCCGCCGCGGGAGAGGGGGTTTGCGGTGGCGGCTGATGGCGGAGGTGAGCGGGGCAGCGGGCGCCGGCGGGGGGAGAGGAGACGCCCCCACGCGCTGCGGGACACAGCTCGCCACAGCCTGGCATGCGTGTGCCGACCCACACCTGCGCCAGCCTGTGTGCACCCATCCCCACCCATCCCCTCGCACACCCGCCCCTCGCACGCCCATCCCTGCACACACTCGTCCCCTCGCACGCCCAGGCCTGCGTCCCGCTCGCGTCCCCGGGGCCGTGCAGCCGCTCCCAGCCGCGTGCCAGCCCGTGCACGAGGCCACGCGTGCTCATACGTGCTCCAGCTGCTCACGCTGAGCGCCCTAATTAACACGTCTGGCCAAGCGGGCGGGCGCTGATAACGGGTGCGGGACGGGAGCCGCTGGGGGTTATCTGCCCGCGGCAGCCGGGACCCCCCGCCGCCCGCGCCGGCTCCGCGCCACAGCCCGCTGGGACGGCTGGATCAAGGCGCCCGTTTGGGGGGCTCCCGTGGGGGGACGGGGTAAACAGCCCCCGGAGCTGACCTCGTTAGCACTGCCA
This sequence comes from Otus sunia, assembly GCA_010365825.1. Lineage (NCBI taxonomy): Eukaryota > Metazoa > Chordata > Aves > Strigiformes > Strigidae > Otus > Otus sunia. The sequence continues at coordinate 839,895 of ML997655.1, read as the reverse complement.
AGCCCCAGCGCTCGTTAAGGCTGGTCCTAGCAGGGGCAGCGGCACCGTGCCGGCCTCTCGTCCCGTCCGGTGTCACCTCCCGCCATCCCGCAGCACCGCTGCAGGGGCAAGGGGCAGCCCCTCCTTGGGGCGCCCAGGCTGGAGGGGGATGCTCGGAGAGACCCCTTGGTCCCCACCAGGTGACAGCCACCACCGCCCTAATCTGGTGGTACTCGGGGCGCAGCGCACGCTCCAGCCCGGCCGCAGTGCTGGTGCTTGTGCCGAGCGGCTCGTGGGCTGGTGGCCAGGGTGGCTACGAAGGGCAGTGGGAAGATCAGCATCAGCCCCGTGTCCCTGAGCCGAACCAGGCGCTGCCCCGGTGCTCCCCGGAGCCGTCTGCAGCCGCAGGAGCTGCCGTTGGGCTCATCACGAGCCACGATGGGGACTTGGTACAAATGTGACACCGACGCAGCAGCCGCTGCCTCCGTGCCTCAGTGTCCCTGTCGCAGGGCCGGCTCATCCTGCACAGCGCGGGTCCAGCAGCACGAGCAACAAACACGGAGAACTTCCCCCGCCCGCTTTGCTTAAGACACACAAATTAATAGGGATAAACACGTATTATTGCATTATTTTGGTCATCGGCCGCTTTCTTTTCCGGCGGCGTCTCAGTCCCAGGCGGTCGCAGGGGCCAGGGGGCAGCGGGGCGCCCTGGTGACTCTTTAACCTTCCAACACTTTAATTCGCAGGAAATTTCACGCGAGCGGCGGGAGCGATTTCTGAAGCGCGTTTGCCGGCGAGCGCGGCCGCGGTAATTTGATCGGCGGGAGCCGGGGAGAGCGTCGGCCTCGCAATCACTGCGAAAACGCCGACGAGGTGGAAATCGGCCGCCTGACGCGCCGCCGGCAGCCCGGCGGGACGCCGTGGCCGGTGCTCGGAGGTGGACGCAGGGACGCGGCTCTGAAGGACGGACACAGCGGGCACAACCGCGGCGTGGGGCAGGGACCTGCCCGCCCGCCCCCCAGGCCCCTTCCCAGCCGCTGCCTGCCCCTGCCTGCCCTGTGCCACCCCAGCGTCCCCGGGGGACGCCAGGCGGGATCCAGACCCGCGGTGACCCCCAATCAAAAGGACAACGCGGGACTTTTCCCCCCAGCCCTGACGGTGACGGGCTGCAGCACCAGCGGAGCTGTAATTTATCACGCCAGCCCCTGACAGCTCCCTTTGACGGGGTCCCCGGGGGGCCGAGCGATGCCTTTTGTCTGCCCAACAATTAATTATTTCCCAGCTAATGATGAACTCCGACTTGCAAAGCAGGTAGTGGCTGTGTGCAGGAATGAGAGACCGTCCCTTCGCCCCTCGCCCTCACCCCGCTGTGCCCCCTCCTCACCGCAGGACCCCCACCACGGTGGGCTGGGGCTAAAGCTTTGCAACCCTCCTGCTCCACATCCCACCACCCTTCCCATGGCCACAATGTCCCCCAAAAAGGGGCACCCCAAAACCAGCAAGGCGGAAGGTGCCAGCTCGGAGGCACCCAGGGCGCGTGCCGGGGTGTCGTGGCTCAGGCGGGGGCCGGGGAGGCAGGATGGAGCCCGCTGGGGCGGTGCCGGCGGGCGGGTGCTGCGCTGCGGCAGCAGATGTTGGCTGCGCCGGCCGCTGCGACCGCAGCCCCGGAGCGCTCTGGCGATGGCGGGTCCGTGTTAATGGAGAAAATCCATTTAGGTTCACTCGATGCTCCCCCACGGGCTCTCATTACACCCCAGGGGCCCGCGGGGCCCGGCACGGCCACGCTGCAGGCCCAGATCTCATCTCTGCCGCTCATCTGCCGTTCGGCAGAGGCTCTGGCGGGATGCGGGGAGGGACACTGGGAGGGGTGCAGGCAGGGATGTGGGCAGGGATGCAGGCAGGGACACAGACAAGCATACAGGCAGGGATGCGGGCAGGGATGTAGGCAGGGATGCGGGGAGGGACACTGGGAGGGATGCAGGCAGGAATGTGGGGAGGGATGCAGGCAGGCAGGGATGCAGGCAGGGACACGTGCACGAGGGCTTCAGCCCCGAGCTCGCGGCCGCAGGTGGCGAGAGCAACACCAGCATCCCGCTGCCCGCAGCCCTGCGAGGGACAGGCAGCAACAGGCAGCGGCAAAGTCTGGGGGTGCGACGGGGACCCTGCCCCGGCGCAGCTCCCGCGGAGCCCGGCTGGGCGCTGCGGCACAGGCGGCGCGGGCAGGGCAGCGGGTGCAGGCAGGCGCAGGGACCCCCGGAGCTGCCGGCGGCGGGGAGGCGTTCTCGGGCCAGCCCCCCGCAACGGCAAAAGCGACAGAGCCGTGAAAAGAAGTAAAATAATTATCGGGAGCTCCCAGCTCGGCCTCCCCGCCCGGTGCTTTCTGTTTAAGGCTAGTTAATAGCTAGTGTTCTCTGGTTAGGCCTGAATGACATTTCCAGAGTTATAATAACTGAGCTATTACTCGCCGTATTGATGCATTCCCCCTGCCGGCAGCCGGCTCATCCCGCGCCGCGCCGCCCGGCCGCCGAAAGCTCCTTTAGTCAATAGCACTTCTATTTTTCATTACTCCCTGGAAATGTGGCTCTTGGAAGCTCATCCGTCATTCAATTACGCCCTGGTTCAGTCCTATCATACACGTGTCATAAAGTTCCTCAGATCTGAACTGCTGTTAATTTTCTGCGCCATCCCAAGGGGATGCCCAGGACGTGCCTGGAAAGCAACCAGGCAGCCGAGGGCATGCCGGGTACGGGCGCACCGGGGAGCGGGGGCTGCGGCAGCGCCGCCGGGTGCCGGGCGCGGGGGCTCGGGCTCTGCTCGCCACGGGGCTCGGACGCTGCCCCTCCCCGCGCGGCGGCGGCGGGACCGGCGGCACACGACCTTGGCAGCGCAGGCAATTTATTCCTCCGGCTGGTTTATTCGTTTATCAGGTGTTGGTTTAACAGGGTGAGCTCCCCCCCTTCCCCTTTAATCCTATCGGCATCTGTGTTCAGCACGTCCGTACACAGAATAATCACCTGCCTGGCAGATTTGTCACTTCACCAGATGTAATCGGGGAACTTTTTTCTTTTTTTTTTTTTTCTGAAACCCTCCTTATTTTCTGTTTCTTAGAAGCTGCAGCTCCCGGGCAGAGGCAGCTGTCGCAGGAGGTACCTGCTCGGGGTCACTCCTCCCTAACCCAAGGCTTTGCTTTGTTCCGCTTCGCTCTCCAGCCGCGTTTTGGCTGACGGAAGCGGGGAGGGTGGCGGGGCAGCGGCACGAAGGCTGGATGTCAAATGCTGTCACAAACCCATGAGCCGGGGACAGAAATGGCGCAGGATGAGGCTGGGGGGTGCCGGGTCTGGGGGATGCTGGACTTGGGGGATACCGGGGGCAGAGGGTCTCAGTCCAGACAACCCCCAGGTCCCTCCCTGGCGAGCTGCCAGCGAAGGGACGGTCGCTCAGGGAGGCAGGAGCCTGCCAACGCGGCAGAGGCTGCTCAGGCAGGGAGGAACCGCAGGCAGCCCTGCCCGACGTGTCCCCGCATGGATGACAAGGACCTGCGGGTCCTTCACAGGCTTAAAAACACTCCAGCCCTGAGAGGTGACATCGGTCCTGCTCCCCTCCACAAACCCCCGGGGCATCACTCCTCCTGCTGCCCCACGCTCCTGCACCCTGCGGCGCCCGTGGCCGTCTCCCTGCCGGGGCTGCCTGTGCTCCCCTGTCCCCAGGGCCGAGGTGGGGGGTCACATCCAGCCCCCAGTCACTGCCTCAGTCACTCCACTCTGCCTTGCGTGCCTCCCAGCAGACGGACAACGCCTTCGCCAGCGTCCTGCTCCCCGGTCCCCACCAGCCTCCCACGGGCTCTTTTCCCCAGACCAGGACAGATGCGTGCCGGGGCGTCACCCGTCAGCTCCCAGCACACCCACCCAGAGCCTCCGGCCACGCTCCTTCCTGGCCCCTTCCTGCTCCTCAGGACTGCTCTGGCCATGCCAACGGCCTCCAACGTGCTTCATAAACAACCACTCAGCCAGGAGGGTGCTGCTGCCGTGCAGGCAGGGCCGACCTGGGCCACGGGGCTGCCAGAGGGCTCCCACGGCCCCTGGGATGTCACCAGCCCCTCGGTCCCACCGGAGAGAGCCGCTATCCCAGCTGCTGATCTGGGAAACAGAGGTGCAGGGGGGTCTGTGCATGCTCGGGGCCAGATCCGGGCGCTTGGCAGCTCCCGAAGCATCAGGGTGCTGCGACGGCTGCGTGGGCACCTCCTCCCAGGCCGGCATCTCCCTCACTCCCCTTCCAGCTCACCACCCAGACTCCCGCTTCGCTCTGGGGCACGGCTAATGACTGGCCTAATTGATCTCTGGCAAGGCTCTGCTCCTCGCAGCGAGATCGATGCTGGACCCTGCTCAAGGCTCAGCGAAAAGCCGCTCCTCCCTGCCTGCCTGGCCGGGCAGCACCGCCCCTCGCCCGCAGGGAAGCGCCCATCGATCAGGGCAAGGATTGATCGGGTGAAGAAGAGGATGGAGGGGAGGGCGGCCACCACCACTGAGGGGACCGGGGGGGAGCAGACCCTCGGGCAGCCTTTGCTCCCACCGGCTCCAACCCCGGCCGTGCCCGGGACAGGGGTGACCCTCCCATCTCCCCGAGCCTCCCCCTGCTCCTCCTGCACAGGGACACGCTTGTGCCACTGCCAAGGGCAAGTGGCACGGCCAGCGCCGGCGGCACAAGCCCGCGACCCACACGCAGTAACAGCCACGACCGCCCGTCCTGCAACGCATCGCGCGTGGCCGGGTTTGCCCATCGTGGCTCCATCGCCCGACGTCAAAAATCCCAAGTGCAACCCCCGTGCGCTGCTGGAGCGAGAGGACATTCCCAGCGCAGCCTGTCCGGGTGCCACGGCCTGGCCCACGCTGGAGCAGGACGGACGGGAGGGCAGAGCCCGGCACAGCTCTGCTCACACCAGCACCCTGGCACCGACACCTCCGCCCCCGCTCGGCTCACGCCGCCGGCTCCTCTCTGGCACCGCACAACTCTGCCGGGGCCACGCGGCTCCCCGGGGAGCAGAAGCGCCCGATACGCCGTGAGCGGAGCTACGGAACGTTCTACCGACTGTTTTACCGACTCACCGGACGAAGGGCACCAGGAGCTGCCCCTGAGCCTGCTGGCACCCCGGCGGGTCGCAGGAGCTGGGTGACGGCGGGGCGCAGGCAGCAGCGAGGGGGGCTCCTCCCCAGCACCTCCACCACCCCGCAAGGCTGGCGGGGGAGTGGGGGCCCAGCCCCCTGGGCAGGGGAGGGGGTGAGCACCCATAGCAGGGGGGCCAGCGGTCACATCACCAAGCCTGGGGGAAGTCACGGGGCCAACAGAACCACACTTCGCCTGGCTCTTCCCGCCCTTACTCCTTCCCCTCGTGTTCCCTCAGCCGAATTTGACCTAATTCGGCGAGATCGGCCGGGGTCTCCACTTCTCAGGGCACAGTGGCCCCCCCGCCCCTCCCCGCTCCTTTCTCTGGGGTTTAAGCCTTTTCGCTTTGTCCATTCACTCCAAGACTAATCAGATTAAAGCCTTGCCCAGGGTGCTCCCCCTGCTTCACCCCCCTGTCCCCTGGTGGGTTTTGGCAGCCGAGGCCAGGGCATCGCCATGCCAGGGGCCAGGGGTGGCACCGCGCTGCCGAGGTGCCCCTGGGGAAGGGCACAGGGTGGGGGGGATGAAGGCAGCGGGGCAGCAGCAGCTCTCCCTGCAGAAGCCATCCTGCTCTTTGGGGAACCCTTCCCCTTCTCAGCCATGCTTCACGTTTCAAGTCAGGCTAAAGAAACATCGAAGAACTGAACAAATGAAAAAAAAAAATAAAAGGTATTTTTCATTTTTTCCCCTCTTTTTGCCCAGGAGCTGCATGTGTCAGTACTGCTCCGTGCCAGCCGCCCTTCACCAGCATCCTAGGGAGGAGTGTGATGGGTGCCTGCCCACGGGCTGGGATGGATGAAGCTGGGACCCCAGCTCTGACCCCAGAGCCCCCCCGGACGCACACGAGCGCTGGCCCCAACGCCCAGGGACTCGCCCCGTTCCCGTCCCCCGGGATCCCCCGCCCCACCCGCAGCACCACGCCGGGGTCTTGCTCCTCAGCTGGGGTCTTGCTCCTCAGCAGCTTTGGAAAGGGAGTAATTCCCCACCAGAAACTTTGAGGCCCCATCCCACTCACCTCCCCACGTGCTCTAGCCCCAAAATCACCAAAATCCCCCCTGCCTAAACCTTAAAAATTGATTTCAATTCCCTTCGGCCCAGCTCTGCACACAAATGCATTCGACACGGGCACTCTCCCCCGGCCAGGATTGTATGCAAAGGCAGTTAGGGGTCAATGAATAATTCATACTCCGCTGTCTTTCAGAATTATACTGTGGAAAAATAAATCTGAGACTATATAAAAAAAAAAAAAAAGAGAGAAAGAAAAAAGAGGCTGGGGGGCGCAGGGAGGCAACTCTCGCCCCTTCGCCCCCTCGGCCAAACTCAGGCGCGGGGATGAAAGCGTCGGCGCGTCGGCAGCTCCTCTTCCATTGAGCAACTCGACATTCAGGTCTGTGCGGAAACCACCTCAAATCCTTCCTGTGCTTTGTTCCGCTGCCTTTTCACCCGGGGCTTACGGGGCTGGGGAGGGGGCGGCGGGCAGGGGGGCAGAGAGGGCTGGGGGGGCCCTTTGAAGAAACCCACTCATCCGTTCGGCTGGTTGAGTTCAAGGGGCAGCGTGCTGGGGCGAGGGGGGGGCTGTCCTGGCTGGGGGGCTGGTGTGCCCCTGCCCCAGCCCCCCCCNCCCCCCCCCGCCCCATCACCCCGCCAGGGCCACCTCTGCCTCCTGCGAGTGCAGGGAGAAGGGGGGGGGCTCTGCCCCCCACCCTGGAGGGGTCCCGCAGGGCCAGGATGGGTTTTGGGGTGTCCACACCCCCTCCATGCTCAGAGCACCCAGCCCAGCGCCCGGCGTTGCACCAGCTGTGCCCATCAGCTGCATCCCCCCACCCCGGGCTGGCGGGGGCCACGTGTTCACTGCACGATGTGCTAACGGGGAGGAAAAGAAGCGGGAGTCACTTTAATTTGGCTATTTAAAAATAAAGAAATAACGCAGGCTTTGAAAGCCCGGAGGGGTCCCAGCGGAGAGACCTCCATCTCCCCCTTCAAAGGCCGCCTCTGCTTTCTTCCCCCCGTTAGCAGCACACAAAGGTGCACGAGCACTTTCGTCTCTGTGGAAAGACCTTTTTAATTGGTTCCAGGCAGAAGGTTAAAATCTCTCCCCTTCCCTGTGCGCTTTTCTAAGAGGGGAAAGGGGGAAAAAAAAAAAAAAAAAAG
>ML997655.1:815363-827685 GCA_010365825.1 Otus sunia | reverse complement strand
GGTTTTGGTCACCGGCAGCCCCCGGGGACGCTGCCAGCAGCCCCTGCCCGCGCCGGAGAACACCGCTTCCTCGCCCGCTGCTTCCCACTGCTTAATGAGCACAAAATATTTCCATGTTGCCAATTACTTGGTTCGTTTGTGTTGCTGCGGGCAGCGCTGGCGCAGGGAAAATCCCCTCGGAGCTGCCCTGGCCCCTGAGAGAGCCCCGGCAGGGTCCCCGTCACCACCGCGCACCCCCAACACCCCCCGGCCCCCCGAGTCCTGTTCGTTAGCAGCTGGCTAACGGCTTTCCCACGTCCCCGGCGTGACACCGATGCGGCTGCGGCGGGAAAGCGAGACCTTCCCGGATTTAAACCGGCCTTTGAGGGACTCGGCGAAATCCCCCCGTTTGCACAGGCCACAGCCCTGGCTCTGCCCCAGTCGGGCTCCTCGGGCGTCCCCCACGTCCTCGGGGGCCGGGGCTGCCACCGCCCCGGGGGGCACAGACCCCCGTTTCCAGCGGCCGGGCCGGGCTGAGGCCTGAACACAAAGTGCGGTTAAACCGGCCAAGACGCCCGTTTTGCCCCTCGGAGGCCGGCGGGGCTGCTTGCCCCACGGGTGCCGATGCTCCCCAAGCACCACAGCAGGATCCGGCCCCGCCAGCCCCTGTACGGGGGGCGAGAGCGGGTCCAAGTCCGAGCCATGAGCCCACCCAGGGCACCCACTGGCCCCTCGCACAGCTCCGGCCCTCGGGAGCGACACCAGGATCAGCTCAGCGGGGCTGCTGGCCCCGCACCCCCCACCCCAGGCCTCAGAACCCCCCTTTTCCGCTTATCCCCCAAGTTTCACCAGATTTACACCAGCAGAAGCTGGTTTGGGGTCCGTCCTGCTGCCGCACCAGCGCAGAGGAAACCCCGCAGACGTGTGCCGGGCCTCGCGCCGTCCCGGTCCCCGCAGGGACCGATCCCGCTCCCGTGGCAGCCCCGGCAGCGCCGCCCGGGCAGGATTTACAGCGGGCGAGACCTCTCCCCTCCACGAGATCGCTGCCGCAACACCGTCATTATAAAAACATTAAACCAGGTCGGTCCCCGGGAACAGCGCTGCTCTCGCTGCAGCTACACCTGCGCCCATAAATCCTCCCTCTACAAGGCAGCCCGCGTGGGGTGATTTATAAGGTGAAGCAAATATTACAATGTTTAAGAAAAAAAAAACAAACCCCCATCCAGCTGAGCTCTGCTCCCGCTGGGGACGGGGCTGCTGGGACGGGAAATTCCCAGGTCCGGCCACGGAGCAGGAGGACAAGGCGGGGCAGCGGGGTACGGCGCTGGGAGAGCGCTGTCCTCCTCAATCTCTCCATGCACTCCACAGATATTAATTGCTTAATTTAGCCTCTGGCAGCGATCCTCACCTTAAGAGCAGAGAAACTGAGGCGGGGAGGGGGAAGCCATTTGTCTCCGTGTAACGAGCTGGAAACCGGATCCAGAACTCACACCCCAGCTCGCTGTCTTAATGATGAGAGTATCCCTCCAACTTACCCAAAAGCTTTCTATTTTAAAAGACAGCATTATGATTTATTATTATTAATCAGCTTTGAAATGTTTTCTGGAGTCTTGATTCCTGCTGCCGTACGCCCACGCCGGGCCCCCAACACCCCCCCGCTGCCGCCCAGCCCCACTGGCGCTTCCCATCCCAACGCCGGAGAGAGCTCCGGGAAGGAGCCGAGGCAGAAAGCGAAGACGCAGGGATGGTGGCGGGGCTGAGGATGGTGGCGGGGCTGAGCCCGGCCGGTCCCGCCGAGAGGCAGCAGTTGGGTGGCTGGAGCCCAGAGCCACCGGCCCCGAGAGCCGGCACCGACAGCGACCGCGGGCAGGGAACGCCGGGAGCCGGCCCGAGGTGAAGGTAATTCATGGCGATGAACGCGGCCGGGTGCCACCTCCGGAGCAGAGGGTGCTCCCCACTCCCATCCCTCGTTTTAGACTTTAATTCCACCTCGCGGGGCCGGGCAGTGCAGGAGCGGCGCCGGAGCCACGGTGCCGGGGTCCCCCCGTGCGCCCGCCCGGCTCAGCCACACCAAGACGTGCCAACGCGAGGCACCCAGCGGGGACGACGCCGGACGGGGACTGGAGCCAAAAGCCATTTCTATTCCGGGCGGCGGTTTGGATTCCCTGCTGGAAACCCAACCCCGAGCACCATTTTGACCAGCGTTTGCGGCTGGAGCTGGTGCCAGAATTGCCGCGTGCTGGTGCCGTATCCAACAGCGGTTGTACAACGGCCACACGGTGCCGGTGGCAGCGGGACGGCCCCCCCCGCCCCACCAGCCCTGGGGACGTGGCACGGTGCAGCCTGGCAGGGCCCCGGCTCCCTCCCAAGTCCCGCGGTGCTGCCGGAGCCAGGGGGGGCCGGGGGGCAGCGGGTCCTCCCGCCCACCCTGCACAAAGGGTCTTGGGAAACCCAAGGAGAGAGCTGGGAGGATTTCCATGCCCCAGAGCACGAGGCTGCCCCCGAAACAAGAACCTTTCAGGGTTCAGGTTAATAATAATTTCCCCGAATCAAGGATCTCAGAGTCCACCCTGTCCCCACCACTCTCCCCAGCACCCCGTACCGGGAGGGGATGGGGGACCCTGTGAGCGGGGCATCATTAGAGAGAACTGGCACCACGGGGAGAAGGAAACGCAGTTATAGGTTTTGTGCAGATTTTTAAAATGAAGGAAAATGGCAGAAGGACACAAGGAAGAGGAGCTGGGATAAAAACCAAAGGAAGAAGCTGCGGGGAGAAGCGGCAACTCCCCTCTGCCTGCGTGGGCCCAGCGCCACACAGGGCGCGCAGCCACTCGGGGGACCCTGCGATGTTTCTGCCCCCAGCAGGGTGGTTACCCCCCCCCAAAACCCACAGCTGGGCTGCTCCCCCAAACACAGAGCCCCTCTCCCCTCCCACCAGCCCCGGCTTTCGGGGGGGACAAATAAATCCCAGCTGATCCATGGGAGACGCCCACCCAAAAGGCAGCAGGTCCCGTTTTAGGTGACCCCGGGAGGGCAGCGAGGGGCTGACTGCAGCCCCCCAGGAGGCTCCGCTGGGATTTCATGTCCCAACGCTCAGCACCCACCTGGATCCAGGACGGCTCAACCCCCCCAGCTCCCAGTTTTCCAGCAGAACAAAGGGAAATTTCGGTGAACACTCAAGTACCAAACACCAGGAGGGAAACCCTTCGGGAGAGCATCTCCTCCGGCAGCATCTCTGCCCCTCCAGCCCCGTTCAGCAGCACCATGGCCGTGCCCAGAGTTGGTCCAAGATCTGTGAAAAGCCCCTTCCCAAGGGCCAGCGCGTGGGCTGGGGCAGCTCTGGGTCTGGCAAATTGTCTTGGTAAAAATAAAATTTGCAGCAGAATTGCAAGAGGAAGCGTCGGATAGCAAAGCACTGAAGAACGTTTGTGTGAAGGGAAACAGGGGAATTCAGGCTGGAAGGCCCGAATATAGAAAAAGCTGATACTCCTGGAGCAAGGGGGGAGACAGGCCGAGAAAGGTTCCCTTTTATTTGAGGGCAAGGGAAAAATAACAACCATTTAGCAAACATCTGTGTAATCTTTTAACACACCTACCATTCCACCTAACACTGAAACAAAAGCGCCCATCCCCGAAGCGGGGCCCTTCCACCCCGCGAAGCCCCGGATGCAGCCACGACACCCACCCAGCCCAGACGGGGGGGTCGGACAGACGGACGCGGCCCCTGCGGCGCAGCCACCAGCACCACCAGCGCTCCCGCGGCCCGAAGGTGTTCGGGGCTGGACCAGCGGCCACCGGCGCGGCAGAGGCTGGGTACCCCCGGCCCCCGCCCGCCCTCCCGGGGGGCTCTGCCCCGCGTTTTTCCACTCAATTTCCTTCCCAAGTCAGCAGGAGATAAATCCCTCTGCCGAGGCAGGCGGCCGGAACGGCAAAGCCAGCGGTGCCAAGTTTAATAAGCAACCCTGATCAAGAAACCAGATAATAATTGGGATTATCGAGCTGGCTGGGAAAGAGCTTCCCTGGCTCCCAATGGCCCCCAGCAGCCGCTGGGGCTGTGCCTGACCACCCCAGCACCGGGTGGCAACGACACCCGCAGGGCCACCAGCAAGACTGGGATGGCCAGGACACTGCCAGGGAGTGGTATTAGCTAATTTATAATTAAAAAATAAAAGAACAAACAACCCACCCGATAAAACCCTTTTTGGATGCAACACACGCAGCCGGTACCTGCAGCAGGAGGGACCCGGCCCCCCGCCTCCCCTGTGTCCCACGGGAGGGAGCGCCCGGGGACCCCAACTCCCTCCCCGCCTCTGCAAGCGCATCCCAGCTCGGGGGGGGCTGGGGGTGCCCCCGCTGCCCCAGCACCACGGCTGCAGAAAGCTCAGCCGCCAAAATAATCCCGTCGCGGTTGGATTTTGTGCAGGGCGCGAGGTCCAGGGGCTTTTTTTCTCAGTGGAAACAGGATTGGAAAAAGGAAGAATTGGGATTTTTCGAGTTCTCTACAGGGTCAGGCTTGGCTGATTTTATTTTACTGCAAATATAAATAGAGCTTTTTAAAAATAAATAAAAAAAAAAAATCAAGCCAGTCTAAATAAAAACCCACTAGAAGACACAGTAAGAAATCCTGCTGGAGGACAGGCAGAAATATCTGTAGCCGGGCTGAGTGCTCAGAAATATTTGTATTTGCTGTCTAAACACTTTATCTGTTTCCTAGCACATGGGAGAGTTTTGCTCTCCGTGTAATGTTAAAAAATAAACCGATACAAATAATTTCTCCTCTTCTGCAGAAAAAAAAAAAAAAAATCCTACAAAACTTGGTTGCAGACACATCAGGGGAAACAGCAAATATCTCCACTGAAATTAGGCTGAACGCCACGCTAATCAAATCGATGGAGGAGACAATTTGGATGCAGCTGGAGGAGGAACAGGCTGGGGGATCCAACAGGTCTTTCCCACCTCCAGTCGTTACAAACCCCCTTTGCAATTTATTTGCCTTTTTGCCAAAGCTGGTGGCCCTGGGGAACGGAGCCAGGGGAGATTTACGTTCTGTACAAAAGATCTGAAATTACGGAGTTTAATTCTTGGGGGCATTTCAGGGTTGTGTGGGTAAGGAGCTTAAATAAAAGCACAATCCTGTATGGAAATAAAAAAAAAGTATCGAGTGATGGTTTTAAACTCCACGGATCCCGGGGAGGCTCTGGCAGCGCGGGGGAACCCGCGGCCCCGGGTCCAGCACCGCGCCGGGGGGCACCGGCCGCAGGGACAGACCCGCGTGTGCGCGGACGTCGCGGCTGCAGGGAGGACAAAAAAGGAAAACCCCACCAACGCAAAGCAAAGCGGGGGGGATGCCAAGAAAAGCAGAAAATTGGCAGGTCAGGAAGAGCTCGCGTGCCGAGGGAGCCCACGGCCGCATCCCGCGGGATCCCACCACGGCTGCCCCTCCGGCACAGCCCCACCGGGACGTGGCTCGGCTCCGCGGCCGCCCCTCTGCCCCGACAGCCGGGTCTTGGAAAGCAAATGTGGGAAGGGGGGAAAATTTAAAAGGGGGAGGAAGAAAAAAAAAAAAAAACAACCAAGGCTTAAGCCCAGTTTCTCTCTGCATTCCTCTCCCTCCATTAACGACCTGGGGGAAGCATCAGATGGATCCGAGCAGGGCTCGCGAGCGGGAGCGCGGGGCTCGCTGGCCCCAGCGCCAGTTGGCTCCAGCAGAGGCCACGCGCCGTCGGTAGCCGTGCTCCGTGGCATTTAAATCACGCCGGGGATCGATACGGCAGAGCGCCGCGGGCCCCACCGCCAGCACCAGCCTCGCTGGGCGGGCGAGTCACGGGCAAACTGGGCAGCCAAGGGCACTGCTGGGCTGTGGGAGCCGGGGAGCCCCAGCCAGACCCTGGACCCCTCTGCCCCAGGACCCCCCCCCAGCGCCGGCTGCCCAGCCCGGTCCCCACCGCAGCGCTACGTGGGGGAGCCACACTGGTGTCCCCTGTCCCCCCCCAAAGCCAGCCCCTCGCCCAGGGCCTGACCCAGCCCCGGCTGGCAGCCCGGGAGGGCTGGGCCGGACTGAGGGGGGGAACCCCAAAGCTCCCTCCAGCACAGGCCGAGGCTCAAGCCCAGCATCTCGTGTGCCTCTGCACTTCCAGCAGCTCAGGCCCCCCCTCTTCGGGGCTGCAAGTGCTGGTGGGGTCGGACCCCTCACTGTCCCGGGTGCTCCCCAACGGCACCAGGGAAGAGGAAGTCGTTCCCCATCTTCGTTATTACTCCAGCGAGTAAATTTTCCTCCTTTGTTTTATTTTTCTCCACTGCCATTGCTTTCACCCATTGCATCCCCCTTGAAGTTTGGGATCCTCCCACCCTCGGCGCGGGGTCAAAGCCAGCTCAATCAGAGCGGGGCGGCAGGGCAGGGCGGAGGCGGGTGCTTTCCCAGCCCCTTTGGAGAAGGATCTTCCCCCCCTCCACCACCTCTGCGGCATCGCCATCCGGCACACGCAGGAGCTGCCGCAGCCTCGTGCCCGTGGTGCTGCTCCAGCCCCACCATCCCGAGGGATGCACACGGCTGCCGGCATCCAGCAAAGTCCTGCTCCTCCCCCCGGGGTTGAGGACCCCCCAGCCACGCTGCCCAGCTCCCTCCAGCCAAAGCTCTCGAGCCACGTGAGGGACAAGGGCTCGGGGCAGCCTCTCACCGAGGGGCGGGATAAGGTCAGGGGGAGACGGGCAAAGCGGAGCAGGATTTGATCCACCAAGGGCGCACACACGCAGGGGACAAGCTCAGAGGAACCCCAGTTTAAGCACCTCTTACCAAACAAAAGGCGTGCCCTAAAGGTCACACACGTCCTGGCAGGGGGGTGTCACACCGGAGACGCTGAGAACCTGCTCCCGGGCTCTGCACCGAGCACCAGCCCAGCCCCGCGCCGGAGCCGCCTCGGCAAACCCCGCGGGGTTGTTGTGTCTCCCCGGGAGTCACCAGTTTTGGGGCTCAACACGGGACTTTGGGCAAAGCCATTCCCCGGCCACTCTTTGGGACGAAGCCCCGGCCAGCGGCTCCACGGCCACCGCTCTCGCCTCGGCCAGGCAAGGACACCCCGACTTCGCACCATCGGTGCGGCAGAGCCAAACCCAATCGGTGTCACCGGGAGGGTCCAGAGACCCGGTTCCTCCCATCACCCAGCGCCTCCGCCCGCCCCAACAGCCGCCCACCCCGCAGCCTCCGCTACTGCTCGGCTTTTGAGTAAGGAGCCTCATTAAGAGGTAATTAGCTCTCGAACAATGGGAAGCTATTTAGCAGCCCAGCCACAGCAGCATCAACAAGCAAAGGGGGAGAGGAGGGAGGAGAAATAAATAAATAACAACACTCTGACCGCCCAGGAACAAGCTGGGACTGCGTGGGGTGGCAGCACCCTGCCCGCACGGTGGCACCGCACGGCACTAGCCAAACGGGCTCCCTCCCGGCTGCCCCACTCTCATGGCCTCGTCCCCCCCCAGATTTCATGCTGGGGGTGAAACAGCCGAGGTGCATCGCAGGGGCTGGACAAGCCCCAACAGCCCCACGGGTGCTGCCACCCCGACACGGCTCCCACCAGCCCGGCGGTGCGGTGGGGACGGCAACGGGGGAGAAGCGTTTGCCGGGCTGCTGGCAGAGAGTTTGCACCCACGCCAACACCCCCTGCACGCCACTGAAACACAAGCCCTGTTTTTGGGGTGTCTGCGGCTTTAGAGACACCTCCTGAATTCATTTGGCAAAGACCAATACGCCGGTGGTGGCCGCCGGCTCACACCGGCGCTTCTCAGGCTCCGGAGCCCGGTGTCGGCGCTTACCCCTGCGCTCACGGAGGCAAAGCCGGGGCTGGTCTTGGTTTGGTGATGATGCTCAAAGCAGAGGAAAATGGCTGGACTTTGGGCGGGAGCATGTCGGGCTCAGATGGGTCGTGGCAGAGGGGGGAGAAAAATTTAAACTGCTCTTAGTGGCTGAA
Source organism: Otus sunia (assembly GCA_010365825.1). Lineage (NCBI taxonomy): Eukaryota > Metazoa > Chordata > Aves > Strigiformes > Strigidae > Otus > Otus sunia. The sequence continues at coordinate 819,742 of ML997655.1, read as the reverse complement.
GGTAACAACGCCAAGATCTGCCGCCTTCCGTAAATCCCATTAAATCCAACGAGGCAGGGCGAGAGCTCTGCCCCGAGTGGGGAAAAACATCTAGGGTAAAAATGAAACCTCTAAAAATCATGATTAATACCTAACACAAAAGAACCGAAATTTTCGCCATCAGGAACAAGGAGCTATTTAAAGAACAATTGCTGCAATTTCACAGACAACCCGACAGCTGAACCCTGCCGACCGCGCGCAGGTGGGGGCACAGATCGCCACAGCCACGGCACGCGGGACAGACAGACAGACAGACAGCTGGGCGAGATCAGAGCTGGACGCCGAGATCCGTGTGTAGAGACACGTAAAAACAAACCTACCGACACCCCTCGGCCCCCAGGTGGACGCTACACGCGGGGGTAACGCAGGGGTGGGGACAGGCGCGGACCCCTTCCCACGCGCGGGGGGTGTCGGCACGTTTGGTGTCTCTGGGGTTTGTGTGTGCAAGGTGTACGGACACGTGTGTGCACAGACACACACACATATATGTATAAAAGAGTAGTTTTAAAGCTTTTTAGTGGTCTCCCTCCCCCTCACCCTCTGCACCGGCCTCACTCCCCACCCTCCCCGTGCCTCCCCGCACCGGGACAAGCCGGGGGACGCTGGGGAGCGGCCGACCCGCCGGCAGCACCGCGCACCCCCAGCCCGTCCTCACATTAGGATGCGGAGCATGGCCAGCATTTGGATACCAAATGTGCGACCAGCAGGGAATGTAATTGCGGTCCCTCGAAAGGGACAGGCAGAGAGACAGAGACGGGCAGAGAGAGAAAATCTTGTCAGAGACGCTGGACCTGTTTGTATCTGCTCTCCATTAACCGCGCTCGCCGCAGACCTGGGCTGGTGAAGAATAGCTAACACGGCTTAACGGGCTGGAAAAGAGGGGTGGGAAGGGCTGCAAATGATCTTGGCACAAAGGGAAAACGAAACAGATGAAAACTAAAAGAGCAGTAATTGCGCAGGATGCAGGACGCGGCCAAGCGCCAGCACCCCCAACCGCCCCAACACCACCCCCGGCACCCCGAGCCCAGCGAGGGCACCCGGCCTGCGGCGACACGGGAACCACCCAAGGGCCAGAGTCAAAATTCACGTTAAAATCACCCGAGGAGGGGAACGGGGTGTGTTTCTCGCAGAGGCTGGTGCAGCCCCCGCTGCGATGCCTGCGGGAGCGGGGAGGGGGGGAACCCAGGGTTGGGAGGTGACCCCAGAGGTCCCAGCCCGGGCAGTGCCGGCCAGAGCCGGGACATGGAGGGTTTGGGGACCGGCCCCGCGGCAGGGCTGGCACCAAACCCGGCCCAGCACGGAGGCATGGGTGGGCACGGCCAGTGCCACGCACGCTCCCCCCGGAGCACCAAATTCCCCTGGCAAAGGACAAACATGTGTCACCCTCGCTCCCTCGAAGGACAGCCGCACACGCACGCTGCCATCGTCCTGGCCACAGCCCCCCGTGACCCACGGGCGGGCAAGTTCCCTCGGGCTGGGGCAGGTACCGGGGCACGGCCCCGGCCCCCCTCCCGCACACCGAGCTCTGGACAAAGCACCAGGCAGCAACCGGCGGGCGCGGGGCTGCGGCTCTGGCACACGGCGAGGCAGGAGAAAAGGGGCACAAAAGCTGGGGAGCACGATCCAGACCTTCCCCCCAGGATGTGCCCCCTTCACCCCAACTCCACCACCCCTGCGGCACGGACCCCTCGCCCGCTCCCGAAGGACAGGGCACACAAAAGGACCCCCCAAAAGTCCCGCTCTGCCAGCACCGCTGTCCCCGAGCGTCACCCGGGCTCCCACCAGCCGCGGCACATCCCCCAGCTAGGAATCATTTCTCCGGCTTCCCGATGGCGGGATTGGGGAGTGCAGAGGAGCAGAACAGAAACCCCAGCTGTGCTCACAAAACCAAAAAAAAAAAAAAAAATTTTCAGAAAATAAGCCTTCCAAGGCAGAGAAATGACCTCACAGTTAAATATAGGCCACGGGTAGAATCTAGACCATTTACAGCATTTGTATCTGTACTGTAAACAGAGAGAGGAAAATACCTAATACTTTGCACATTTCCCCCTCCGTAGATGCGAACGCACGGCAGCGGAGACGGGAATTGCATTTGGCTGCAGGAAAACTGTCATTCTGGAATTACTGTAACCTGCCCATTACATGGCTGTAGGTAGAGCAGGGGACAAAAACAAATCTTAAATCCTCCGTCCTTCCTTGGCCTTCGAGAGGTTTCCAGGCGCAGCCCCGAGGCCGCAGATCGGGGGGGTCCTGGCATCGGGGACCCTCCGAGGACATTCCGCTCCTTCCCACAGACCTTGTCCCCCCGTATTGTGGGGGTTTCCCAGACCCCCGATTTTTGGCCGCCCGACGCACTGCGATGCACCCGAGACGTTTACCCTAAACCCTGCTGGGCGCGGGGGCCGTGCGAGCGAGGGGGGGCCCGAAGCTGGAGACCCCGACCTGCCCGGGCGATGCGGGACGCTCGGCTCGACCCGCTGCGCTCCCCGTCGGGTCCCACAGCTACAAATCCACCCAAGGGAGCCACGGGCGAGCGGCTCCCGCAGCACCGGCCACACCGGGGGGAAAACACAGCGTGACCCCGCAACCCCCCGAGCCCCCGCGGAGGGAAGGGCCCTGCCCCGGCCGGACCCCCGGAGCCCTGCCCAGCTCTTGTCCCGTCCGCAGGAGCATCGCCCCGGACATGGGGCACCTGCACCACGACCAGCCCCGGCCCGGGCAGCGCATCCCGCACCCGGGGAGATAAACCCGCGTCAGCACGTCCCTACGCGCCACGGAGCAGGAACCCACAGTTCGACAGGGGCATCGAAACCGTGCGGTGTTATATCGAGATACATCCTTCCTCCTTCGGTTATTTCCAGGAAAACCCAAGAGTTACATCCAGCAAAACCCGTGCAATCTTTTCCAAACGCCGGCTTACAGAATCATTTAAAAAAAAAAAAAAAACCTGTAAATCCACAGCGAGTGGCTAAATATCTCCACAGAACAGGCAAATTGCAGCATCCTGAGGTACCACTTATTTTTAATTTAGACCCAATTATGAAATATAGAATTATTCTAATCTGGGCAAATCATATTGACTGTAAGATTTATTATCGTCTTTTATAAAATATAGATTGTAATATAAACCTGAAGAAAAATATTTATCGCCAGATCAGGTCTGTGGGTTCAAACAAGCACTGGACATTTTAACCTCTTTTTTTTTTTTACCTTTTTTTTTTTTAATGCCTTTTGATTTCCTCCTTATTAAATGAGATGGTGGGGGGGGAAAAAGAAGAACAAGGGACCAGAAAAAGCATAGATATGTTGTTCTTCATTTTTAAGGACGAGATAGTCTTCTAGTAACTCCAGAGAAACAAAATAAAAACACCGCTGGCTTCAAAAAGGAAACAAGCAGAAAACTCAACCACAATTTCTGCATTTGCATCGTCTAATAAATTGCCTTGAATTCCGAGACCTGAACGTACACGCAGGGAAGGCAGAGCGCATCGCCCGATTGCGACACGGGGCGCTCCCACATTGGGGAAATTTGGGTCACATCCCGGAGCCAGGCGCTGCGGACGTGCCTGCTCAAACCCACCAGCCATTGTCTGCTCTTCCCTCCTACCCCTTCGCACTTCCCTCGCCCTATTTTATCTTCCCCCCTCGAAAATATTTTCCCTGCCAACCTTAGATATATAAGGAAAAAAAAAAATAATATATATCTATGTAATAATGAACCACCACCTATTTTCGAGGGTGAATTCCCCATGTCACCCATCCGGCGCCTACGAGAGGGCGATGGGGACGTGGGCGGCTCACGGGGCCGAGCCGAAGCCACCCCAACGCCGGGTCCTGGGACAGAGTCACCCAAGGACTGGACCAGGAGCCACTTTGGGCTCTCGGCAGCGCCACAGGGACCCTTGGGTGCTCAATCTGAGCCGTGGCCGCTCGGCGATGCCGCCCTCGTCTCCAGCAGCCGGGATGGAGGAGTTCGACCGGGGGGGCCCTCGCACATGTTTGGCATTTGGGAGAACAAAAGAAAAAAGCCCAAAATGGGGGAGCTGGGGAGGACCAGGAACTGTAACCAAAAACTTTGCAATGGGCAAAAAAAAAATTTCCCTGCCTCTTACAATCCCCCACAAAAATGTGAGGGAGATAATAAAATCCATATGCACCGCAGGCGGCCCGCGGCGAAGGCACCGCCGTGCACAAAGGGACGGGCTCGCCCCAATTTTGGGGCGGTGGGAGGCCGGGGGCCACGACACCCGGTCGGACCCCCCCGAGGGGACGCGCGGACAGACGGACGCCGACGCTCACCGGGGCCCTCGGCCCCGCGCGCATCCCAGCGGCTCCAGGTG
>ML997655.1:785343-812333 GCA_010365825.1 Otus sunia | reverse complement strand
CTCGGCTCCCCGACCCCCCCCAGGTCCCCCCCAAGTTCAGAAAACTTAAAAATATGAACCACAGACGCAGGCGGACCCCAAACCCTCCCCCCCGGGGACGCTGTGGCGAGTCCCCCCCCGGGGTTTCGGCCGCCGGGGCAGCCCCTGAGCGCCCGAGGTGCCTCCGGGGGCAGAACCGCCTCCGCTTGGATTCACAAGAGCAACAAGGTGCCCGTGAACACCAGCGGGAGCCGAGGCGCTCCCGCAAATCCCGCTCGCTGCCCGTCTTTCTGCTGCGGCATCTAAATACCCTTGTAAATCTGTCTCTGTCTAATGTGCTTTTAGTTTTGAGTTTGTTAGCTTTAAAAGGGAGAAAGAGGTCTGTTGTAAAACACCTCCAGCGCTGCATGTAGATAGGTGGGATATAAATAAAATATGGATCGGCGTCATTATTTATTTAGCAAATCTATTTTGAAAAACTCAATGAACTGTGGGGCTCTGCATCCCTCCCCCCGCCAAAAAGTAAAACAAATAAAGGCGGAATTATTTTTGAATAACGCTGCCGGGGCGTCCTCCTGCGCAGCCAACTCCTCATCCTCCGCCATCAAGGTTATACGTCTCTTTAGCTGACTCCCATCGAGATATTTCTCTATCAAGCCACCGACAACCCATCTTTCTCCCTGCCAGTGGGAAGCTATCATAAAGCTGTCCACTTGTCTATCAAGTTTATTTGTTTTCATTTATCAAGCCAAGCCACTAAAAGCCTTTCCGGGCACGCCGACGGGGCCGGCGCTGGTCCCTCCCCGGCACGCGGCTGCGGCCAGCGCGGGGACGGCGAAGGGAGCCCCAGCAGAGCCCGGCCGAGCAGCCCCGGGGGGGCCTTCGGGGGGACCTTTGGGGGCGACCTGCAGTTCGGCAGAAACCGGGGCTGAACCCACCCGCATCGGGGGTGTCTCAGGATCTGAAGGCCCTGAGGCCAGACCACCAGGAGATTGCTGAGGCCGCGGAAAAACCTCCTCCGGGCAGCTGGAAGAAGGTTTTCCTGGGGGGCGGCCCCAGCTGGGAGGGGTGGGCCTGGACCCGGCCCAGCTGCGGTGGGTTCCTGCAGCTGGTTTGCTCGCGGCGAGGGGCAGAACCGCTCTGGGGGCTTCAGCTGCCCTCCAAAACCAAAGGCAAACATCCCGAAAGAGCAAAATCCAAAGGCAAACATCCCAAGGGAGCAACCCCGGATCAGCGTCTCGAGCCCCGAGCTCTGCGGCCACCCGTGGGGCGCTGACACCGGGCACAGGCGGAGGGACGGATCCCCCCGCGGTACCGGAGGGGTCCCCACCGCCCAGCACGAGCGGGACCACCGGCGGAGGCAAAGCACACGGCCTCCCCCGCCAAACCAGTGCAGGAGCTGCTGGGGAACTGGTTCCCACTCCCTAAGGCTGAATCGCCACGCAGCGGGATGGCGGCTGCCGGCAGGAGACTCGCAAATGCCAGTTAAGATCAAAAAACCCCTAAAATTTCCAACATAATCGAGAAAGCCAAAGAGCGGGAAGGGAGCGCGGCTCCTGTGGGCAGGCGTGGAGGAGGCTACGAGAGCCCTGAACGCTCCCAACTGGCCACCCCACTCCACGCCGGGCGTTTGGAAAACGGGAAAAACACCGGGAGGAAACCCCGTGGCTGAGGGCAGGAGGATCGGTGAGGCACGCTCCCTGCCAGGCCCCGTGTCCCTCCTCCCAGGCCCCGGGCTTTGAAAGAAAAGGTCACTAGAATATTTTAACACAGACCAAAAAAAAAAAAAATAGTCTTGTTTCCAAGCCTTGATCTTGGAAATAGCTAAACAATTTCAGCTGAAATTACCAGAAAAGACGCCTCGACTGAGAAATTCTGCCCAGAGAGTGAAGCTGTGAGCAGCCCAGCGCCAGGTACCGGGGAGCCGGCTGTGCCGCAGCCCTGCCCAGCGCTCGGGCGAGGCAGCGCCTGTGATTAGACCAACTGATAGAGCTGGAGAAGCAGATAAAGCTTCCGAGGCGTTTCCCAGGTCCCTGCTCCAGGCAACGGCGCTGAGCTCAGCGTTTCTGCCCTCAGGGGCAGCGGGGCAGGGGACACGGGGACTGGGGACCCCCCTGTGGAGCGAGGGGCCGTCCTGCCCCACGGGACACCGTGCACCGTGGCCCCCCGCGCCCCGAAAGCTGCCGAGGGTCTCCAAAGGGCTTTGGCTCAGGATCGGGCCCTTGTGGAGGGAAATACCTTAAAGTAATAATTACTAAATTAATCAAGCTTCACCATATCCCTCGAGACTAATCAATTCCATAGTTATTTTGTGGCTCGAGAAACGGAAACAATAAACAGACCATTGCGCCGCCTTCGGCTGCAGCGATTGATTCTGGTTGGCCGCGGTTCGGGGCGCCGGGTCCCCCCCAGCAGCTGCCGGCCGGCGAATCTGCGCCCGTCTGGCAAAGCGGCGGGTGCTGGGCAGCGCCGGCGGGTCCCGCTGCCTCCCCGCGGCTCACGATCCCTCTGCCCGCGCAGGCAACTCGTGGGCAGCTGCCAGTTCTCACGTAGGCAGTAAACCCAGCTCAGCCCAGTGTATCCCAGCACATCCCAGCCCATCCCAGTGCAACAGCTCGTGCTCCCCTGGAGCCGCGGGAGGTCATGGATCAAATTTGCTGGAAAACGGGGAGAGCACAAGGAAACGCCGCGGATAACCGGTGCCACCCAGCTCCCCGACGGGCATTTGCTTCCCAGCCCAGGCCCGGTTTAGTCTCTGCACGTCTCTGCCAGGCGCAGAGCCCAGCATCAGCTTTGCATGCAACGACTTTTTCTTCCCCCTTTCTTGGTAATTGGAAGGAAAACATTTTCTATGGTTTTTCTTGCCTTCTTTCTAACAGCACCGGGTTGTTTTTCTTACCAAACAAAAACAACTATTTGCCTTAATTATTGCAAATCCTCATATTTCCAGCCCCTAGCTACTCTAGGGGGGCGAGGCTGGTTGCAGGGAGGTATAATTTACACCCGTCTTCTTTAGCTTTAATTGTATCAGCCTAGAAATTATGGAAAATATTTGCTACCGAAAGAAAAAACTTCCCACTTAAAAGGTGAAGAGTGGCAGCAGAAACGCCTGGGACGAGCCGGCGCAGAGGCAAGCCCGCCGCCTCCTCGCAAAGCCTGGTTATAATTTAGCTGCAACAGGAAAAAAAGGGGCCCAGGCGGGTCCCTCCGAGCTTTCCCAGCCTGAGCACAAACCCTCGCGCAGCCGCAGGGTCCGGGCGCGGGGGATCCCGGCCGGCAGCGGGGTCGGTCCGCGCAGCTCGGCGGCAGCAGGGCCGTGCCCATGCCCCGGCATCCCGGCACTGACCCCCCCAAACGCCCGAGGGGCCGCGGCGGGCAGGGGGGAGTTCGCTGTTTAGCGCGTTTGCTATGTAAGTAAAGACACATGTGAGAAATTAAGGGCTAATTTACAGCTGGTCCCAGGCAGCCACTGGCAGGGGAGGGGGAGGACGCGAAGTGGGGAAGAGACAAATCCATTAACTGACCCAAATGTCAGAAACCCCAAAGCAATGAGGAGCCATGAGCACGTTACCGCTGGCTCATTAGTGGCCGCTGTCAGCTCGGGCCTCTCCGCTCCCCTGAGCCGTGCCAGTGCTGGTGGCAAAGCTCCTGGCCGCGGGCGGGGAGCGGCTGCGCCCCCCGGTCAGGCCGGCGAGCGGGCAGGAGGCCGGTAGCCGCACAGCGAGGGCGACGAGCTGCTGCAGCGAGCTGCCACGGCGGCTCCTCCATCTCCTGGGGCGGCTGGAGCCAAGCGCCGCCATGCCCGGCTGCGAGATGGGCCCGGCTCTGCCCCAGGCCCTGGCTTGGAGGGGGCTCGGACAACGATGCTGACACGCTGCTCGCTTCGTCTCCATCCTGCAGCAGGGCAGCCCCACACAAGCCCCCCGAGCCCAGAAACGGCCCCGACCGGCAGCGAGGGCCACACCGGGGCTGTTTGCCCGTGGCCAACACTGGCCGTGCCCAGAGACACCCGTCCCGTTGGGTCGAGCTGCCGCGGGGGGAGCGTGGGACGACTGCCTGGGGACAGCGGCTGGGCCGGGCCGTGTCGGCCTGGAGGGGCCCATCCCTCGGGGTCCCCGATGCGGAGGGATGACCCCAAGTTCACGGGGCTGGGGGTGCAGCGTGGTGGGCCCTGGGTCAACGCAGCTGTGCCGAGGCACAGCTCGAGCACCCGGGTTTGTCTAGGAAATCCCTTCCAAATAAGCACACGCAAAACCCCACAATTCTAACCCAAAGCCGGCTGCGCCGCTGAGCCCAGAGCTCCTGTGCAGATCCCCCGGGGACCCCAGGTGCTGCCTCCCCTCCTGCGGGAAGGCCGGGACACCCCCAAACCAGGGTGGGACCCAGAGGAGGGAATGTCCAAACCTCTCCCACACCCTCGCCGCACCCACACGCTCTGCCCGGGCCCTCCTGGGCGCTGCCTCCCCCGGAGCAGGCACACCCCTTCCCCCAGCAGCACCGGGCATGTTTTGCTGCCTCATCCGACGCTTGTTAAAACACTCAGCCCCCAAATCCAGCTGCAGATAAAACCTTCCCCCAGCTGCCGCGCGTCCCACGCCAGAGCCGTGCCGGCACGGGTGAGCGCGGTGGCGATTCGCACCCGCCGCGGCCCCCCGCGAGAGGCGAGCGCTCGGCTGCCGGCGAGGCGGGCAGTGTGAGCCTCCGCGCGCCTCCCGCAGCAGCCGTCCTCAAAGCAATTTGCAAAAATTAATTAAACCACAGCCCCTTCGCAAAGAGGGGTGGGAAACGATGCAGAATGTCACCTGGGTACTAATGTGGCTGACACCTCTACTGCCAGCCCAGTGAAAACCGCCCCGCTGCGGCACGGGAAACTGAGGCACGGGGGGGGATGTCTCTCAGGTCAGGCAGAGGTGACACTCGCGGGGGGGGAACGGAGCCCGCGAGCCCCGACTCGCAGCCCAGCATCGCTCACCCCAGGGACACGCTCCCTCGGCAGCCGCGTCCTCCCGGCTCTGCCCTCCCGGGACCCTGAGGCTCTGCTCCGAGCACCGTCCCCCCCTCCTGCCGCCACCTCCGCCGTCCTGCGGCAGCACCGAGGCGACGGGGGGAACATGTATTTGGGTTATTTTTGCAGTGAGGCTCGTCTGCCCTCCCCAGGGCCCAGGCAGGTGGGAGTGCTGGCCGGGGTGGGCGCCTGCCCTCGCTACCCTCCGAGGCCCAGGCTCTCTTTATCAGGGGGGTGGGTTTGCTCACACATTCAGCCCCCGGGCAGGGCTGGGGCAGCTGCCTCCAGGACAAACCTCACCCCTGTTCAGGCAGATGGGGGGAATCGGGGCTGCGGGTGGGGAGCTGACCCCTCGCTCCTCCCGAAGCCCAGGGGTTTGTTTAAGTTTCTGGAGGAGCTGAGCTGAGTTTATCAAAACACCCAACGTGGCTAAATGCGGGAAAGGCAGCAGCTCTTTGTGAGAAGCCTCCAGCTCCCCGTCCGTACCCTGGCAACGCAGCCTCCCTCCTGCCTCCACCCGGAAACCCTCGCTGCAGCCCCAGCGCCTCCGCTGCGGCCAGCGAACCCCGCGGGGGCTGAGCCCACACCGGCACCGCTCCTGGTGCCAGCGCAGCCCCAGCGCCAAGCAGCCACCGCCGAGGGCTCGGCCAGGGACGGACAGACAGCCGGGCAGCCCCTCCGGCAGGCGAGCGGCACGCGGACACACAGACGGCACCGCGACGCCAGGAACAGCTCGCGCCGATCGTATCAGCGGGCGGCACGAGGGCGCCCTGTCAGCCACCAACACGGTCGGGCCTCGGGGAGAGCTGCACCCCAGCCCCTGATCCGCTGCCACCAAGTCGGGGAGGGCCCTGCACGAGCGCGTGCCGCGGTAACGCCACCGGCTCCGGCACCGACCGCCGCTCCCACCCGGTGCCACGACGTGGTGGGACACGAGCTCCGGCCTGGTCCCCCCAGGCCAGGCCAGCGCCGAAGCCGCCGGTCTCACGCGGGCGGGGGTTTATGGCAGCTCCAGGGTTTGACCCGCTCAGGCCCACCGTGGCGAGAGCCGGCACCAGCCAGGAGCAGCGGGGTGACCGTGGGCCCCCCCAGACCCCTCGCCAGGCGCCCCCTCCCTCCACCCGGGTGATCCCGCACCCCACGGCCGACCAACGGCTGCCCAGTCCCTGGGTGAAACCCCCAAGGTCCGTAATTCCAAAATCTTGTGGTTTTCACCCAAAGTTGAGGCCGGGTGTGCAACAGCAGCAGCAGCAGCAGCGCGGAGCTGAGCGGCACCTCATCGCTTATCCAACACCCCCCCCTAGTGCCGGTGCCCCTCGGCGGGCTGCCCGGGCCGGGGCCGCATCCTGCCCGGTGCCGGGCAGGGAGGCAGCGCCCATCACCGTGGGCTCAGGCCTGCCCGGCACAAACGCTCCGCGCGGCCCCGGCCCCTCCCTCTGCCGCCGCTTTGCTTGAGGGAAATTTTATCGACCGGGAAAACAAGAAAAGACCCCCAGAGCCCACACAGCACCCCCAGCCCCATAGCTCCCAGCCCCACAGCCCCACAGCCCCCCAAACCCCCAGCCCCATAGCTCCCAATCCCCAGCTCCCCCATCCCATAGCTCCCAGTCCCATAGCTCCCAGCCAGCTGGGGCTCAGCAGCAGCAGCTCAGCTGAACAACCTGGGCTTGGCAGGGAGGGGAGGGGGGGTCTGCAGCCCTTTGCCCCTCCCCGAGAGCAGGGGACCCCCCGTCCCCGCCCCGGCCAGCACAAGCTGTCCCCAGAAGCGCCCCGTGGGACAAGGCCACGGCATGGGGACAAGGCCACTGCGCGGTGCCACGGCCACGCAGCCCCGGGTGCATCGTCCCTCTCCCAGCACCGCCACCACCCCTGCGCCGGCTCCCGAAACCCCCCCAGCACCCCGAGCATCGCGCAGCCCCCGCCGCCATCCCGCTCGCCCACAGGGGCCCGGCCGCACTCCGGGAGCTTTTGAATATGGAAAGCGCAGGGGAAAAGCGGTTTTTTGTTTGGCCTGAACCCACCCAAGTGGAATGGGAAGGGGAGGAGGGGAGGGCAGCCCGAAGAGTTAATCCACTTTGAATTGCAGCGTGGCTCCAGCCAACGCGCCAACACATCAGGGCTGACAGCTTGACAGAGACGGATTGGCAGCTCCCGAGGTGAAGCATCCTGGCCCGAGCCACGAAACCGTATTAAAGCCCGTCTTGAAGGGGGCAGGTTTCATTATGTCGTTTTCCACGGAGGAAAAATAAATGAAATAAATAAAGGTAAGAGGGGAGGGAGAGCAGGGAGCTGGAACAGGCCCTGGCAGGGGACGTGTCTCCTGGGGACCCCCTGCCACAGGGATCCCCGGGGTGACTTCCCCAAGCTCTCCCTCCCCAAACCTGCCCCTGGGGCTGCCCCCACGCAGCCCAGACCCCGGCACGACCAGAGCGTCGTCCCCAGGCTCCTGTCCATGGGCTGAGCTCCCCCGAGCACGGCGCGAGGCCTCCCCGGCTCCCAGCAGGACGCGGTGCGGGGTGTTTACGCCTGTGACAGGACCCCCGAGGAGCTGCAGAAATGTGGAAAAATAACCAAACCGGGCTGCAACAGGAACCGGCGCCGCAGAGCGATGCCCCACACGGGGCTGCACACCCACTCGCGCAGGTGACACGGGTGAACGCAGCCCTGGGCAGGGTGTTAAAACCCTTCGTTTGGCAGAAAAGGCATTTTTCCGGGCAGGCGAGGCCTGCTCTGCCCTCCCAGGGCCGCCTGCCTGTCAGCAGGCAGGAATCACTGATCTACAACGGATGTCTCCGAGGGATGATAGGGCAGCGACCCTAATATTTTCTGCAGCGAGCGCTCCTGTAAGCTACCTTTGTGCTGGAATGATAGGAATTCATTACAGACCACCCCCCGCCGCGCGCTGGCTCCCAGGGGAGGAATCCGCCAGCTCTCGCCAAGCCTAAATGGGATTAGGTTATCTCCCGGCACTGAAACCGAGACATGCGCACACCGGGGAAGGTCCCAGCGCAGGCAGGGCCGCGCCGGCGGGTTCTCACCGGAGGGTTTCCTCCTCACCGAGCTGCCGTGGCACCCGCAGAGGCATTGCCACAGGTCCCTCAGGGTGGGGGACAAACCCTCCAGCCAAGGATCTGCACCCAAATGGGCAGAGAGGAGAGATTTATGGATGATGTTGGTCCCGGGCACATTCAGTGCTGCAGTGCAGATGTTGCCCCGTTGGCTGGCAGTCGCCAAACAACCCTCGCCCCGTTATCACCCCAATCACAAAAGCAGGCTCTGCCCCACGCACATTCCTCGGCAGCTTTGGTCCCATCAGCGAAGCTCCCACGCTGGGCTGGAGCTCACCACAGCCAGGAGTGGTGTGAGGAGGCAGCTTCACCCCGGGAGAGGTGGGGTGCAGCCGGCTCAGCCGTGCCGGGCCTTCCGGGGGTCAGCGCGGCACCGTGGGGGCTGGCGATGCTCTTCCCAGGACGATCCACCATAAGCTGCCGCAGGTGCGGCAATCCCCGGGCAGGGCTATAACCGCTTAAACCACTTAAAACCACCTCGGGTGTTTGCAAAAACACGCCTTGACTCGAGGTAGGAGCATCGTCGCTCTCCAGCCCCGGCTGCGCCGTTCCCCTCCCTGTGCACGGCCGTCCCGCTCCGCAGGCGTCGCCCCTCCTGAAGGTCGCCGTGACCCTGCCCAGGGCCGCGCGGATCCCAGCACCCCGCAGAGCCCGGACCGGGCCCCCCGAGCTCCTGCACCCACCCTCGGCACAGGCAAACCAGCTGCCTGGGTTTGGTTTAAGCGCTGCTGCGTTTGGAACCATTTTGCCCTCTCCCTGCGGCTGCTGGATTCCCTCTCAATCATGTCAAACAAATCCAGAGAAAAACATGTTTGACTGCATCAAAGTTCAAACCTCCACCTGTCTGTGTCCCCGAGCAGAGGCCCTTTAATGCTGCAAAGATGTAAACTCCCCCAGGTCTTCATTATGTCTTACAGGCCCGATATTATATCAGATTATGGAATCATTAAACAAAAAATTGTACTCCTCGCTGTCCAGAGGGGCCTCTAGTTACCTTGTCTAAATATAACAGCATCATTTTTAACCACGGAGCTGGTACAGTCCCTTGGGCCTTCATTATATTTCATGGGCCTGGGCTGGAATATCATCTCGCTGGCGCGTTGGAGAACTCATTCTGCGCTTGTGCTGAGGCCAAGGCGAGCAGCCCCGGCCCCCCCAGTCCACGGGGCACCACCTCGCCCCGCGCCGGCCGGGAAAAGGCTCCAGCGCTGGCCCCCGCTCCGAGAGGAGCCAGGCGGGGAGCTGGGCAACGGGCTGCCGAGATGGAACAAAAGATGAAGAAAAAGAAGATGAAGAGAGAAAAGCAACGCGGGAGGGGGGGTGAAATCAGAGCTAGGTACGCGCCCAATTATTTTAATTGCGTGTAGGTGCCATTTAGGGCTCACTGATGCATTGCACATCATTGTTTACTGCTCCGAGCAGAACCAATTATGTTTGAACATCGAGGGGCTGAAAGACAGCAAATAAACAAGCAGGCGTGTGGTGGGATCCACTGTACGTAGGTTTGCACCCGTCCGTCAGCGCCCAGCCAGGCATGGGCTGGGGAAAGGGGGGCGAGGGCAGCTCTGCCCCACGGCTCCCGGGATGGCGCTGGGGGCCCAGGAACCCCACGGCACCGCACACCCGCCGGCGGGAACGCGGCACCCCGAGGGGAGAGAAAATAGATCTGTTTAGGAAAAGAGGGGAAATAAATAAAGACATAAAGATGCAGTTTCTTGTGGGGTTTTGACACGAGTTGTCAGAGTTGGTGGTGCGTGTGCTCCTGTCTTTACAGTAAATAACTGTCAGCAATTAGAAAGTGTGGGTGTTACGGGGGGAGTCAGGCAGCTCCGGCACATCAGTCACGGGGTGGGGGGGAGTGGGGGCCACAACCACCGGCCCTGGGCCGTGTCCCGTGGGGTCAGAGCCGCCCTGGGAGCGCAGCTTCCCCAGGGCCCTGCCTGCCATCACCGTTCAGACTCCCCAGGGCTGCTCGAATCCCCGGCGAGACGTGCCCACCCCGGGGACCGTGGCTACTGCAGCAGTGCCGGGGCCACCGCGGGGCGGGGGCTGTGGGGGTACGGGGTAGAAAGCTGCGTTGAAAAATGCCCTTTTTTTGGACAAGGTCACTGTCCCCCCTTGCCGGGCCTGGACGTGGGTAGGAAGCTCCTCGAGCAGCACCGTGCTGCTCTGGCACGGCCGATCGCGGAGGCACCATCCCCATCCCGAGTGCACAAAGTGTCTCCAGAGGAGACTGGGGCAGCCCCAGTGGGTCCTGGAGCCCCTGCACGCTCCCCACCCCGTCGGTCCCAAAAAAGAGCCTGTTGGGTGCCGGTCGAACACCCGTGAGCGCAGGCGCTCAAGCGGTCAGAGCCCCAGCGAGCTGGAGCACGGGCACAGCCCTTGTGCCCTGGCCCGGGAGCGGAGCCCCGAGATCGGCCCCAGGACCCCGCGGGCAGAGCCTGGGGGGGCTCGTACTGGCACCAGGGTTGTTTGGCTACAGGCCTGGGGTATCCTGAGGGAAATCAGCCCCGAGGTAAGTACCTAGAGATAACGATGAATTCCCGACAGAGGCTTTAGGGGAAACACACCCATTAACGGCCCCATTTTACAGGTGGGAAGCTGAGGGCTGCAGCCTGTCCCCGCCAGCAGCCGGCCCCTACAACACATCAGTGGCAGAGCAATGCAGCACGCCCTGAGCCTCGCCCCCCCCCATCCTCCCCACCCGCCCTCCCTGTCGCAGACATCTCCATCATCTTCCTCCTCTTCCTCCCACCCTGCCCGGCAATAATTGGCTCCAGCTCCAAGCCTGCGCCTTCCCTGCTGAAGCTCTCCCCTTCCCTCCTCCCGGTTTTGAACTCCCCACTGCTAAGAAAAATGTAATAGCAGTTTAGCCTCTCAATCTGCAAGTTCTTTGACACCAATAACCTCTGTCTTTGTGCTTCCTGGCTCAGACAAAAACTCTACCTTTCAGGTTAGCAGCAGCCTGCCGCAGAGCGCGCCGGCCTTGGGGGCCGTGTAGCCCGGCCTTGATAAGCCTGACTTCAGAGGCTCATTAGACGCAGCCCCAGGAGCTGGGCCCCGGGGGAGCGGGGCGCGGGGGAGCCCCGGCTCCCGTTCCTATGGCGACCGAGGATGCCGATGTTGCAGCCCGAGGCGGTACTTTTGGTACTTACAGATCAAACAGGCAGGGCAAGCGGTGCCGGGGAGGAATACACAGAGTGCAGGAAATTTAATGACTTGAATTAACAACAGGAGAGCCGGCGACTCCCCTCGGCGCTGGTCGGGAGGAGACACAAACTTTGCCTCGTTGGGTTAAAACTTTGCATCTCTCCTTTTCCCCCTGCCCTTGTCCTCTCCCTGGGTGTAGCGTGTTTGGGAACACACACGCCAAGGACAGTGTGGGCTGTGAGGCTCCTACTCGGGGGATGCAGGCCCCATCGTGCACGCCAGAGACCAAGGTCAGGAAAAGGCTGACAAAACCCAAACATCTGACCCCCGCCCCGTCCCCCCCTGGAGCCCAAAGCTGAGCCACTGCCCGTGCCTCGCTCCAGCAGCCCAGGGACCATCTTGTCCCCTTGCAGCTTGTCCATCAGCTTTGGGATGGAGCCCAGGAAGGGCTGGGAGACGGTGGGCGAAGCACAGCTCCTTCCCTGGGGGAGCAGCAGAAGGTGGGGGGGACCCTCAGCACCCAGCTGCCTCCACAACAGCGAGGCCTGGGTACGTGCAGAGAAAGGAAAGGGAAAAGATGACTTCTCCCTGGTTTTGTCTCTCCTCACAGTCTCTTTTCTTCTCTTTTTCCATCACCCTCCTTTCCCTCGCGTGCTCTTTCCGCTCTAGAGCATTCTGTGCTTTACTGGGGCATTAAGAGGCAGCATCTCAAACTGTTTAGTGAAGCATTAAAGGGGCATGAAAATACTCACATCGCATCTGAGTGCTGAAAGCCCTGAAGCATCCTCAGGAAAAAAAGCAACCTACCAATTCTGTAAAATAAGACATATTCCTGTGCGCAGCAACCCGCTTGCAGCGCCAGACAACACCCGTGTCTCAGCCATCGCCAGCCATTCCAGCCCCGTTTCCAGCCCGGCCATCAGACAGTTCACGGCTCCTGAAGTCGATTCCTCCCCGTTCCCGGCCGGGTCACTCGGGAGCGTTGGGACCATCAGCGGCAGCAGCCGCCATCTGCCACGATCCAGCCCCCGCGCCCGGCTCCCCGGGACGTGGCCTGACACCAAGAGTTCACCCCCAAGACCGGGGATTCACACGGTTTTATACATGTTAAGATCATCACAGCAATAAGGAGCCAATTCCCCACTTGCCCTCCCTACCAAAACTGACAGTGACCTGCAAACACCCCAGGCCCTAGAAGGGGATTTTCGCTCCGTGCCCGGTGTCACCGGTGCTGCGGGGCCTGCGGGGGGGTTTGGAGGAGCCCGAGGGGCGCAGGGCAGGGCGCGGGTGCCGGCTCCGTCCCGTCCCACACACACGTGCCAGGCTCCGGGCACAGCGTCAGACCTGCCGGCAGCTGTCGAGGAGCTGGAAACCAGCCCAGAACCCAGCCAGTGCCCGCCTGGGAGAGGGGCTGCCCAGGGGGCTGCCCCACGCAGTCCCTCAGCCATCGGCTGGGGGTTTTTACTTTTTCCTCCTCCTTTAATCTTCTAACCACAGCGAAACCAGACTCTCCGGGACTCAGCAGTTCTCCCTGTCCCAACAGCTCCCCGTGGGAGCTCTGCTCCCAGCTCGCAGGGGGTGGGCTGGCGCCACGCACCAAACTGGCACAGCAGGAACGAGAGGATCCGGGGCTTTCCCCGGCAGACCCCTGCCCCTCCCCAGCTCAGAAATGGCCCCCGGAGCCCCCCGCTCCCCACCACAGAGCGTTGCCTGCTCCTGCTGCGGGGGCTGCAGACCCGGCGATGCCAGCGGGACGCCGCAGGTCCCTTCCAACCACCCCGCTCCACTCTACATCCCTCCAGAGCCTCCCCAACGGGCACCCCCACAGCCGTGGGGCTTTGACATGAGAAAAGGGACACTCTGGAGAACCAACCCCGGGGAGGCATCGTTCCCCCGCGAGCAGAGCCGGGCCCGCGTGCGCCCTGGCCGAGGCGTGCGCCGGCACAGCCCGCGGGTGCTGGTTGGGGCTCCCAGCTCGGGGAGGTGTTGGTGGGGGGCAGCAGGCGACCGGGGGTGCTGGAGGTGCGTCGGCGGAGCCCGGCAGCCCCTCTGCCAGCGCAGCCTGCTCCAAACACAGCTCCGGGAAACCTGCCTGCACAATCGCTTGATTAGCTCTCCCATTTAAGAGAAATGAGGCAGGACTGGTGCTGCTCCGAGATCTTTTCCCCCCCCTCTCCTCTTTTCGTGGATTTGCATCTCTCTTTTGGGCAGCTCCCGTTTCCAGCACAGAAAGGGCTCTGTTCAGGTCTCCCCCCTCCTTTCCCATCAATTGTTATGTTAAAATCCCCAGGACATGTTTCTGCAAAGAATTAAAAGAGGGTGAGGAAGAGATTGTTTTCGTCAGTGTCTCACTAAGTCTCTGACCTTGAGCGTGAATAGAAAACAAGAAAAAAGGGACTTTATGCTAATACCACTCACTAAGCACAAGGGGGAAAAATAATAACGGCAAATGAAGATTATGAATGCAAATCAACTTAATAAAGAGACAGGGTCTGTGCAGGAGTCTTGTTTTGCTCTTGTATAGACGACTTGCATTGTCTGGTTGCGCTGCACCCCAGGTCTAATCATTACAAATGATATCAGGATAGGAAGAGAAAAGAACAGGAAAGGTTTAATTCTCTAATTATGACATTGTTCATTTCCTCTGCTCACGGCTGTTCTTTTCAAGAGGCCTCTCACACCGGCCCTTCGCAAGTAGCTCAAACTCCCCCCGCCTCAAGTTAACTCCCAGCCATTCGCTACCAGCAACGGGCCCCCGGCCCCGCGGGTCCCGCCGTGCCCCCCCGGGCACCAGGCTGGGGACCCCCCTCCCACGTTCGGGGGGCGCAGCCGCTCCCGCCGGCACGAGGGGACGTCGCGCCCCTCCGCAGCCGAGGCTCCGCCAGGAGAAAGCCACCCCCCAGAACGGGTCTGGCAGCCGGGGACCACCCTGCTCTCCAGCCAGCCCCTTCGGCAAGGCTCTGCCTCACGCATGTTTATTTTTTTCCTCCCCTTCTCCATTCTCTCATCAGCCTTTTCAGCCGAGGCTGCCACGCTACGGCATGGGGACTGGCTCTCAGCATCTGTGAGCAGAGCATCCAACATAACAAAGCCCTGATCCTGGCAGGGATCTCAGGCACTATCATAACACCATCATAATAGCTTTAAAGCAGCGACAGCCCTGACAGAGAACACAGCCACGCCAGCCTTGTCCGCATTCAGATCAAGAGCGGCAGCGGGAACCCGCTGGCCTCTTTTGAGTGGGTATTTGTTTACACGCAGGGAAGTTGCGATGGAAATGGCTGGGGCTGGTCCTCAGCGTGGCATTTCCAAGGCTGCGCGAGCTTAACTGCCTCTTTCGACTCTCTAAATGCACCTTCGCCGTGGGTAAAATGCTCCTAGACAAAGCTCTGCTTTATAAGAAGTAAAGACCTGAGCTCAGACCCACAGGCATTAAGAAAGGTCACTACCTTGCTGGAAGATGCTGAAAACCCAGGTCCACATGAAACGGTGATCCCGTAGCTGCTATTGTGCCTTCCCAGGCGCTGGTAAATCACCCCCCCGGGGCAACGTTTGGGCCACAGAGGGTGCTGCCTCACTGGAAGTCAGGAATGGTTTTTCTTTCTTCTATAAAAGAAAAATCAAGGTCAGTTCTATTTAAATGAGCCTTACACTGGCCTGGGAGATGAAGTCAGGCCCCAATTCAATTTAAAACTAATGTCCTGCTCACTACAAACCCCGCTGGGCTAGCGGATACCCCGGCAGAATTAATTTCTGAACTGGCAGGGCCTCCAGCACCCCGCTCCCTCCCAGCCCCGCGCGTCTCCAACTTAGAATAAACCAGGACGGTCCCCCTGCCCCGCGCCGCCGTTTCAGGCTGCCTGCAGACTCAGGGCTGGTGCTGCCCTCAGGATTTGCTTTTAAACTTGGCCTAAACGACCTAAAGAATTGGTGGAGTGTTTAAGTGAGAGCAAACCCTCCAAAACCCCACGACCCAGGGAACAGGGACCTCACTGAGGTCTGAAAACCATTCCCGCTCTGGGTCACACTTCTCCAGCGATGCCACAGCAGCACAAGCCATGGCTGGTGTTATCTTCATCCCACAAACACCCCCCCTTCCCTCCCCTTCCAAACAACATCCACAAGAGAGTTTAGGCTGGGAACGCAGCTCTTTAATCTCCAGCAAGCCTTTGACAACCTGTCTCGTCCTGGCTTTTAGCTGCGTGAGAGCTGTTCGCTAATGGAGCATTAACCTTGGAGAGCTTCTGCAATTACTCCAACACTAATTCTGACAGTTTTTGGTGTATCTGTTTGTTCTTTTGACAGGCAAAAGGAATTTCTTTTTAAAAGCTGTTTGATACATTTGAGACCTTCTGTCCACATTTTCTTTTTTTCTGCTCGAGATGGGAAGGTGGGGGAGCACAAGCAGAGGTAGAGACGCTACCTACCCACAGACACGTCGGTATAGGCATAAGTCAAGATGTTTCCCCCCTTCCAAACCCCTCCCACCCCTGTTTTAAGTCACAGAAACATTTGGTCTCTCCTGACCTCATTAGGGTAATTAGTAAACCTTTTGAAGCTGGGAGAATGGCTCTGAGCTGTGGGAAAGCGAGGAGAGCAAAGAGCTTCTAAGAGGAGCGTGTGTGGATGGAGAAAGGGGGAGAAAAACATCTTCAGCCGCAAAGAGGTGACCTGCAGAAACGGAGGGGAAGGGGAGGTGGACAAGGAACAAGCTGGCAGCTTTGCTCCCCTAGAAATCTCCTTAAATTGCCTCTTTTAAGAGGATGGAAATCCAAGTCCTGGTTGTCCCATAAGACACTGCGGGCTGCCAAAGAGCAGGGAAGAAAAACGGTGGTGGGGCAGACGCGGGCTGAGACCTGGGGATCTCACTTCGGTTCTGATCTGCCATCGCTTCCCTGGATGCCCTTTGGCAAATCACTTCTTGCTTAATTCTTCCTTCATTTAAAAATAGGTTCCTTACATGTTATTTTCTATGTGGAAAACACACGCTTTGGAGGGAAAGGGCCATCTCTGACCACGTGCCTGCACGGCTCCCAGCGAAACTCGGCCTCTCTCGGGGACTTCACGCGCTCCTGGAAACACGCCTGCCCTGGGAGCGGCGCATAACGAACACCTCGAGCTGGAGTCTGAGAAACCAACGGGGACATTCCCGCCAGCTTCAGATGGAGGAAGAAAGTTATTTTGGTTTGAACAGCGCTTTCTGAAACGGCCTGAGCCACCAGTTGGTACCTGCACGCGCATGTGTGAAAGGAACGGGAACCTTCATTAAGGACACATAGTCCTCCCCTCCTCTAATAAACACAGAAAACGTTTTCAGTGCACTCATCCGAGCCGGTTGAGAAGCCAAAACGATGACTGGGGAGAAGCTAAAGTTATAACACGGATAAAAACCTCCACTTCTAAAAGAAAAAAGCAGTATCTCAAACCTTTGCTATATTTCACAAAGGGCACAAACCTAATACCTCTCTGCATTCTTCAGAAAGAGGGAGTTTGATGTGGATGTGAGAAAAAAGCAGATTAAAATAACACCAGAAAAAAAAAAAAAGAAGAAGAAGAGATCAGAATATACCCTGGTACCAGAGAATTGGAAGCACCGCGTCCCCAGGTCCCGCTGTGCCTTCAGCTGCACACAATGACCACGCTGCCACAGCCCTGCTCATCCCTTTTGAGATCCCCCGTTTGCACGACGAGACTCCCCAGCCGGCTGCCACGACAGACCCGCCGTCCCTCCACGAAAAGGTCCCGTCGGGAGTCACTGCCCAGGGCTGTGGGAGCCGGGGGGGAGGTGGCCCAGCCCGATGCCTCTGCTCTGCTTTAGGTTGGATGCACCCAAAACCTGAACCAACAAATTCTGGCCACGCAGCCTTCGGGCGGGCGTTGATGCTGCAGAGCTGGGTGACAACGCGGGCAGTGCCCGGTGGTGGCCCTGGGCACGGGGCCTGCAGGGACAGCTTTGCCACACGCCCCAAGAAGGGGCAGGGGCACGGGCAGTGCCCACGGGCACCAGCCGGTGTAAAAAACAGGTTGGTGACGAGCAGGATTGTCCCAGGCTGATCAAACGCCGGGCAGGGAGAGCAGAAAATTGTGTTTATTGGAGAAGTGACCCCAGCTGGGATGTCCTTGGAAAAGGCACCACTGTAAAAATCCCCTCCACAGCCCTGCAGGGCTCTGGAGGCAAAGCAACACCGTGGCCCCCACAAAGGCTCAAAACCCTCAACTGCCTGTTCACAGCGTTAACACCCATCAGGTTTTTCACCATCAGAAACAATATTTACACCACCTCTGCCAGGGAGAGGGGTAGCGTGCACTCAGCGCAGGTCGAACAATGAAACCATTAGGATTATTTTAAGTACGTGAGGGGTTTTTTTTTCTTTAAAAGAGCGAGAGTAATTAACCAGCAGAACGTATTAGCAGCATATCAGGGATGCAGCAAACGCTCCACCACTCAGTTGTTTCAGACGAAGGCTGGCATCCTTTCCGAGAGAAAGCTTCTAGTTTCACCGCACACAAAAAAGGACAAACCAGCCGGTGCTCTGCGGGAGGCTGAGCACGACGAACATAATGGTCTCTCCTAGCTGCAAAACCTGCAAATCTCGACACTTCCATTTCCCAGCTCTTATTAACCAGCAGACAGGAGCATTGCTCTGATTGCAGAGAGAGCAGGAGGATCCCCGAGTGCCGACAACAATAGTTGCTGCTGTTTGCAGCACGGCCAGCATGGAAACGTGTCAAAATCAGGAAAAGCTTCAACAGGCGAGGGAGCGAGGAGGCACCGGCCGGCGTGGGGGCACGTTCACACACAAGTTTGATGCCGTTTCAGTTGGATTTGCCAGCACTGGAAGCGACAACACAAACCTCTGCACACCCAGGAGCCACAATTACTGGGAATCAGGCAACGTGCTCTAATACGTCACCCCCCATTTGCCTACATCCCAGAAACTGATGTTAATTAAAGCAGCTGGTAATTGTCTGCAATTGTCTACGTGGGCAGGGGGCTCTCTGAACCCATAAGAAACCCTGCTGAAGTAAACAAGACCCGTATGGATCCACAGCAATCCCACAGTCCACGGAAGCACTTCCACCAAATCAGACCAGACATCCCTGTTTTCTAGCAATTTCATCTCGTAGGTGCATTGAAGTTTCATCCTCTCAACAGGTATCCTTGGACATGGGCTTTAGCTCGTGACTTTGATCTGGCGACGTAAAGAAGAAAATACTGAAGTGTAACATCTGAGATGTTCATCTCAAATTTAATTTTAGGGACATCTTCTCCCTTCCACGCATGCAGTCACACATTAGCATGCATCAGAAGTACAGCATCCCCTTTAATGTTTACTCATCCTTAGATTGCAAAAATTGTTGTGTGAATTCCTTCTTCAATTAGCTCTGGTACTCGAAAAAAAATATTGTTCCGTTGCCAGTACAGTTATGATCATTTCTTTCCTTTATACTTTTATTCCCCAGTGTAACTTAAAAAGAAAACACTTCTGCAGTCTCCCCTGCAAAGCCCCCTTTAAAAATTTTTAAAACAAAAACAACCAACATTTCTAAAGGAAAGGCTTTTGTGGCTGAAGTGCCACTTCCATTCACCTTTCTATCACGTAAGGGAAAAAAATAAAGATCAGAAGAAGGATTTAGACAAAAAGCCAACTAAGTAAAGCTAATTTTTATACAGAAGAATCCTGCTAGTTGTGTAGAGGAGCTTTGTTGAGTGGAACAGAAAAGACATCAGAGGAGGCTCTACAGCAGGTTTTCAAACATTTCCAGCCACCTTCCCAACGTGCAGCCTCTATCCCACAATAAACACGGAGACGCAATTGCAGAGCAGCTCCAGTACCCACAGAGCACTGCAGGATTAACTCTACCACCTTGTCTGCGGCATCTGGTGAGGAAAACTGGCCCAGACGCTCCCTGCGAAGAGCCCCGGGGCCAGAGGGACACTGACAGTGACTTCGGAAACACAAAGTTGTGAGTGCAGCGAAAAATGGGGGTGTGGAAGTTCCACTTCCAAGAGACGTGGTCACCCCCAAAGTCCCTAAAGCTGCTCAGCAAGAAGATTCCTCAGTTCTCCCTGTTTCACAAAGGTGAAATCCAAAGCAGAGGTGACCTCGGTGAAGCCAGATGAACGCAAGAAGCGGAACACAACAACCCCCAGCGGGCAGAAGGGGACCGAGAGCCCAGTGCCTTCACAGTGGCACCAGTAACAGCGGCCAGCTGGTCCCTAACCCAGGGCTGGAGATCTGCCCGTACAGATAACGCCACCTCTTAACGCCCAGCTGCTCTGGAATCTACCTCCTTGACAAGGGGCTCTGAAATCCATGAATGAAACACCCTTTATCCCCAGCAAAATGCTGTTTCTCCCTTTTTTCCTGAGTGACTAGAGGGACTTGGGCCATCTCTTCACCATACAGCGACCAGAAATCTCACACACAATTGTTCACACACACCCCCAAAAAAGCCCAACTTTATACATGAACCATCTTCAAAAAGCAGGTCTGGGTGCAGAGAGCAAGCAAAGCGCTTTCTACGCCGTCAGAAAGCCGAGAGGTGGTTCCTCCCCCAGAAACCTGCCGCAGAGGTTATTTTGCACTCCACGGAGTGCGGCGGCGAGGTACAATGCTGCAGCAGCAAACAGGCTGGTGAAATCAAAAGAGCTTACCAGCACTCAGCAAAGGGCCTGCAGTTCCCATTTCAAGGAAGGAAATTTGCATCCAAAGCATCGAGAGCACTTTAACTTGAGTTTAAAATAAATTCAGAGCAGATCCATGCCGCCAGCTTGCGTTTGTGACTGGAATCCCAGCCAGCACCAGCCTGAACTTCTCCCCAGCTGGAGACCTCAGCCAGAGGCTCTGCTCAGTGGCAGTGACAGCCCCAGCGTGTAGCA
Source organism: Otus sunia (assembly GCA_010365825.1). Classification (NCBI taxonomy): domain Eukaryota; kingdom Metazoa; phylum Chordata; class Aves; order Strigiformes; family Strigidae; genus Otus; species Otus sunia. The sequence continues at coordinate 792,247 of ML997655.1, read as the reverse complement.
GAGAGCAGAGAGCAGAGAGCAGGGCCCGGGGAACGCTGTGGAGGCCGACGCACCTGCGGCTCGTCCAGCACACACAGGCTGTGGCTGTTAGTGCCAACTGGGGCCACCAGCCCCCCCGAGCCTGAAAGCGCTGGGTTGGCATCCCACCGCAGCTCCCAGCACCTCCCTCAGGCCAGGGCTCGAAAGCATAAGGCTGTCCTGCCCTGAACCCTCCCCATCACTTCGTTAACCACCGCAGTTAATTTTGCGCAGCGCGCTCCCCGGGGAAAGGCGGGTGCACGCCAAAGGGTGCTGCTGCGCGAGGGCTGGGTTTTCACACGCCTGTGCACGGCTGTGCCGCGCTCACTGGAGGCTCTCGGACTCGAAGGAGAAGGGAGCAACCTCTAGGCCAGGCTTTAGTGCTGCTGGGGTTTATGCCAAGCCTTGGACCAGCCCAAGACAACTCCGTGCTCTGCACAGACAAGCCTCTCCCTCACGGCTGCGAGCGCCCGTGCGAGCAGGGAGCCTACGGCTTAATTTAATCAAATTAGGGTACCTGAACACTTTGCCTGTCCCAGAATCATAAAAAGCCTTTACGAACAAGTACTAACAGGGTTAGGTTAAATCCGGCTGCGATAAAGCCAGGGGCGAGAGCAGCACCCGCAGCTGGGAGAAACCTTCTCCAAGAGCCACCCCAAAACCTGCTGCCCCCCCCACCCCGAAGCCAGGAGAGCCCGCCCCTGGGAGGGCACTTCCCCCTCGTTCCCAGAGAGCTGCTTGAGGGCAGATTTGCCTTTTTAAGGCATCAGGATTTATTTTCAGCTTCACCAGGTGCTGCGGGTGCCCGTCAGCCAGCATGTTTGGTCTGCGAGTGCCATCTACAGGGTTGCCCTTCTCCCCAGCCCCCTGCCTGGCCCTGCCACCGGCTGCCCCCCCACCAGTGCCACCAGTAACAGGGGTAAAACAGGGAGCAAATGAAAGCCTTGCAGCCATGCTGTGCTCCAGGACGAGCGTGCAGCCTCCCGGGCGCAGGACATGGGGACACAACCCCAGGAGACACAAGGGACTGGGCTTCAGTTTCTCCAGTGCCACTCATCTACAGGACAGAAACCTGCACAACCACCCTCCTCCGCAAGCGGGCGAAGAGCAGGTGTGTTAGTACCAGGGAACGCCCTTAATTCTGCTCAGGCTTTAATTCTTGGCATGAGGAGCCGGGACATCCCCAGCCAGGGGGACAGTCTCTCCTTCCCGACTCCCAGATGAGCAAAACCTAACTCAGTTCTTCTGTTGTGGAGAGGCTGCGATCACCCCTGCAGGGATTTTACTTAGTCTTCTGTACAAGAAAAGGAATTAACGTAAGAAGAGGGAGAAAGGAAAGGGAACAGACTTTAGAAAATTGAAACAAACCCCAAGATGATCAGTGAAGGCGGGCAGCAGGCAGTGAGAGAAGCGTGGATCTAACACCCAGCGGTGTTAGCGACGCCCCGCGAGGGCAGCGAGCAGAGAAAGGCTCCAGAGAAGCACCGTCCCGTCGGCTCGGCAGCGAGCTGGCCCCGCGGAACCGCCCCGCACGCCGGCGGGCCAGCACGCTGCCAGGAGGAGACGGAACGCTTTATTTCATTTGTTTCAAGATACAACAGAGGGGGGAAGCTGTAAACGAAAGTAAACCAATCGATCAATACAGGACTGGTTGCTATTTAAAAATAAATCAACAATTCAAGCAGGAGGGTGAAAGACTAGCTCCTCCATTCCTGAGAGCACAGACGACACAATGCACTCAAGTGCTGGTTTATTGACTTCTTGGCAATCTGCTCAGACCACAGGTCCATCTCGCAGCACTCCGGCGCTGCAGATCCCACTCCAGTCACACGTACAAGCGAAACAAAACAGAAGCACGTTATGAACAACAGAGAGCCGATGCTCGTACCGCTCCCAGTCAATCTCATTAACCTCAGCAGACAGCCCAGTCGATTTGCCGAGTAGTTCGGGATCAACAGCAGAGGATCCGATACAGCCCTCCAAGAAGATCAGAGGCAATTACGTAAACTTTTGAAATTAGGCTTTGGCTTAAACAACAGCGATTGTTCCAGGCGAACCCTGTAGCAGTCACTTGTGACACACACAGGCTGCTGAGCAGCATCGTCGGGAACCGCACACTGCGCTCTCGGTCCTCCTCGCCCGCGCCGGCAGCCTTTTGGCAAGGATAAGCAGGAGCCCGGCCCGGGCTGACAGCAAAGAGCAGCCGGAGCCCACAGAGCCTCCCACTAACACCCTGATCCACTCTGGAGAAAGGAAAGTGCAGCAGTAGCTGGTGAGGCATCAGCCCGCCCAGGGACAGACCCACGTCCCTCTGAGCAGCGGCGCGTGGCCACAGGAGCCCCGCGCGGACGCAGCCCTGCAGCTCCCGGGCCAGAGCTGGCTCAGAGCACACGGGTGTCTGTTTGCATCCGTGTGTTTAAATCCATTCAGAAAAACGACCAGCAGATCTAACCGTTGCAAAGAGACCTACTAGGCTATCAATACAGGTACCAAATACACATACAGTAACTAAAGCTATAATGGAAGCAACTACTGAACTGCTCTCTTACAGAAACATAATGCAAGGCTTTAAAAGCCACTATTATTAGCAAGATCCACCACCACCCCCCAAAAAGCCTGCGCTGGCCTCATGCTCTTTGCCCATGGGTGCACTGTTCCGCCGCTGCGAGGAGAAGCTGCTGCAACAACTCCAATTTATTCTTCCAGGAGAAACAGAGATCAGCAACAGCTGTGCCAAGCAATAGATTTGTCCTCAAAGGAGTCTCAGGTCTGTAATCAGCATCTTTGTTTTCTCCTCTCAGAAAATGCCTTTAACAATGACTTAGAATGGAGCAGGAATGTAATGTCTTGGCCTGCGAAGAGCAAATCCAGACCACCGACTGCTTCCAAGAGGCAGGCTGCTTCAGGGGAAAATGGAAACAGCCACCCAGGGTCACTGGTTCCGGCTCGAACCTGCCTCCAGCCAAAAAAGGATCAGAAGTGACAGCAACGCTGCACTACAGCCCCACCATCAACCTTTTACCCCGCGCCCCTGCAAGGACGGCCAGCAGAAGGCCTCTGTGAACACGCACGTGGCGCAGGCACCGGGCTGGCACAACCGTCCCTCACCGTTTGCCTACACGGTACCAGAACAGGGCCCTCGTCATCTGCTCGGGCTGTGTCCCTCCACACCTTTCCCTGCTCAGATTCTAAATACCTGTTACAGCACAATCAAATTCTATCAAGGTCATTTCCATGGTAGGACCTACGGCTTGAGGTCCCCTCTTTGATCAAAATCATTCAACATTAGAAAAAAAAACACCATCCCCTCCTGCAAGGCAAGGAAGCTTCAAAATCACAAGTGCTGTCTGTCCAATGAAGGGCAGAGCCTGAAGAACGATCGAGTCAATCCCCTCAGATAAAGAAAGGCCAGCGAGCGTGTCAGTCACAACGCTGAGCCAGGGCGCGCCCGCGGACTGAAATACAGTCGGGTTTGCCTGGCACAATGCAAGAAACAACTTTGCAGAGGGAGTTGAAGAGCCAGAGAAAGTTATCAGCGTGTGCACAGACCTGCCAGCCTGCGCAGGATCAAGGGAGATACACCACCAGGAACCAAACAAATCAGCTCTCTGATCACCCGAGGGGCAGCAACGGCCAGATTTAGCCATCACTGCTATCCTCACAGAGGAACGCCGCAAACGCTTTCATCTCTGCATCAGCCAAACAAGCAGAAAGTACCTAAAAGAGGCATGAAAGGATACAAATGATATGAAATTAGGGCACATCCAAGCGCTGTGTTCACATGACAGCATTACTAAAAATATATATATATTTAAAAATCTTTTGCACGTGTGCAAGAGAGAGCTGCCAGCACCTGGGTGACATTTCTCCAGGAAACCTCACCCACTCTGCACTGAGAAACGCTGCCCCTGGCCCAGGCGGGCGCCAGGACCTCCCCGCTCCAACGGCCTCCGGAGGGATTTCAGAGCAGCAGCTGGAGCCCGAGCTCCCGGGTGACTCGCAGCAAAACCGTTCATCCTCGGTGTTTGATAAGGATATCCCTCCTGCTCAGCCCTTCTCGCTGTCAGTTTTGTCCCCTTATCTACAGAGGATTTGCTAACCGAAAGAAGGGAGCCATGACTCCAGAGACATTCCCCATCTTCATCTTCAAGGCAAGGTCAAGCAGGGAGCTCCCCGCCCGCAGGGCAACTCCCTCAGCTTCTCCTAACAAAGGCACTACCAGTTTGGGGTGGAAGTGGGACTTAAGGATACAGGGCTGCACTGCCCATCGTTTTCAAGGAAGGGCCTTCCCTTCAAGGCTGAAATGTGCCATAAACAGGAGCACTTTCCAAGCATTTTTTACCATTTTAGCAGCAGATCCACCTAACAGTGACCTTCTACCACATTCACATCTTGGTTCTACACAATAAGAACGCAACGGGCTGCACAGAAACATCCCAGTTTGCTGGGCTGACAGCGGGACGTAGCTTGAGCTTCAGCAAATGGAGTGAAACTCCAGTACCCTTCAAGATTATTTCTGAGCCAGGGCTGCCTGGCTTCAAGAATCACAGTTCATAGGGGTTCGTGTCCTCCTTTTCCAGTCATCAGGTGCTCCGAGACAGGTCACTCGCCACACGAGCAGTTCAGGTGCCCCGACTCAAACCGCGGTGCTCTGGCTCTTCCTGACAGAGCCAGCAGCTCAAACTCCAGCAGCTTGGCAGATGTCACACATTCCTCTGGTGAAAGCACCACGGGAGCTGGGCAGAACGGTCTGAACACTCCGAACACTCGCAGCCCCACAGACGACACAACCCACTGCTCTTCTGGAGAAATGCTCCTCTGGGCTAAGCAGCACCTTTCACTTGTAAACGTGTCTTTGCTCTGCAAACCCACGTAATGACCTGCATTACCATGACTGCTAACCCTGCAACTACGAGACACTCGAGGCAGTAACTCATTCCCAAAGCTGTTCTTTCTCTGTCTGAACTAACACAACACTATCCACACCCACCACACTAGTGTAACAGACAACAAGAGCTCTCCCAGCTCAGAGCTGATTACAGAGACACTTCCTAACGAAGTAACCTGATACTGCATGAAGAGGATCAGCCCGCAGAAGAAATCCACTCATCTGGTACTTCAAGCTGACTGCCACAGTCAGGAGAGAGGGATACGAGCACCTGTAAAACATCGATGGGCCAGCAGACACAGCTGCAGCACTGGAGTCCAGCACGGCACGATTTCCAACGCTGAGCTTTCCTCCAGAGTCACGTTCTCCTCAGCGTCTCCCTCTGCAGTTAACAGCACCCAGTGCAGCATCACTTAGCTTACAGCTCCACCTTTCCCCAAAAATGTGTGTGAAGAAAACAGGTTTGGTCCCCTTTCCCCCGCCCCAGCTATGGAAGTGTTTAATTAATAGTCATTATAAGCATATATAAAAAAATAAAATTTGAGCACTGGTAAGGTGATTCCACTGGACTTGCACCCCCTTGGTCAGTCTGTGAAGTTGGTGCCGCTGGTCCCAAATCATCTGGAAAAAGAAGACGCCCAGCATCAGAGTGAGCATGTACAACGTGACAGATCACTACCAACCTGGAGACAGCTGGGGGAGCTGAGAGGCCACCAGCGAGCCACGCTCCTCCTCGGCTTTAAAAAAACATCCAGAGAAACCAAACTCGCGTGATCCACGGGATGAAAGCACATCACTGCGAAAGCAGGAACGGATGCCCCCGCGGGACCGTGAGTTTTAGCTGCGATGTGACTTGGCAGCAATTCCTAAACTGAAAAAAACACGAGTTTTTGTTTTCCTGTCTGTGCAGGGAGGCTCAGACTGGCCGCGAGGGCTGTCTCTCCCTCCTACGGGCCTGCGAAACACAAGGCACCAAGTGGGGCTCCAAACAAACCGGGGTACGTCCCTTTTCAGCGCGCTCGGTCAGAAAATGAAGAAAGGCGAGATAAAGTCTGTGTGCCAGCACAGAGACCACACACAGAAGTGTAATTTATGCAGATCTGGTTACAGGATCTATGCCAAAGCTCCCACGCCTTTAGAAAAGGAGCCTCTCGGCCCCTCGTGAGGAAAAGAGAAACACACAAAACACCCGCTTACCGCCTCAGATTTCTCGTTTCGAACACCGTGTCCTCGTCGCTGTCGAACGAGGCCATCTCTATGTTCTCATCGTAATTCGACAGCAGGCCGTATTTCTTCCGCTGCGGTTTCTTCAACCTGAAATGAGTTCTGCGCTCATTTCTGGGTCCCTCCGACCTAGGGCTGAGGGACACGGAGAGCGCAGGGTGAGTGTGCTGTCACAGGACGGGTCTGCAGGGAGACGGGCCTTCGGGAGTCAAAGGGCAAGAGGAACCAGACCGGGAGATGTTTTATCGCTGCTAATTACCTCAGGTCATTAACAGCGGCATGAATTTACCACAGCATTTCACCCACGCTGCCTCAGGGATGCACAGGGAAGCACAGGGGAGCACAGCTCCGGCCTGGCAGGGAGAGGGAGGGGGCGTCGGGACAAACGGGGCACAACCCCAGGGCCCGAGGGGGAGAACCGGGACAAGCAGAGCCCGGCCCTGGGCCGGGGGGGGTAGAACCGGGACAAGCAGGGGCACGGCCCCGGGCCGGGGGGGATCCGGGCCGGCCCGCACTCACCGGAACGCCCGCAGGAGGAAGTAGAGCGCGGCCAGCGCCGAGAGGGCGCTCAGCACGTACACCGCCCGCTTCAGCACCGGCAGCCCCGAGCCCGGCAGCAGCCCCGAGCCCGGCGGCCGCCGCGATGCCGGCGTCGGGCCCGGCCAGGTCGCGTTCCCCGCGGCCGCCCGCGGCGCCTCGGTGCCGTTGAACGGGCTCGGGGTGGCCGGAGGAGCGGGGTAGGCGGCCGGCAGGAGGAGGAGGAGGAGGAGGAGG
>ML997655.1:760506-785073 GCA_010365825.1 Otus sunia | reverse complement strand
GGCCGCCATTTTCCCCTCGGGGTTGTCCTTCTTTTCTCCCTCAGGGCCGCCATTCCCCCGCCATGACGGCAATTCCCCCGGGCAGAGGTGAACCCTGCGCGAAACACGAGCATTTCGAGCATTTCTAACCTTGTTTCTTCACAGGAGCTCTGGCCTGACCCGAGGGGTCCGTCAGCCACCCCGAAGCAGCTCCGCTCCCCCCTGAGCAACCTCTCAGGGAAAGGCCCGGGGCCGCCCAGGCTTGGAAGAAAAAAGGTATTTTGGCTGGAAATGGGCCACCCCCAGCAGATGTCACAGCAGGTCCGCAGCACCCGAGCACCTTCTCGAGGATGCAGCGGAGTTTCACATCCAGCCCCCCGTAGCTCCAAGCCCAGCAACGAATCAACGCAGTGCTGTAATTAGTGATGCCAAAATAACAGCACCTCAAAACTTGGCCCCTCTTTTTGTACCTATTGCTTCTGCCTGCGCTTTAAGCATCTAAGTACCCTCTTTAGGAAGGTCTTTCAAATAATGCTTTGTAAGTATTTACAGTTTGAATTCGTTTGAACATCACCTGACTGCATTTTCATCAGCAAAGGTTTCTCACTCTCATGCCCCTGTATTTAGTATCATCCCCCATTAACATGTAAAAATCCTCACTGGTGAATTGCTAGATACAGCCCCAAAAAGTGTGTCAGCTGATTTGTTTTTTTAAATGTTGTTCACTTAGATAATTTGAAAAAGGTTAAAAAGTAGGTTTGGGGAAGTAAGCTTGCTAATCATTCCCATTCTGCCCGCAGGAATGCCCCCAGGGCTCTTGTGGACTCAGGATTCCACCAGGAAATTGTGACGGCTCCGAGCAAGGGCCCTGCTTGCTCCCTGACTGAATTCCTTTGTGCCTGGGACTCCCCAGCAAGAGAAAACATTTCTCGGTAAGAGCACAAGTTTTTAAAGCTGCCTTTACCCATTAATTTAGCTCGTTTATACCAGCGAAGTGTCTGGCCTCCATCACTGGAGGCTCTGGAGAGCCGATTCAAGCGACGGCGGAGCGGGAGCGGTGGTTACGCCTCAGTAGGTTGGCAAACCACCGCAGCCTTCCTTAATAGCCAGGCTTTGCAGCACGGACTAGAGAATACGCAATCAATTCTGCCCTTCAAACACGCTGCAGTGGTAATTGTTACTGGGCACAATACCCACACAATTTCTTCAAAGGCACTTAGGCTACACGACCAGACTTCTTTGCATAATACACTGCTCTTAAAAGACTGTCCCTCAAGTGGGGCATAGCACAAAAGCCAGAGAAGTATCAGTTTAAAAAAAGAGCGATAAAAGAGCAGGATAAAGCAATCAACTGTGTTCTTTTAACACAAAAAGGGTGGGCAGGAGAGTAGCAGAGACCATCAGAAACCCTCTTACTGCCTTCACGTCTCACACTGCCGTCTCCAGCCCCATTCTCTTCAAAGCTGCCAAAAATACATTCACAGCTGTCAGCCTCTCTCGCAGCGTAAATCCTCCTGGTTATTGAGCTGCCACATTTTCAGGACTTAACCAAGAGCGAGACCTAATTTTTCAGGAGCACCAGGCACGTGCATCGGTTCAGCCCGAGCCAAGGGCGCGCGGCTGCCGCGGGTCTCTGGGGAAGGCAGCCCTCACTCCCAGCCCCGTGCCAGCCGCCCGTCAGCGCAGCGGCCGAGGGGAAATAAAGTAACCGAAGCTGCTTCCACTCTCCGGTGCAGCCTGGCAGGACACGGGTGTCGCGTATCGCAGACAGCAGCCTGAAGGGCAAAGACTTTTAAGGACGGTTTGAGTGACAGTGCGACGTATCAGAAAACAGCCACCACTGCTTAGGAGGGTTCTATAACCCGCAGCACACGAGAGCTGGAGGAACTCAGCAACCAGCACTCATCTGACTGCGTTACAGGCCAGGGACAAGGTAGCAAGTAAATAAAAACCTAACAAGTATTCCACACGTAAAGAGGAAGAAAAGGGCAATTTGGCCAGTTTAAATTTTCGATGGTCCGTTCTGAAGATGGGACAAACCGGGCGGCAGAAAACGCCAAGAGCTGGGGTTAGAAAGTTTGATCTCTGCGACACATTCCAACTACCACAAAAGGCTGAAATCCCCCCAGTAGCTTTATATTTACTAGAGAGCAGGTGAAGGTCAGGAAAGAGAAAAGTATTTCATCACTACCAGAGCACAAACTTCCTGCAAAGAAACTTGAATTCCCTTGCTCTGGGCCTTACCTGCTCCTCTGCAGAGCGAGTGAAAGCCCAGCTTTAGCGTCCAGCGCCGCTGCTCGAGGGTCAAACCCGCAGGTCAGGTACAAGAGCCACAAGGGGTTTGGATGCAAGGGCAGGGCGACCAGAATTACAGCAGGTAACAGCAGCCAAGAACCTTAACACAAGCCAAGTAGTGTAACTCCTGCACAGAAGAGTCTCTGCAGAGTACAGGAGACATTACAAAGAAAAGGCAACATCTGCTAATTCGAGAAGGTGGCGCCAAGTCCTTTATTAGCCGTCCTGTTCCAGTCAGAGGACAGACACAGAACTGCAGCCTCTGCCACCGGCGGCTCCCTCGCCTTTTATCTTGGGCCGATTTCCCATTCGCACACCCCAGCAGGATTTGGTCTGACTCTCTTTAGTCACAGGCAAACATTTTACAAGTCTCGAAGCGCAGAGCTAACAGCCGGCAGTTTTCTCCTTAGCTCCCCCAGGCAGCTCGCCCCGTGCCCCGCGGGCACCTTCCTGGCAGAGGGGTGACACCAGCTGCCACCCCGCAGGCGCCACCTCACCGGCCCTTCCAGTCTGGCCGCTCCCACCACCCGCAGCACTCGGAAGCGCCCTGGCTCGGGGCTGCTTCAGCGCTCGCCTTCTGCCACTCCTGCTCTCCAAGCACCTAACAGCTTCACACGGTCAAGCTGCTCTACTAGAAAACTCCAGGACATCAAAATAAAAAAAGACCAGAGTTAAGTTGCTAAAATCCAAACTGGGAAGTTTGCTTTTGTTCCAAATAACCACTGGAACCCGGGGCAGCTTTATCCTGAGCCAAGTCCTCACGCCCCCAGGAGCCACCGGCCGCGGGACAGACCAATCTCAGCGTCAAACCCGGCAGATGTGCAGCCGCTTCCCGAGCAGCAGGAACATCACATCACTACTTCCAGTGGGAAAACAATTTTAAGTAACTTGTAGGCCAGGAAATCCATGACCTGAGCTCAAAAAATGCTTTAGCATTCAAGTGCAGATGAGACTTTTGTGTTTGTGACCATCTCAAGGGGCAGAAGCAGCTTCTGCTCTGCACAAACACTGACTCCTTGTTTACACAACTGCTCTGACACTTCAGACGTAGCTGCTTCACTGCAGAGGGTTTGCAGATGCACCAACTATTCTAATAGGCCACAATTCAAGGTCACAGTGACACAATTTCTCCCTCAAAGTTGCCCTTAAAGACAACAGGTCACCCTCTGTCCACCTCCCCAACCAGAGCAGCGTTGGGTTTTGTACTTTTACCTGGGCTATGCACCAGGTAACTAGATTTCTATCGTACGCCTTGGCCACAATCTAACATTCTTACGTTTTCCCACAAAAGTACTACAGAGATTATTTTTTTTCCACATTTCAGTATTTTATTCTAGCTTAATTTGACTTATTTCCTTGTTCAATTATCTATAATAAAAATCGGTCACAACACTGCTCAAAGCTCTTCGTCTCCACCACTCAGTCAATGGCTGTCCTTCTCGGTCTTCTCTGATGCATTTCATTGCTGAAATAAAATTAAGACAGTGGATTTAAAGGCAGAGAAGGAAATTTCCACCCAGAAAACCACTCTCCCTTCACCACTCACAGAGTAACAGTGCCAGCGCCAAACCTCTCGGCCGAGGCAAAGCTCCCGGGCGCGAGGCAGGCGGAGGAGACGCGTTACCTGGTTGGCAAAATCGTGCCCGGGTCGCGCTTCCTCGGCATCAACTTCCCTCCTCAGAGCCCCCGCTCAGCTTCCGCGCCGCGTGTCCCTCTTCTCTTCAGCCTGCCAAAGCAAAGGTGCATTAATAAAAATATCAAGCGGAGACTTTACATCGCCACCCGCCTCCCCCAACACAAGTCACATCTCATACGAGGGTTTCACAAGCCATTCGCTGAACCCATCACATCACAGAAGCACAGTCTGGGAAAACTGTTCCGGGGCTGGCTGCTGCCTTTGATATGCCAGCCAGTGTATCATTTGATCCCTAAGCAGAGAGTTAACCACTTTGACATGGCTGCTTAGGAAGTGTGGGCTATGGGAAAAAGTTAATGGCAACAAGTAGGATGGCAAAGAAAGCTACAATTAAAGTGAGCAACTTAATGAAGTCTAGGAAGATTCTCAATAGATGAACACATATCAAGTCAGGGAATTCGTTTCCCATCTTGCTTCCATACCTACTAGCAAGACATGACTGCATGCCCAACTCTGATCTGTGGAACTGAAGTTGTGCCACAAGCCAAAGGTTGCATACGGCATGGGTTAAAATTTTTCCATCAGTTGACCAAAATTGTCAAAAGGAATATTTCACAGGTACATTAGACTTTCAAATGAGCTCTCAACAAGAGGAAGGATGCGGACATGAGCAAAAGGAGTTACCTCGAATTACAGGACTATTTCCACATATGAACTAGCCAAGAGAGCAGCTTTCGTCTCAGAGGTTTCTGTTGGAGGCACAACACTTCTTTTCTCCAAGGACACTGCAGTTTCCATATGCTAGCAAAGAATTCTTAGAACTTGTAAGGCAATGACAAAGCTAGCTAATTACGGCAATTTACCTACCATTGAACACTCCTGTCAAGCTAGTAACTAGTCCAGTTACTAAAGGACTGGTTCTTCACTACAGCTTTTCAGTGCAGGCTATTTCAGTATTTTAAGGAAACATCCATTATCCTACCTAGCACCAGCGTTCCCTCGACTTCTGACTCAGGCTTTGCGTGCTACAACATCCTAAGGTATGTAACTTCCAGTCCTCTGCCTCTAGACAAGTCTGACTATTCTTATGTGAAAAGTATGTTGACGAATTCACATGTCAAGACCGATTGAGATTAAACTCTAGCAACTGGTCAATACATCTGGCTCGCTCTTACGCTATCGCTAGTCTTCTCCTCTCCTCTGGCATCCTCTTACTTAGACTGTTCTTCACCTTCAAGGATTGTGTTGTGCAATGAAATGTAAATGTCAGGAGCAGAGTTCATTTCAGACGGTCTTTTAATAGGCTTCGTAAAGCCAAAGAAAACTGTATACAAGAATCCTTTACCACTTCAAATACAATATCAATGGAATATGCATATTTCTTCCAGTAAAAAAGGACAATATAAATAAACATTTTCAAGAACCTCTTTTATGGTAAGTTTGCAAGTCTATTTCTGGGTAATTTACATCATTACAACAGTAAAAATACCGTTATGCAGGTTGAACATACAAGCAAGTTTCTCTTTAGATATATCAAGGTGGTTTGCCTTCCAATTTGTACCCAGGCTGCATTCCTACCTTGCTACACTAAAGGAATGTTACAAAAGACGAAGGTAATGCACTTAAAAAAAGTCCACAGCTTGTTCAGCTTCCAGTGAACATTGAATTAAAGGTCCTTTCTATCTCAAAAGAAACTGAATTGGGGCCCCAACTTCACCAACTTTAAAAAGAAAAAAAAAAACACCTTGGCTCATCATGAAGAATAAAATAAAATCTGAAGTGCTTTCAAAAAAGATTAAAAACACTTGAAAGCAGAGCTTTCTTAAAGAAAAGTCTAATCAGACCATCTTATATCAGAAGCTGTCAGGCTGTGTTTGACAAGATTAGAACTGATAATACTACAAAAGTGAAAATACAAGTAGATGTACTACACAATAACGATTTCAGCGAAGCTCCAAAAATCTTTATAAATACAGCCATTGGAAGGACGATCTTGAGTCAGGAAGGATTTTTACTCGTTGTGTGTAGCTGAGGACAAGAAGCAGGCACAATTGTAAAGGCACTGAAGCATAGACAAGTTCCAGCATTTTACTCCCTTGCATTATTTCAGAAGCTAGTGCTAGTTCGCTACACCGTAAGAGAACTCCCCCACCCTTGATTAAAGTTTGTTAGGGCATCCGAGTTTTGTCTTAGTCTCAAGCTTGAGGAATGTATCTTAAAAACTTGCTTTGCCTTAGATCCAAGCAACTCCTACACATGCATTACAAATTAGAAATTTAAAACGGCACAACCACGTCCAAAGCCTGGCAGATTGGTTCTTACGGGCAAGAACAGAAATAGTGGTACAGTCCAACTGAGCCTTACAGTATTTCCAGACTCAAGTACAGGGTCAGAAGGTTTAGAGAGTTCCTACAGCATACGTACTCATCACTCCCATTTGAACCAAGACTTACCGTAACTGTCATAGCTGTCTCTGTAGGATCCTCCTGAAGACCTGTCACCATAGCCACCTTGACTCCTGCTGTTAAAAACATTCACGTGCTTTATATTTGCTCTACTGTTTCTGGAGCCTGACGAAACAGGCAGTGGGCTTCGAGAGCTGTTCCAACAGCCCACTAGTGGTCGTGATGACTTTACCTGCTATTATAGTAGTCTCTGGAGCCGTTATATCCCCCACTTCTGGAATCAAATCTGCTTCCGCCATAGCCTCTCTCTCCGCCTCCTTGAACAGAGACCCAGCAGGGGTTTTTAAGCATTCTGACAAACGCCGCCGCCGCTTCAGGCGCTGCAAGTCAGTCGTGCACACTCACCTCTGGAGAAGCCACGGCCCCGACCTCTGCCGCCACGGAAAAAGCCTCTGCCCCCAGAAGACCCTCCTCTGTAGCCACGAGATCTGTTCTCTGATGATTTTCCAGCCTGATCAACTCTGATCTGACGTCCATCTACAGACTAACAAGCAGAACAAGGTAAGCCAAGCTGGCATTTAAACATTTAAATAGCAAAACACCTGCACGGTGAGTTACACACCTTCACTGTCAGCTAAGCAGTACCAGAATTCACCAGTTCTTATAAACAAAGGCTTTATTTCACACCACAACTAAGCCACCTAGACGAGTAAACTGATCTTCAGACAGTATATACAAGTATTCCCATAAAGGGCCACTATTTTTCAGTCATATAAGTTCAGTCACGGAACTTTAGCAACTTATACTCATTATTTATATGATTTCACTGTTTTAAGGCACCAATATTTATCTGTTTTTCTACACAGCACTGCAGAGGAACATCTTTCATGCTTCTCTTATTATGTGTTAGGAAATAAAGAAGCTGCTCCAAAGCCTCCTTACCTTTCCATTCATGGCCATCATTGCATCCTTAGCATCATCTATGTTTTCAAAAGTAACAAAGCCAAAACCTCTGGATCTCTGAGTCTCTCTGTCTTTCACCACAACAACTATAAAGAGAAGGCAGGAAAAAAGCATCAGCATCCGTGCATCCTACTAGATCTGTGGAAGTCATCACAGCTTGGCACTGCGCTCTTACCTTCAGAAATTTGTCCATATTTAGAGAAGACTTGTTCCAATGACTGCTCATTGGTGTCAAAACTCAGTCCACCGACAAAGAGTTTTCCCTCATCTGATGCCATTCTGACCTGCAAAGTCAATATATCCGAAGTCACAGTCTCAAAATATTCCCACAACGCCTGAAACATTAAATTGGTTATAACACCACCAGTGACCTCACGCTCTTACACGAGGCACACGCTCAGCCGCCGGTGAAGCGGCGCTTTACCCGACACCGGAACACCCTATAGGGCGGCTCCGCACCAAGCGCCTTCCCCCGGGAAGGGGGTCAGGGCCGCAGCCGCCCGCCCGGCCCGGGCACAGGCAGGGCCTGGGGCCGCCTCCCGGGGCTCCGGGGCCGCCTCCCGGGGCTCCGGCCCCGCCGCGCTCGTTCGNGCGGCCGGGACGGCGCCGCCGCGCTGCCCGCGCCCGCGGAGGAGGCCGCGCCGCCGGGCGGCCGCTCCGCCGCGGCCTCCCCCCGGTAACAAAGCCCTCCGGTCCTAAGACGCGTTCCCTGGAGCTCCGGCGCTCCGCTCCTCGCGGCCCAGCGCGGCCGCAGCCCGCCCCCCGCGGCGGGCGCCCTACCGGAGCCCTGGAGGTGCGGGGTCCTCGCAGCACTTCAAAGCTTCAGCGCGATGTACGCGGCGGCTGGCGGGGCGGCGGCTTATAAACGCCCGCGCTCTGCCCCGCCCATCTCATGAATATGCAGATCAACCCCGACTGCGAGGCGGGGCGAGCGACGTCACCAAAGCGCTGCCGCCGCCGCACCACCCGATTGGGCTGGGCCTCGTTAATATTCATGAGCCCCGGCGGGGGGCGAGGGGAGGAGGGAGCGGCGACAAAACGGCGGCGTTCCCGCCACGCCCCCTCCCGGCGCGGGGGGGCGGGGCGCGGCGCGCGGCGCGGATTGGCGGGAGCGCCCCTGTGAGGAGGCGGGAAGTGGAGGCAGCTGATTGGCTGCGGCGCGCTCCCGCCCCGCCCCCCCTCCCGCGTCACGCCGCGGGGGCGTGGCCGCGCTGCCCCAGTTTCGCGCCCTTCCCGGCAATGCGGCGGCTGCAGACAAAGGGGCTGCGGGGGGGGCGCCGCCATCTTGGGCGCTGAGCGCCGCCGGCCGCGCCGTGCCGCCTCCTCTCCTTCCTCTGAGGGACGCGCTGAGGGGCGGCCTGTCCCCGGCGGCAGCCCCGCACCCCGCAGAGCCCCTGCCTGTCCCCACGCCTCGCTAGGCCTCAGCGCTCGCTGCCAGAGCGCGGCTCCGTGGCGGTGGGTGCCCTTGTCCCTGGCAGGCCCGGGGTCCCGTCTTCATCACCCCCAGGCGCGCACAGCCTCGCCAGGTCCCGGCAGAGCCTCCCCGGGAAGCCGCCTTCCCCTCCCTAACCCCGCAGTGTTCAGCAGCAATTCTGCCTTTGCCGTCTCCTCTGGCATCGGGGTGAATAATCCCTCCAGCAAGGCAGCCGCCTCTCCTGAAGTGTTGTGCTGGTGCCTCCACACCCCCACGCGTGCTTGGAGAACACCGCACAATGCGTGTAGAAAGCTGCCTTTATCGCTGCTTCCACGGCGTAAATGGTTTTGTTTAAAAAAATACCAAAAAGGGCTTTGCTCGGCCTGTGTTTAAAAGCCCACTCTGGGGTTTTTCTAAGGTAAGAATGTCTTTAGCATTTAAAACTTCCTCTTTGAAAGAGGAAGCTCTGGCAAGGATAAAACATGTGTTTCTGCAAGGGACTACCTTGGTTTAAAACGCCCTAAAAATAAAGTGCTCGAGTTTTTCCATACAAAAACTGCAATCCTGTCTAGAAAGGGTACAACAGTATTTTAAAACGTCTGACAGGAAGAGGCGCACAGGAGGAGAACAGCGGCGTGCAGGCAAGAGCTGGCAAGAAAGTGTGGAAGAAAAGAAGGCGAGGACAAGTCTCTGGAGGTCACCCCCGATGTCCCCCTGCCTGCAGGCAGGACCCGGCCCCAGCAGCTCCACCGCGGAGAAACCACTCGGGAATTTCGTTTGCAGTTTGCAGCAGGAGTGTGCGCACACGCCTCACGCCCCCGGCCTCCCTCCCTCCCTCCCCTCCGTGATGCTCCCAGCGTTCCTGGTCAGAGCGGGGCTGCGCAGAGGAGTGACACTGGAGTTCCTCAAATCAGGGTCGTTTCTTCGCAGATAACGCGATTGATTTCCTCACTGAGCGCTGAAACGGAGTAAAAAGAAACCACAGGGAAATGCAGAGAAGCCTTCTGCCAACTATTGTTCTGTAAAAGCAGCAAGTACCCGCAGAGTGAGGAAATTGGGCTTTTCCTCTCTGATTTGTTATTACACCTTTTGGGACCTACAGGAAAAGTGGCTGTTTTGTACACAAGCACATATAGTAATTACGAAATAAGAGGAATCTCGGTATCGCGCTCTGCCCGAATCTCGGCTGCTGTACACACAAAAACAGGGGTTTCGTTACTCCTCAGCGCGGCTCGTGGCTGCGGGTTTCGTGGTTGGTGCTACGGCGCCGGCGGCTTTGCCAAGGCCGGGGGGGACAGGAGGCTGCAGCCTCACACCACCAGCTCCCACCAAAGCCTTTGGCAGCACATAAAAAACCCCCAATATCGGTGAGGGACCAATCTGATAGTATTTTCTTGCTGTGAAAAAACTAACTTTCCAGTCCTGAGAGCGAATCAACAACATTGAATAACGATAATAAACAATTTATATATACATAGTTAAGCATATCTGATATGTTTTTCAGTAAATAGAGAAGAAAAGGTTCAACACTCAGAAAATGTTAGAGCGATAGTTAAAAATGGGATGAAACTGTGAATAGGAGGATAAAGTAGTACGGCACTTTATGCAAATGAAAAAACTGTTTCCTGATTGGAGGAGGGTATTTCAATTTTAAACTCTGGGTTTGAATTATTGAACAAGCCTGGATTATTTTTTAATTCTACCTAATTTTGCCTGGGGCTGCGTGCTCCATCAGCGCCCTGGTTGTGGCCTGGAGGAGCCAGGAGCCTCATCAGCCGTTAAGAGACTGCAAATCAATTTTTGCCCTTCAAGAGGGAAGAGGAGAGACCAGCCCTGAGCTGGCGTCCCCGGCATTTTGATTAAATTAGAGACGCATTAACGTGAGCATTTCTGGTCCGTGATGAGGGCAGACAAAGTGACCTTGATGCACGGAGCCATTTTCCGAGCAGTGCGAGCGACAGCGAGGACAGTCGCCGTGGGATGCTGGAGGGGAGGAGCAGCACCGGCGGCCTGGTCCCTCGACGGGCGGCACTGCAAACGATAAGGGACAAACACCGGGTTTAATTGGGTTTTTAACTCCTCGTGCAGAGCCAGCGCAAGTCAGGTGCTTTGAAAAACAGCACCGTTAACCTTCCTGTGCTGCTTCAGGGGAATTTTAGTCCCAGCAGGACGAAAGGACCAGTGTTGCTCCTGTGACAGTGAACAGCAATTGCAGCTCTGCCTGGATTTGTCCCCAAAAGTGGGATTTCGGTCTCACTTGGGTGTGCGTTGATGCCTTTCCCTTGACACCGACGGAGTCACCCTGCGCAGGCGAGAGCCGAATCGAGATCTCCCGTGCTGCCTCCGCTCCCGTCCCAGTTCTGCAGCTCTCGGGAGGTTCCCTGCGCTCCACATCTGCTCTTTCCTCCCTGCCCGATCCAGGGCATCAGCCGCAGCGTCACGTCACCTCGTCCCACGAGCGGGCGCTGCCGCAGCCCCGCGTCTCCTGCCCTGCCCGAGGCGCTCTGCCACGGACTCGGCCTGGCGACAACTCCACACGTACCACGGGGCTGCAGCTGAAACCAGCGCCGGGGAGTAACCCAGCAGATTTCACAGGTTGTTACGGCAGTTAGTTAAGCAACGAAACATAACGCGCGTGATTTACAGACTAGAGCAAACCGTCCTGCAGCAGCTGCACCCACACAACCCCAAAGCACTCGACCCCCAGGACAGAGCACGCAGAGTCGACTCTGCGGCGAGTTTTAGAGCCCAGCATCGCCCGTCCGCGCTGGCCGGAGCCCGTTCCATCACCTGGAGCTGTCTGTGAGCGGGGGCTGTGCCTGCGCTGACCCAATATGGGGAAAGCGCCGGCGCCTCGTCAGGGACCACAAATAACCACCTGGAACCGCGCGCCCTGCGCAGCGGAGCCCGTGTCCTCACACGCGCGGGCTGCGGCGGGCAGTCGTCGTTAAATCATAAATCACGAGAGGCTGGAGGGATCTCGGGGATCATCTCAGCTGCTGAATCTGTCACGCCTGACGGATGTTTTTCTCACTCATTTCTTCAAACCGCCAGTGACAGAAATTATGGTACCAAACATCACATATATGAAAATTTCTGGAAAGAGTCCCCCATCCAGCAGCACATCAGCGTTTAGTGGTCTTGGGGGGTCCCCGCGGAGCAGTGCTTACTGCCTTATGTTTGGAGGGACCTTTTTCCAGCCCCCTGCACTCACCGCCCTTTTCTGCGCCTCACAGCAGTTTGGCGTTTGCCCAGAGCCACGCGGCAGCCGAGTCCGAACCTGCTCAGCCGCCCTGGCACCCGCCCGGGAGCCAAGGGCTTGGCTCTGCTGGGGTTCCCAAAGCCCCGAGCAGCCCAGCGCCCTCGGGGTGCTGCAGAGAGGAGCTCCTGGGAGAAGAGCGGGGTGGGAAGGGCAGCGGGCAGGGCCGGGCGGGCACCCCAGCGCCTTGCGGCAGCGCCGGTCGTCTCGTGGTCTGCTCTCAGGGCTGTGGCTTACGCAGGCTCCACGGCAGCAGGGCCACAGGAGGAACAAAACCATCCACGTAGCCCAAAAACATTTGCTCTGCGCTCCAGCACCGCGTTCCTGCCGCTGAGCCACCGCGAAGCACCCGGGACCACCCCTCCTGCTCAGGCAGCAGCTGGAGGGGCGGCGGGGGCGAGCGCGGCTGCTGCCACGGGGCCGCCAGCACAAACCAAACCCCCCCGCCGGAAGAGCCGCCGCCTCTCCCTTTGTTTTTCTTGGGATTGCTGGGAAGGAGGGAATGTGAGGCTGGACTGAAGCAGGGGTCCCCCCGGGCCTCCAGCCCGAAGCTCCAGCCCCTTCCCGATCACCCCTGACCCTTGCTGGCCCCAGCGAGTCTGTCCCACGCCGCCGTGCACAGGCCCATCACTAGCCTTGGACCCCGGAGCAGGAGTGACATACTGAAGCCGGTGCTGAATTTGGGAATGGGCAGTCCCAAAGCCCACAGGGAAAAAAAAAATTCCCTTCTCTCTTACTACTTTCCCTGAGGGAGTTGCTTATCCAGCTTTGCAGTTTGAAAAAAAAGCCCTGACGCAATCGCACCGTTGCCATGGCAAGAAGCGTTGCTGCTGCATTTCCCTCTGTGAGTTACTGTGGCCAGGATTTACCAAGGCGCAGGACAAAGCCAGGGCGAGCGGAGGGATCAGATCCACGGCCAGGCTTGCAAACAGCCGCATGAAATCTGGGTTGGCCCGTGTTGCTGTAAGGCGGCGGCGGGGTCACGGCGCACGGGGATCCCCAAACCTGAGGACTGGGACACAAGTTCGGTTCCGAGCCCACCCTGGAGAGAGCTCAGCCTCCGCCAGTCCCGGCTTTAGCTCCGTCTCGTGCATCTTCCCATCGTCTCTGCATCATCCCCTTGCAAGGAGTGAGCGCCTTGTCCCCAGCGCCCCGGGTCTGCACCGCCCCGTCCCTGCCAGGCCAGCGAGGAGTGAACCCAGAGCTGGGCACCGTGTGGTCGCCCCGGTTTAGAGCAGCTCACGCTTCACACGGGGCTGGGGGAGGCCGAGGCATCGCCTGCCAGAGCTGCAGCCCTGCCCGCTGCTGGTCCAGAGCTCACCAGTTTGGAGCTGGTGATGGGGAAGGCAGAGCCTACGCCGAGGGGCCGCGGGGATTCGCCTCCTGAGAGCTGCCAGGGTGGAGCGGAGCAACTGCCCAGCTCAGAGCCCCTTCCCCTTGCGCCGGGAGCCCCGGGAGGAGGAAGGGGCACAAGCAGGACCCCAGCCAGGCCGGGGGACGTGGCCCTGGCAAGGCTGGCGAGAACCAAAGCACTGAAGGCAACAGCACCCCTGGGCCACCAAATCCCACTCCTGGCACAGAGCCCCGGCACAATGCTCTGTGCCCCTGGGGAGGGGAGGCTGGGCTGGGGGTGCCGGCGCACCCGGCCGAGGGCAGGAAGATGGTGAAAATAGCATGTGGTAACCAAGGCAACAGAGTAAATGGCTTGGCTCTGAGAAGTGGTTTTATCAGGGACTGATGCTGCGCTTCTCAGCCGGAATATGGAAAACGAAATCCTGTGGTCACACCATCAAAACCTGCCCAAATAGAGCCAAAATTTAGAAATAACCAAACACAAGTGCTGCTACCACACTGAAAAAATTGCAGGACCTCTCGTGGGGCACAGAGCAGGGAGGGCCGTGCCCGTCTCCCCAGCCAAGGGCCCATCCGCAGCCCAAGCGCCTGCAGGGCCCAGACGACGACGCCGGGCCCCCAGGGGACGCCTCGGGGACGCCTGACCGAGGCTCCTAAACCGCCCTTGGGGTCAGCCACCTCCGCAGAGGCGGGGGCTCGCCCCGCGGCCCCGGCACGTGGGTTTGCCAGCCTGGCTGGGAGAGCGAATCTCGCGCCGCCAACAGCCCCACGCTGCGAGAATGCGAGCTCTGCCATCGCCTGGGGGCCCGCGGGGAGCGTGGCTCGGCCTCCCCCGCTGCGTCCCCCAGCTTTCGGGGGGCTGAAGCACAACCAGCTCTTCTCCTTCGCTTCTGCTCCCCGTTCGGGCCCTCAGGAACGTCTGGAAGAGGCCGGGCTCTCTGCAGAGCCCGCTCCGTGCCCCGGCTGTGCCCCGCTCCCCCCCGCAGGCCGCCCTCACCGGGGACCGGCTGCTCCGCGGCACATGCCGGCTCCGGCAGCGGCCTCGCCAACCCCCGTGGGCTGCGGTCTGGCGTCTGCCGTGGGATTTGTACCTGTTTCTCCCAACGTTACCAGCCTGCAGGCATCAGCGCTGACGTCGCAGCCGCTGGTTACGTAGCGATGCTTTACCGGTGTAAAACCTTTCACCTCCCAGCTCTGCCGCGCTGGAGCGCCCGGCTGTGCCGTGGGCGACGTGGTTTGGCGCAGCAGCACCGGCTGCTCGCACCCACGGGATCCCGGGCTGCCCGGAAAACCCACGCAGGGGTCGGCCCTGGCTGCAGGGGGGGGCTCTGCCCCCGCACCCACATCTGCCAGGGTCCCCCTATGCAAAACACGGCTACTTCTGGTGTGGAAAAAGCAGCAGCAGCAGCGACGTGCGTTTCTCTCTCCCACCTTCACTCCTGTCAACCTACCAGCTGTATTAAGGACTCATCTCGGTTATATAAGCTCTCATTAATCATCATCTAAGACTATTTGCAGCACAGGAGTTCTTAAGGTCAGGAGATGCTACCCAAGGACACAAGAAACAAACTTCCACCGTGCGGACACCGAGTGACCTCACAGGCCGGAGGGCCGGGGGTGCGGGAAGGAACAAAAACTGCCAAGAACACAGTAAAGGGGTGAACCACGCACCGAGGTGAGGGCAGCCCGGTCACAGGAGGCACACGGAGCTTTCCTGCCCCACACCGGCACACGGGGGTTTGCTCCACCATTTGCAGAGGGGCCGGTGGCCTCGTACCCCCCCGAGCCCCTGCAGGGGGGTGGCTTCTGGCCCAGCTCCCTGCAGAAGAGCCCCGGGGACTCCCCAGGACACCGGTGTCCCCCCTCCCTCCCTCTCTGCTGCTCCATGCATCGCCATGTGCTGCCATTTCCCCGCTGGTGAGGGCGAGGGAATGTAAATCACCTCGAGACCCGCGGGGAAGCGCAGCCCCCCCGAGCGGCTTCATCGCTACCGACGCCAGGAGCGGGGCGGCGCGAGCCGGGATTCTGCGGGAAGAGCCGCGATTGCACAAACCCCCAAACTGCAGCATCAACGTTTCTGCCAGCCCAGAAGCTTCCCGCAGCCTCGCATGAGCTCATCCTGCACCGTCCCCCTTGGTGCCTCCCGCCGTACCCCAGCCTCCCCCCGAGCCCTCCGCGCCACAGGCAGGAACCAGAAGCAGCGGCTGAGCCGACTCGTGGCTGCCTGGGCCACGTTCTCCCCGCGCTGCCTCTCGCGACTCTTCCTCCTTTTGACCCTTAAGGTGGGGAAACCAGTTGGGAAAGTTCCCCCCGCGCTGCCCCGGGAGCTGGCAGGAGTGAGGGCAGGTAGAGGCAGCGTCGCTGCCTCCAGCACCACCGCACCCGCCCCCATTCTGCTGGATTCTGGCCTTGCCCTGGCACCACCCTGGGCTGGGGGAGCGATTCCCGGGGCAAGGAGGATTTGGGGGGGGGGGGTTGGCCAGCATCCTTTGTTGTTGCAGTTATTGCCCCATCCTGCTTCATCCAAAACTTCTGCTGTCAAATTACCCCAGTGCTGGGGGGCCAACCTTCCCCCTTCCTGCAGCAGAGTGGGGGGCTGCCCCCCACCAGGCACAGCATACCCCCAGCCACCCCCGAGACCCCCAGGGACCCCCGAGGACAGACACCAGCCCCCCCCAAGGCTGCAGCCTCCTCCCTGCTGCTTTAAAACCCCAGCAAATGAGCACAAGTGATTCTGCTCAGTGTGTGTCCCCCCTGCCAGGTAATCTCCCCCCAGCTGTGTGTGGGAGGGGGAACATTTAATTTTTAACAGCATCTCTGCAGGCCCCTCCTCTCGCCCACCCCCCTGCAGCCCCTCGTCCCTTTGGGGCTGGGGGGAAGCTGCTGGCGGGGCGGGGGGGGGCTGCTATTGTTTGGTGCAGGCAGCTCAGTGGACAAAGGGGGGAGATGTGGGGGGGTGAATTCAACACACACACACACCCCTAGAAACATGGGGCTGATCCACACTCCTGAGGGCCAGGGGGGCTGCAGGGGGGGTTTACAACTGGCATGGGGGTGCAGCAGGCGTGGGGCTGTGCAGGTGGTGGAAAAAATGAGGGGTGGGCAGGAGAGAGGGCAGCGAAAACACTGGTGTGATGAGTCACGCCCGGCCTCAGCACCGCCCGGGCCTGTCTGTGACCTCGGTGGTGCTCGAGCAAGTGTGGGGCCGGTGTGGGGCTGCTGTGGGGCTGGTGTGGGGCTGATGTGGCAGAGGGACCCTCAGGGTACCCTGGTGCTGCCCGGGGGGGTCATGACTTGCCCAAATGTGGGACAAGTGTCTCCAGGACACACAGGCCCCCCTGACCCCCCCAGCCCTGCTCGTGTGCCCCGGGCACCCGTGGGTCCCTCCCCGCCGTGGGGCTCAGTGTGAGGGGGGCGAGGAGAGGGCGCTGGGGGCAGCCCTGGGGGGCTGAGGGCACTGGCCATCCCCCCCCCTCGCTGCAGCCTGTGTGTTTTGGAAAAAAAAATTAAAAAAGCAGCGAGATCCGGGAAGCGGGGGCTGCGGTTCCTGTTTAACGCCCACGGCCCCTGCGCTCGGCCCCCCCCACGCTGCACGGGAACTGGGGGGGCTGGTGGCAGCGGGAGACACAGGCCCACGGCCGGGCTCTGCTGAGCTCCCAGGGACTGCCTGGGCACCCTGACCTGCCCCACAGCACCCACATCTGCACCCTGACCTGCCCCACAGCACCCACATCTGCACCCTACCCTGATCCACAGCACCCTCATCTGCACCCTACCCTGATCCACAGCACCCTCATCTGCACCCTGCCCCATGGCACCCACACCCTGCCCTGCCCCACGGTACCCACGCCTGCACCCTGCCCCATGGCACCCACATCTGCACCCTGCCCTGCCCCACAGCACCCACACCCTGCCCTGCCCTGCCCCACGGCACCCACGCTGGCAGCCTGACCCCCCACCCCCATCCCCTGTGGGGCTGCAGGCAACATGGCTGTGCCAGGTTTGGTGCTCAGCCCCACGGCGCGCTGCCACGGGGGGGCTGGGGGGGGCCGGGGCTGAGCCGCTCCGGCCGCCAGCCCTGACGGGAGCTGCGAGGGGAACCGGGGCCGCGAGCGCTTCCCGACACCCCTTACACCCCCAACCCGCGCCCCGGCAGCACCCCGCTCCTCCCGGGGGGCAGCAGGGGGGTCTGGGCTCAGCCGGGCCGGTGGGACCCGGTGCTCAGGGGCGCAGCGTGTCCCCGCTCACAGCTCCGCCACCTCCTGCCTGTGTGCCCTTGGTCACAGCTCTGCACCGCGCAGCCCCCAGCACCGGCGGTGCGCGGGGTGACCTCGGCCTCCTGCTCTGGCCACGTCGCACTGAGGGGGTGTCCCCCGCACCCCCCCACCCCCAGGTGGCCGTCCCTGTCCTGCCCTGCATCCCCCCGGGCCCTGCACCCATGGGTGCCGGCGGCACGCGGTGCTGGAGGGTGCTGAGCACTGCCGTGGCAGTGGCAGCAGAGGGCAGCCACGCTACACGCACGGCACCGATCCTGCCCGCCCGGCACCACACGCGTGTGCTCTGGCAGCCCACGCGTGTGCCCCGCGGTGCCCCGGCTGCTCAATGGCAGCTCCGTGCCATGGGGTCCTGTCCCCGTCGTGTCTCCCCCCCCAAACCCAGCTCCTGGGGGGGACCCCCAGCTCCTGGCTGCAAACGGGGCCGATCCTGGCACCCAGCACCTCCCTCAGCACCCCAGGATCCTGCCGCGGGACGGCTCAGGGCTTTGGGCGCTGGGGGTCAAACACGTGTGGCTGCAGCGGTGTGAAGGTGTTGGGGTCCCCCCGCAGACCCCCCCGCCGCCCCCCTGAGCCCCCGTGCTGGTGGTGGTCACAATGCGAGTGCCGGGGGTCTGTGGCCGCGCTGGAGGTGGTGGGTGGTCCCGGGGCTTCTCCGGCACAGGGCCCAGCTCTGGGCCCCCCCTGTGCTCCCCTCACACGCCAGACCCGCCCGGCCCCCCGCCAGACCCCCTGCAGCCGCCCCAGGGGGTTCCCAGCGCCGACACCGTGCAGCCACTGAACAGCGCGGGGCCCCCCAGCACCCAGTGCGGGACCACACACACACGTGGACATGTGTGCACAGGAACACACATGCAGAGGAACATGCGTGTGGGCGCAGGGACCCCCCTCAGCCCAGCGTGGTGTGGCGAGTGGTCAGAGGCGGCGGTGGCGCGAGTTCTCCTCCCTGCCCCGAGTGTCTGCACCACGGTGACTCACCCGCCGGCCCCGTGCCTCAGTTTCCCCACTGGTGGCCACAGGCTCTTTTGCAGAAGGAGCCAGATGGCCCCGGGGGTCCCACCTGCCCCCAGCTGGGGTCTCTGAGCACCCCCCAGCTCCGCACACCCCACCCACATGCGTGTGCACAGACAGACACACGTGTGCGTGGTGTGCGGGGGCAGCTCACCCCCCCCCGCACACACTGGTGCCTGCCCTGCACACACATGTGCAACCACACGCGGGTGCAATCACACACATGAGCCCCGTCCGCCCCCCCCGGCCAGCGCCGTGTGCCGGGGCCCCTCGGCAGCTCTGCACCCCCGCTGCGCCCCGCTGCGCCCCGCTGCAGCGTCTCCGTGGCAACGCTCCGGATTTATCAATGGAGACACTGCGGGAAAACGCTCTGGGAGAGGCGGGAGGATAAGGGGGGGGTGGCTGGGAGCTGGGGGGGGCAGGAGGGGGCTGGGTGTGCTTGCAGTGCGATGCACAGACGTGCGTGGCGGGCACACGCGTGTGCAAGAGGCGCTGCAAAGGGAGGGGGAGGCTGAGTGATGCACGAGAGTGGGAACTCACTCTGTGGGGGTGGGAAGGGGCTGACGGGGCCGGGGGGGGGCCAGGCCGCTGGTTCCCCCCCGTCTGGGGAAGTGTCGGCTGGCGCTTGGCACGCAGGCCGTGAGTCAGGGCGCTCGACTGTCCCCGTCTGTCCCTGAGTCAGCGCGTGGCCCTGGGCAGGACACGCTGAGCCCCACGGCGAGCCCGGGCTCCCGCCATGGGGAAGGGGAAGCGACATGGGCACCCCCTGGCACAGCCACGTCCCCAGCCGTGCCACAGGAGCGGGCAAACGGCTCCGCCAGCCCCAGGGCTCAGTGCCGCAGCCCCGGCTCGCCATGGTCCCCAGGGACCCGGACGGGGCCAATGTCACAGGCAAAGCCGTGGCACAGCTCTGCCCCGGCATCTGCCTCCGCTCCGAGGGTCCCGTCAGGCCTCGGGGACGGGGCCCGGTGCCGTCGGTGCGTTGGCATCCCGGGGCGGCGGCGCGCGTGCAGCTCCACGGCGGGTTCGCAGATGAGCGCCCGAGGAATCCACGGACGAACGTGCGATTCGCTCACGAGTGACACGCGGCCGGTCACGCACGAGCAGACGGTTAACGCGACCCACGCCAGAGCAGCTTCACCCACCGGCGACACCGCGGCCCACAGAGCAGAGCTGGGAGCAGGGGGGAGCCCCTGCACCCCCTCCCGTCCCCGTCCCCCACCGAGCGAGCCGGGACAGGCGAGCGCAGCCCCTGGCGAGACGAGGGGGGCCGGGAGGTGGCTCACGCCTGGGCTTGGGCAGGGGGAAGGCATTTACTGAACTGTTTGTTGAATTGTTTATGTTTTCTTCTTCCTCAACACCCAAATCTGTGATGAGAAGTTTGAGTTAATTGGCAATAAATTCAATTAAGCAAAAATTCCTGAGGCGAGACGGCTTCGCCAGCAACACCTGGTGCCCTCGCGCGTCGGTGCCAGCCCTGGCCTGGCTCGCGGGGGCTCACGGGGGCTCATGGGGGCTCATGGGGGCTCGCGGGGGCTGTGCCCGGCACCGCCAGGGTCACCTCGGCACTGCCGGAGCCGCCGCCAGAGGCTGGGGCCTGTCCTGGAGCCCGATGTGCGCCGGTCGCTGCCCCAGCCCCGCGGACGGGCACCGCCATCGGCGTGGGGGGCCCCTCGCACCGGCAGGAATTGCCCCGTCCCCCTGCAACAAGGCACAAACACCCGGAGTGCTGCCACTGAGCCCCCTGGCACGCTCGAGCTCCAGCCGCAGGGCCCCGGGGCGGCACCAGGCTCCCGCCGGTGCGCAGCGCCCCGATGCCGTGGGGATGGGCACGGCTGCCCACGTACCCCGGCCGGCGGGGCCGTTCCCCGCAGCCGCTTCCAGGAAGGGCTGTAGAGGAGGGGACGGGGAGTTCGGGTTCGCACCAGCTCAGCACTTTCGCAGAGCTCAGCAGCCCCGTCACACCCGGCTCATCACACGCCTGCTCACACACACGCGCGCCCGCCGCGGGCCCCCGGCCAAACCCACAACACACAGAGAAGGAAAGAGCAAAAAGGAGGGGAAAAAAAAAAAACAACAAAAAAAATCCAGTAAAGTGAATGACCCTTTTTCCAGCCTCACCACAAAACATTCCTGACATTTTGGGCTGTGCCGGCAAGGGCGCGTGTGTGTGCAGGGCCCCAGGTCACGCCTGGGACTCGCTGGCGGTGACGGGGACAGCACCGTCCCACCGAGGATGGGGGGAT
Organism: Otus sunia; assembly: GCA_010365825.1. NCBI lineage: Eukaryota > Metazoa > Chordata > Aves > Strigiformes > Strigidae > Otus > Otus sunia. Next base: position 764,238 of record ML997655.1, on the reverse strand, counting down.
GGACCTCGCAGCCCCCACCCAACGCTGGCCAACACGCTGGCTCTGCCCCGGCTACGGCAGGGCCGGGAGGAAGCACCTCTGGGCTGAGAACAGACAAAACTTGGAGCAGAGATGGGACCTGCAGCGGCTCAGGCTGCAGCTCAGGGGCCGTGGGGCTGGAAGCAGCCGGCGCTGGGCTGTCGGCAGCCCCACAGACGGCCTGGCCACCCCCCAGCTCGCTCCCAGCCCAGCGGGGCACACGGCCGAGCCATGGGGTGCCCGGGCAGGCCGGCCACCCGCGGCGGTTGCCTACGGTTGGGTTTTACAACCCACCGGTCAAGGGAGAGGCCGCGCGGCCGCACTCCAGGTGAGCCTGGACCCGGGAAATCCCCAACTGCCAGAGCCAGGCGCCCGCCCGGCACCGGCCACCGCAGCTCCTGCAAAGGTGCCTCCACCCCGGGGCGAAAAGCGGGTGTTTGGGGATCCCCGGCCCCGCCAGCACCCGGGACCCCCGGGACCCTCCTGCCGGCTGCAGGGCAGGGCCCGGTGCCCGCCGGGGATCGGCAGCGCTTCCCCTCGCAGCGGGAGCCAGGACGCCCGACTGCCGGCCCAGGAAAGATCTGTGCAGTGCCCGGAAACTTGCTGACTGCAGAAAAATGGGGTTTGGAAATAAAACCTCATCCGAGGTCCCAGGGACGGCGGGCAGGCGGCAGGGCCGTGCGGAGTGCCGGCAGCTGGCGGGCGCGAGCAGCAGCCGTGCCGCTGTGCTCCGACACTTTATTAATCGCGGCCTGGATCAGCGATTCCATGATTCCATCGATGCTGGGCTGGCAGCCCCGTAATTAGCTGACTCAGCCCGTTTGCCCTTCCCAGCCCCTGGCCGAGCGCTGCCTTTTCCCCTGCCCTGGCAGTGCCGGGGCTGCGGCCGGTGACACGCACATGGTGCTGCCAGCGCTGCTCTGCCTCGGCTCCCGCCGAGCTGCGTCGGGGCCAACCGGGGCACAACAAGGACGTGGCTCTGCCAGCTCGGCCCCAGCCCCGGGGGGGTCCCCGCTGCACAACAGGAGCCCGGGGACCCCCGTGCCCGTCCCAGCTGCCAGCTCAGCGCCGCTGGCGGGTGCCGCGGAGCCTCGCGAGGCTTTTCCTCGGGGCTGAGCTACCTGCGCGCCGGGGGCGGATTCGCTGCTTCTCTCTCACACCCCCGTCGCTCCCCGGAGGGCACCAGCCCAGCCTCGCGCCTCCAGAGCTGCCACCGCGACTCCTGAAACATCCCCCAAAATGTCCCCACGGTGCCGCATGTCTCAATCCAAACCAGAAGCAGCTCCAGACCCCGCCAGCCTGGGCTGCAGCCCCCCACCTGCAGGCTGCAGTGCACCCCCCATGGCACAGGGAGCGGCTGGGGACAGGGTGCCCTGTGCACACACACACACACACACACACGCGTGTGCGCAGCTGCAGCTCCACGGCTGCTCCCGAAGCCGCTGCTGCCCCGGGGGGGTGCTCGGCAGCCGGGGTGCACCAGCAGCTCCCCCGGCACTGCCGGGGCGCGGAGGAAGCGCAGCTTCACACGGACTCGCCTGTTTGTTGTTTAACAGATGAGTCATTCCCCGCTCGCTGCGCGTCCCCACGTCCCCCCACCTGCCTGCCGCTGACTCACCCCGGCTCCGCCGGCACTCGCTGCTGGCCCCGGCCCCGGCGGCCGCTCGCCGTGACCCCCCCCGCTGCCACCTGCCAGACCCCGGCCCCACGGAGGGGACCGTGGCCCCACGGGGACACGCGGGGTGGGCTCGGGAGGGTGAACACCGCGGGGCTCGGCAGTGGGAGCTGGTGAGGGGCAGAGTTAAGGGGATTTGGCCAAAGCCGGCAGTAGCCGTGCCGGGGCGCGGGCAGCGATGCACGGTAGGAGGCCGCAGGCAGCGTGGGCAGGGACAACCTGCGGGGCCCGGGGCCAGGGCGAGCTCAGCAGAGCCGGGCGCTGGAGGGAAGGGCCGGGGTGGCTGCCCCAGTCATTGCGAAAGCGATTCTGGCGAGCGGGGCCTGGGAACGGGGCGTGTGGGGAGGGGGCAGCGGCTCCACCTCGCTCTGACTCACGGAGGCTGCCCGTGCGCGGCACAGCACCCCGGGCACCGCACGGCACCACCGGCCGCTCCCCGCTGCGGCCACCAGCACCCCCCCTGCCCGGGTCCCCGGCGCTGCCTGTGGCACCCCAGAGCCTGCCCGGCGTGGGGCCGGCAGCCGGAGCAGCTGCAGCGCCCGGTGCCAGCGGTGGCTCCGCGCCAGGGGCAGGTGGAGCCGCTGCCGCACCCCAGACCCGCGGCAAACCCACGGCAGGTGGAGCGGCACCGGCCCTGCCGCGTTTGGTGCCAGGGCTGTACCAGGGGGGCACCGGCGCGTCGGGCCAGGGCAGGAGCGAGTCAGCGGCAGGGAGATCCCCCGCCGTGGGGCTGGCATGGGCCGGGGAGCAGCCGCCGGCCGGGGGCACCGAGAGGGGGCAGCGGGATGGGCAATGCCAGGCCTGTGCCGTGACCGGCCCGCGGCACGCACCCGGGACAACGGCTCCGCAGGTGCCCCCCGCACGGAGCGGAGCCCTCCCAGGCCTGGCGCCGCTGCCCAGAGGCGGGATGTCCGGTTCACCCAGGGCTGGCACGGCCGGCACCACCCAAAACACCCCCGGGGAGCAGCCCGAGCCTGACCCCAGCGCCCAGCTCAGGTGGGCCAGGGTGTGATGCCACCCCCAGACTCCTCCTGCGCGTCCAAAGCCACCGGGGCCCCCACGACTGCCCAGGGAAGGGGCTCGTGCCCCCTGCCCGGCTCCCAGCACCCCAATGTGGACCCCCGGCACCCAGCTGCGTCCCACCGGTCCACGTGGCTGCGATGGCCGGCGGGGGGGTGGGGAGAGGCAGGAATCCAGGACTGAGTCACGGCTTCCTCTGCGAGCCCGTGAGTCACCCCCCGGCAGCGCCGAGACGCAGGGGCCCGGCAAAGCGCACGCTGCTGCATGTGAGGGCAACCCCCGACACGTGTGTGTGTGTGTGTGTGTGTGTGTGTGTGCATGGCCCAGCACCCCCTGCCTGTGCCCACACGCACACGCCGACGGTGGCGAGCAACCACGGGTGGGCGGCGGGGACACACGTGTGGCCCCGTGTGCGGACGGGAGCACACAGAAGCGCCAACACGTGTGTGCACACACACACGCACACGCGTGCTCTCATCTGTCTGTGTCAACCTGCACAAACTGCGGGAGAACCCGGTGTGCCAGCCTGGCCCCAGCTGCCTTGGGGGCACTTCGCACCCCGGCCCCCCATTCTGGAGGCCACGTGCAGCAGCTTCTCCTGCGCCCCGTGGCCACAGCTCCCGGTGCAGGATCGGTGCCAGGGAGCTTCATACGGTGGCAGCGGGACCCCGGGCCCGGGCTGCGGCCCTCGGCTTCCTGCCGGGAGCACCCCGATGCCCGCAGCACCCCAGTACCCAGAGCATCCCAGTACCCCCAGTGCCCCAGTGCCCGCAGCACCCCAGTACCCAGAGCATCCCAGTACCCCCAGTACCCCAGTGCCCGCAGCACCCCAGTTCCCGTCTCTCCTCCCCGTGCGCACTCAGGACCTGCCCGGCGTGGGGGGGGGGGATGACCCTCCCCTCAGGGGACCCCCCGGCCCCCTCCAGCCGAGCAAACGAGGGGGCACAGGGACACCCGAGCCCCGCTCAGCACCAGGGGCCCCCCCGGCCCGGTCCCCGCCCCCTCCGCGGTGCTGGGGG
>ML997655.1:724839-741593 GCA_010365825.1 Otus sunia | reverse complement strand
CCCTTCTCCCCCAAAAGTCCGGCCCGCGCCCCCCCAGCCCGGCCCAGCCCCACTCACCGAGCCCGGTGCGCGGCCCCGCGGGTCCCCGGCGCGGCCGGGGCTGAGCTGCCTCCGGAGGGAGGAAAAGGCCCCAGAAAGTTCCCGGGGAGGGGGGGGTCGCGGTGCGGTGCCCCCTCCCGAGCGCTGGAGCCGGCCCGAGCGCAGCCCTGACGCGGAGCTGCCGGGGAGGTGCCCCAAGTTTTATCCCGCACCGCCCGGGGTGGAGCCTGGCGGGGGCAGGGACCGGCCTGGCCCCGGCCCCGGCCCCGGTCCCGGCCCCTGCACCGGCCCCGGCGGGACCCGCAGGTGACGCGGCCGCACTTGCTCCCGGGGGGGGGTCCCGGCCGTTGCTCCCCCCGCCCCGGTCCCTCGGTCCCTGCCCTGGGGGTCCCAGCCCCCTGCCCCCCGTCCCGGGTCCTGCTCCCGGTCTCGGGTCGCCCTCCCGCCCCGCTCCGGGGGGGTCTCGGCCTCCCCCGGGGTCCCGGTTCTGCCCCTCCGGGGGTCCCGGTGCCAGCGCTGCCCCCGGGGGTCTGCGGCAGGGCGGGGGGGACCCGCCCCCGCGGCCTTGGGGAGGGGACAGTCCGGTGCCCCGTCACCGGGGTCTGTCAGTCCGTGCGCGGGGAACCGAGGGGCTGAGCTCTCCCGGGGAGCTCCCGGTGGAGACTCTCTGATGTCTAATAGCGAGGTTGGGCCGTCCCTCCCCCCAGGATCCCCGCTGCCCACCCACCTCCTCCACAGCCGGGACAAAGACTCAGCCCCACGGCGGTTTTGGAGCGGGCTGGCGGGCCGGTGGTGCTGGGGGTGCTGCCCCCCCGGTGCTCTGGAGCGGAAGCCGCAGCCCGGTTTCCCCCCGGGATTCTGCAGGGGGGGTGCGGGGAGCTGCTGCCTGACCTCGGGCTGACTCCGGCGGGTCTCTCCCCCTCAGACAATGCCCTGGCACAGCGAGACACAAAGCTGCTGGAGGGGGGGTCTGCAGCGAGGAGGGGGCTGCGCATCCCCACCCCACGGGGCAGCAGTGAAGGGGACCTGGGGGGAGCCGGGGGGGGCTCTCTGTACCCCAAAACGCCAGAAGCGTTTCCCTCCCGAACGGCCTCCCCGGGGGTGGGCGCGGAGCTGCACCGGGGTGGGAGCGAGGCCCCTCCATGCGTGAGGAGCAGAGCTGGGGGGGGGGAGCCTTTGTGGCGCAGCCTGCGGCCCCCCACCCGCCCCGGCCCCCTCTGGGCTCTCAGGGGGGAGATGAGCTCAGGCGGCTCCGGCTCCAGCTCCCGCCATTGTTGTCCCTGGGAGAGGGGCCGGGGCAGGGACGCGCCATTGTTCTCCCCGGGAGCTGTGGAGCCCCCGGGCCTGCGAAGCCGCCCCTCGGGGGGCCACGTCCCAGCTCGCTGCCTTTGGCCCTGCCACGGTTCAGGCTTGTGCAGCGGGAGGGGCCGTGCCAGGGCCAAGGCGTCACCCCAGAGCCCCCTCCTCGGGGAGCAGAGCCCGGGGGCTGTGGGGAGGGTCAAGGGAACGTCAGGGCCGTGGGGCGGCCGCCCCGGCGCGGCCCCGCTCCGGTCTGCTGGCAAAGCGTGTGTGTGCCGGGGGAGGGCACGGCCCCGTGGCCCCGAGGAGCCCCGTGCCGGCCGCCACCTCCCCGCACGGCTCCGTCTCCTTCCTGGGAAAGAAGCTCATCTCCTCCGGCAGTCCCGTGACTCCGGGAGCTGGTGCTTTAGGAAGCACGGGCAGATTTCAGTATGGTTGAAGGTATCTGGAACCTCCAGAGACACACGCTGGGAGATCCCAGGATTCCCAGCAGCCTGGATTTTGTGTGTTTAGTTTATTGTGTTGCCCTGGGAATAAATCGTTAAAGATTACAGTCAGACTTGGGCATAATTGCTGTGCGGCATCGGAGGCTCCTGCCGTCTCCAGAGGGAGCGTTCTCCAAACCCCGCACGGCTCAGCAGCTCGGGGAGAGACGATCCGACGAGCAAATACCTCCACAAATCCCGCCGCAGGCCACACGCAGCTCCTGCCATCGGCTTAGCGAGCCCGGGCCCGCGGCTCGGCCCCCGCGGCGCCGCTCACGCACCGGGACGGGGGCGCGGGGCTGCGCGGGGGGACGGACGCAGACGCGGGGCAGGACCGTGGTGGCGGCTCCGACACCGCCCTCGGCGCTGCCCCGTCCCGCCGCCCCGGGTTCAGCCGGGAGCCCTGAATCTTTTGGGGGCTGGTTCTTGGAAGCCCTGTCCCTCGAAGGAAGGGAATTCCCAGCCCTCCTCCTTTGGGGAAATCCCCCACCAGCCCCGGGCAGCAGCTTTTCTCTTTTCTCTCTTTTATTTTTTTAATTTTTTTTTTCTTTCTTTTGGACGGAATTCCTGGCTGATTTCACAGCTTTGGCACACAGGGATTTTATCGCAAGTCCCCGCGTTCCCCTCACAGGCGCGGGGTCATGGGATTAGGGCAGAGCCAGCGCTGGGCTCGGGAGCGGGGAGAGGAGGCACGAGGGGGGTTTCTCACCCCTGTGGCTGCAGAAGCCGCGGGGCTGCAGCCTGGGGGGCCCCTTTTCCTCCATGACCTCTCCAGGCCCCCAGCCCGGGGCAGGGAGCGGTCCCGCGGCCGCGGAGGGGCCGACGCCGACGGGCAGGGCTGCGCGGTGCCCGGCCGAGGCCTCGCCGGCAGCGAGTGGGAGCGTTCCCATGGGCGCGGGGCCAGCGGCGGGGCCCGCGCGGGCACACCCCGGCAGGAGGGTGCAGCCGAACCGCTTCACCTCTGCCCGCCCGGTCCGGCCTGCCAGGCACCGCCGCGGTGGGGGAGGCGCAGGGCTGGCGGCTGGGGGGGGGATCCCGTCGTCCCCCTGTCCCCCGAGCCCCGCGGGGCCGAGCGGCTCAGCCTTAGTCACGGTGGCGAGCGGTGACTCACGTCACCCCGGCGCGCTCAGGTGAGCCATCGCTCGCTGCTGTGAGTAAGGAGCTGGCGATCCCCACCCTCCTGGCACGGAGCCAGGCACGAACCCCCGCGGCTGGAGCCCCCCGAGAGGCTCGGGGCTGCCTGGGGGGGCGGGGGGCCCGTGGCAGGCACGGGGTGTCCTTGGGCAGGACGGCGGTGCCTGTGCCGGTGACGCTGGCGGGGCTGTAAACACCCAGGCGTGGCCTTAGAAACACACAATCGGCTCCGCGTGTTTCCCGGCTCTCGGGGACGTGTCCTGGTGGCCCTTGGCAGCGCGTCCGGGCGCCGCAGCCTGGGGACACCCCGACTGATGGCTTTGTGCAGCTGGAGCCGGTGGCCCAGCCATGCCCTGGCTCCAGGGCACCCCACACCCCCCGGGGGCCCTGCTCGTCACCCCGGCCTCGAGCCCCAGAGGTGAAGTCACCCCTGGGGTGACTCAGGAGCCACCCGGGCGTGGGGGGGCCTGGCAGGGGGGGACCCCGGCACAGGGAGAGGCTCCTGCCGGACCCCGGGATGAGGCAGTTCCCGGCCGTGAGGCGGGGGCTGGGGCGGGGGAGTCACCGCAGCGGCTCCCACCCGCAGCCCGGCCCCGGGAAGGACGGCAAAGCCCCCGGATAGAGCCGCGGGCCCAGGTGTGGGGCCGGGCCGGGGCCCCGCTGCCCGCGGTGAGGCCAGGGCTATTCCCGGCTCCCTGAGCTCACGCTCCCCTTCGGGACACTGACCCCTCCGTCTCTGCTGACGCAGGGCCAGCGGCTCCCTGCCCTCGGCCCTGCCGCGTCCCCGACAGCCCCCGACACTCCCTGCCCGGGCTCCAGCCCAGAGCCGCGCTGGGACGGGCGGGGGGAGCCCCGGCCCCTGGGTCCAGCCACGTCCGCCAGCTCTGCCGCTGCCCCTGTCCCCCCCCAGCCCCGTCCTGTGCCCCAGCCCGCGCCGAGTGCCGGAGCTGTGTGGCAATCGCAGAAATCGCGGGTCAGGAGAGGTCTTGGCGGTTGCATCAGCGCCGTGGGCGTCTGCCGCCAGCTCGTGCCCACACCAGGACCCTCCCCCAGGCACAGGCCGGGGGCTGAGACCCCCCAGTGGGCAGGACCCAGCTCCTGCTCCCGGGGAGTCCTGGAGCTTCCAGCCCCAGCCGGGGTGGGAAGGGGCACTCGGGGCACAGACCCCCACCCGTCTTGGCCGAGAGGAACCGGAGCCCTGAGGCCCTGCACCCCTCCCTCCCTCGGGAAGCCCCTTCCCCACCAGGCTGGGCCTCCGGCTGGACCCAGCCCTGGGCTCGGCTCGGCACGACGCGGCTGTTTCTCAGATGCTGTGACATTTTTTGGTTTGCTTTAAATCACCAGCTCCAGGAGTCAGAGGACAACTCAGCTTGTTGTTGTTATTATTATTATTGTTATTATCGTTATTATTATTATAAATGCTCAAGCAAGTTGCCAGCCGTGGGGAGGGGAAGGACCCGGGATTTCAGTAGCCTCCTCGGGTACACGCTGAACCAAGTTTCTGGGGTGACCCCGGCTCATAAATCAGGGGGAAAGTAAAACCTCCGCAGCCCCATCCCACCCCCCCATCCCTCAGCTCTCGCCGCAGGGGCTGGCTGGGGTAGTTTGTGGTCCAGCCTGGTGGGGAGCAGAGCCGAGGCCACCCTGGCTGTGAGCCGGCCAGCACTGCACCCCACTGCACCCCACCGCACCCCACTGTGCCTCTGCCACCATCCCGGGGCAGCTCCCCTCGCCCCACAGCCATGACCCCCCCTCGCCGTGACGCTGCCCCTGCCCTTGCCTCGCCCCGGCTGGTGCCGCCGCTGCAGACCCCAGGACCCCATCACACCCCGGGTGGCCCCCGGGACTACCCAGCCCATCATGCACCGTGGCCACCCTCGAGTGGGTGGGGCCAGTGTGTCCCACAAAGCATTGTGGGGGGTGTAGTCCGGCTGCCCCACTTTGGGGTGCAGAGTTGGGGTGCAGCACCCTCAGCACCCACCCCTCCACCCTGCCTGGTGGCCGGGGTGAGCCCGGTGTCCCTGCGCGGGGGGTCCTACGGGGCACGGCTTGGCTGATGGAATGTGGGAACCTCACCGGGGCCGGGGGGCCGGGGCCATCCCGGGGCTGAGGGCACCCCTCTGCCTGACCCCCCCATCACCGCCTTGGGGGGCTTGGGGCCGGGGTCTGGCCAGTAGCCCCACGGCAGCTCTGGCACAGCGTGGGCATGTGGGCACGCTGGTACAGTGGCCCTGCGGCCCCTCCCCAGTGCTGGCACCCACCGAAGCCGGGGAGGAGGAAGAGGAGCCCCACGGGTGGGTTGTGGCACAGGGAAACCCCGTCCCAGGGCGGGCTGGGGGGGGAGACGCTTCCTCCCAGCCCCGTCCCTGCACACACGTGTGCGACGCCTCGGCAGCACCGCCCCGAACGGCCACATGCACACCCGTGTGCTCGCCCCGGGACACGCACCCGCTCGCCCCCGTGGGTGCTGCACCCCCCACCCCGCCGGGCCGGACGCTGCCTCGCGCCGTTCGCACACATCCCGTCCCGGGCACACGCACCCCCTCACTTCCCGGCCGGGCTGTGCTCTCCCCCCGCCGGCCGCGGTTCCTGTTTACGGCGCTGGAGCCGCCTGCCCGGCCCTCGAGGGCTGCCCGGGGCAGGGGCCACCGCCACGAGTCCCGCCACGTGGCCCCGGCGCTGCCGCCGCCTCGCCCGGTGCCTGACCCCGGTTCCCGGTGCCGCTCGGGGCGGTGGGGCCGGTTCCCAGCTGACGGCTGCCCAGGATCACCCCATGGATGCGGGGCCACGGCCTGTGCTGGGAACGGCGGCAGGAAATCCCAGCAGGGAGGGGAGATGGACCCCGCGCGGTACCGGCGTGTCCCGGCACCCCAGGGCAGGGCTGGTGCTCGCCCTCCCCGCTGCCAGACCCCCCCCGGCTGCTCAGGGATGTCGGCTGGAGCGGGGCCACCCTTTGCCCCTTCCTGGGCCTGGGGGGGTCGGCGGGAGGTGCCGGGCCCGGGGTGGGGGTGAGTCAGTGGGGAGCGAAGGGCGGCCGGAGGAATCCAGCCCTGGGCCGGACCCACTGCGCCGCATTCCCCAGCGCCCAGACACGCTGCGGGGAGACCGGCTCGGCTCATCCCGGCGCGCTCCCCGTGGGGAAACTGAGGCACCGACCGGGGAAGTGACTCACCCTGCGCCGTGGCCTTTTAAATGCCCTGCTCCGATTAGATAATGGGCGGAAGGATCAGAGGGAGCCGAACAACCCCTCATTAAACCTTTGTCTCCCCGTAGCACCTTCAGCTCCCAACGGAGAGCTCGGCCGTGCTGGGCCGGCGCTGGCGTGGAGGCAGCCGGGCCCCGAAACGCCTGCTCACATCCACGAGCCCCGCGAGCGCCGGGCGGCCCGACAGCTGGAGCACACCCGGCGCCCCACGTGCCGGTGAGGGCAGGAGCCGTCCCGGCCGCTGGCGCTGGCCTCGAGCTCTGCTGGACCCTGGAGCTGAAGCCAGGTGCTTCTCCAGCCCCTCGCCGGGTGATGCTGGGAGCACCCCGGGGCGCTGCTGGGCTGGCAGCCCCTCCTGCAGGCAGAGAGCCGGGCTGGGGCCGGAACCGGGGCTCCCCGCTTGCGTTAACCACCGTGATGAAAGAGGCCCACGTGGCGGCAGAGCTGGAGCCGCCGGTGCCGGGGAGGGGGAAGGAAGCGCCGTGCCGGGGCTCCCCTTTGCCTTTCCCTCTCCTCCTTCTCCCCCACCTCGTGGGCTGCAGTTAGTGCCCAGCAGCCGGCCCGGGGCGGGGGTGGCTGCGGTGACATTCACACCAAGGCTGCGCTAGCCCGGCCGGCACCTCGGGGTGGCCGGCACGGAGCAGCACCCAGGCCGCCCTCCCGCTCTTCTGGGGCCCGGCGCCGCGGGGGGCCGGGGTCAGACGGGGCGAGGGCTCTGCCGGCGGCTCGGACCGGCTGCGGCAGCGCCGGGGCTGAAACAGCCCCCCGAGGTGGGGTGGGTCCGGTGGGTCCCGCTCCCTCGGCGCCTGCGGCGCCGGCTCCCCCGGGGCGGGCTGGCGTTGGGTGCTCTCTGCAGGGTTCGGTTTTGAGGGGAAACGCGATACGGCAGCGATAGGTCGGGCTGCAGGAGATCAGATCATCTGCGGGTTTGGGAGCATCAGCCGAGCGGGGCTCTTGTACAACCTTGGCAGCCTCTGCCTCCCACAGCCCCCCCGGCCCCCCCTGTCCCCCTGCCCCGCTGAGCCCCTTGTCCCCACTGACCAGAAACACGGCTCGACGTGGGGAAGGAGATGTTTGGCCAAACAAGAACCAAAGAAAAGCAAAAGAGGAACTGGCCTCGTGGCGGCTGCAGCCCCCCCTGCCCTTCTCGATGCTCCCAGCAGCCTCAAAAGCCAAAAGTATCGGCCGGGGATTTACAGGAGACACGTTTCCAAGGGAAAACGCTGCCAGACGAGCCCCCAGCCCGGTTCCGTCCCTCTGCAGCCGTTTGCTGAACCTGAGATGGGCTCAGGAAGCCCCTGGCCAGGGCCTGGCTCTGCCGATCCCCCCCGGCCCTCAGGAGCCGGCACTGGCCGGGACCCCCAGCCCACGGATCTGCCCCGGCCCCCCCCCGGGGTGCGGGACCCGCTGCTCCTGCGTCCCACAGGACCAGGACCCCGAATCGGGCCGGGGGCTAAAGCACCCCCAGGGGACTGGCTGACCATGGTTGGAGCCGATGGGGAGATGTGGGGGTGCACGACCCCCCCAGGCTCGCTGATGGTGCAACACGCACTTGTGCACACTCTGTGCCCACGTGTGCCCCCATCGGAGGGGGCCCTGCCCGCCCCGCTCGCTGCGGGAGATTTGGGCTTTTCCCACGCCCCGCCGGGAACTCGCCTGAGCTGGGGGGGCCGTTCTGCAGCCCGTCCTGGCGGGACCCTGCGCCCCTGGGTGCCCTGGCCGGGACACGGGGTGCAGGGGTGCAGCCGGCAGGAGTTGGGGTGACCCGGTGGGACACGAGGGGTCAGGGCTGGGACTCATCTGCTGAGACAGGGTGAGGGGCTGGAGGGGGGCCACAATGTGGGGAAGCGGTGAGGGGCGAGCGGGATCCCACATCAGCACACCCGGGAGGCGGGGTCACAGCCCCTCCACCCCCCACCTCCCCCGGGCACCTCGGGGCGCTCAGGGGGATCCCAGCAGGCGCAGCAGGGCCGGTGGCAGCTCCAGGCCCCCCACATGCCCCCCACTGTGCCGGGCGCTCCCCGGCACCCCGCAGCTGCCTGGCCTGGGGGGGGGCGCCCTGCCTGCAGCAGCCTGTCCGCAGGCAGCCGGGACGCCAAGGAGCTGGTTGTGCCGGGCGCCGGGGTGGGAGCGGGGTCCGCTCTGCCCACACAGGTGTGGCCGCGCCGGCTGCAGGCAGCGAAGCTCCGCGCCCGGCTGGCCCCGTCTTGCTGGGTGGCAGCTGCCTCCCTCCGCGCCGGTCTCCACCCCGGGGCAGGCGGGCAACACCCCGTCATTACGCCCCAGAGCTGCTGCCCGGGCAGGGAGGGGGTGGCAGGGCCGGACGGCGCGGCCGGGTGGGGATGGGGGTGGCTGGAAGCCATCGCCAACCCCGTGCGTGGCCCTCGCTGGCCAGGGGACAAGGGCAAGTTGGGAGGGGGGGGTCCCCTCCCTGCATGGGACCCCGCAGGGGCACCCTGAGCCCCGCGGTGGCCCCGGGGGGGAGCAGCCGGGGTCAGGTTCAGCAGCTGCTCGGGACGTGCCCTGCGGGGCCGCAGCACACAATGACCCCATTGAGGTCCCGCGGGGCGGTGGCGGCGGGGAGGGGGGACGACACCCAAGGTGGCGGTGGCAGAAGTGACTCCAGTGTCACGCCAGGCCTCAATCCCTGCTATTTATACCCGGCGGAGGGTGGCCGCTCGCACACAAGCGGCCTTTGAGGGAGCGGGGATGAAAGCGCTGCCGTCTCCCCCCCATCCCCGCCGCACGCCGGGGCAACCCCGAGGGCAGCCGGTCCCGGCCCCCCCGGTTTCCCTTCCCCACCCCAGGCCCCAGCTCGGCGCCAGCTCCGCCAGGAAGAGCCCCGCAGCCAGGGCCAGCTGCAGCCGCTTCCTCCTGGCCAGCCCCACCGGGAACTGGGGAGCCCCCGGGGGCTCCGAGCCCCCCGGCCGCAGGCGAGGGGGACCGAGCGGCGGATGGAGGCCCCGGGGCTCGGGGGGGCTCACACCGGGACGCCCGGGCGCTGGATGCCGAGCTCCTGCTGGGAACTCCTTGGGAACCTCCCAGCTTTACCAAGGGCAAAGTCCCGGCACATCAAAGGCGGGTGGGGGCAGCAGGAACCGGGGCAGGAGCCGTTGGTCCCCGCCAGCGCCCAGCTCCGCCGCCCCACCGCGCTCCCACCGCCCCGCGCCGGGGTCCCGTGCCGGCACACCTGGGGCTGGGGCTGTGCCCCCCCACCCCGCGATGTGGCACCCAGCCCATCGCTGTGGCAACCGCCACCAGCTCCGGGTGTATTTTCTGCACCGGGGCCGCCGTGGGAACCTGGACGGGAGCCACCTCATTCCGCCCGGGCTCTCTGGGCCGCCTTTGTAGCCGCTGTCGAGCCCAGCTGGCAGCCGCTTCCTCCCCGGCCTCCCCCTGCCCTGCGCGGGTCGCGGCCCCGGCCGGGGGTGCGGTGGGAGGGGGCTTCGTTCGGACCCCCGGCACGGGGCTGTGGGCCCCCCCTCCACACACCCCACAGCTTTGGGCCGGCTCCAGCGACACCAAGCGCAAGTGGCCACCAAGGCTGCTCTTGGGGCCACCAAGGCACCTGAGACCCCAGGGCAATGCACCCCCTCCCCCCGCCCCTCACCGGACCCCAGCAGCTCCCCGAGGGTGGCGGGGAGCAGCGCAGCGCCAGGGTCTGGGATTCCCACGTCCCATCCCCGCTCTCCCCAGCCTGCACGAGGCTTTCGCCATCCCTGCCTCAGTTTCCCCAAGAGAGAAGCTGCCCCGGGCCAAGGGTTTGCCGCGCTCGCCAGCACGGCGCTCCGAGGCTGCCGGAGCTGCACGACAAGCACCGTCGTGCTGGCTACAGCCCCCGCCCTCCGCAACGCCCGTCGGCACTCGCTCCTGCGCCCGGATTTTGGGGGTGAGGCCGGGGAGGCCGGTGGGGCGACGTCTCCCCATCTGCTGGCAAATCACCCCAGAAACGGGACAGGACCGAGAAACCCCGGCCGGGCCAGATCCTGCCCGGTGTCGTGCCCCGAGCCTGGGTCCCCTGCTCCTGATTTTCCCCAAGCTCTGCCACGCTCCCACCATGGGGCCGCGTGTGTGGGAGGTCAGCGGAAGAGGAGCATTTTCCAACGCTGGAAACGGGAGAGGAAAAAGGTTGCAGGACGGAACGGTTACCGCGGCGCGGGTTAATCATTGCGGCAGCACTCCCCCTCGGAGAAGGAAGTCGAGGATTTGGCCTTCGAGCCACCCAAGGGCACCGTGGCCCAAGGACACGGCCAGGCTGGTGGGGTGCGGAGCCTCTGCTGACCTTCCCACGCCGGGATCAGGGCCACCAGCAGTGGCCCATGGCCACGGGGGCCAGGGGGGGGCTACCGGGGTGCCAAAAGCCTTGGCAGAGCCAGGCTGGGAGCTGCCCGGCACCGAGGCTCCCCGAGCTCCTGGGGGGGGGGCTGCCCTCCACCTCCCGCAGCCCCCCCAGCACAGCAGGTGCCCCCACACAGGGGTGAGGGGTGGGGGCAGCCCCTCGGCCCCCGCCCCGATGTGGCAGCGTGGGCACCGGGGCCACGGGGCTGTAGCAGGGCGGCTGCGGGAGGCCCGGCAGGATCCCGAGCGCCGAGGGTTTGGGCAGGGAAAGGGGCGGCTCTGCCAGATGAGTCAGTCCCGCCGGGAGCCGGGGGAATCCTGGGCCTGCGGTGGGGTTTGGGGGTTGTTTTTCCTGCAGAGAGATGAGAGCTCGAACCTTTCCCCTGCATTCGGGATCTGGGTGGGACGGTGGAAACGCCATGTGGCCACGCGCGGGGAGGGGACGCCAGCGCCAGGAGAGCCCGGCCCCTCTCGGAAATCAGCCCCCAAGAGAAGAGACGCCGCCGGCGACGCTGGCAGAAACGGTGATGCTTCACTTTCCGAGCGTTCCCGGCCCGGCTCCCCACCCTCCATCTGGCAGCAGAAGATGCAAGTCATGGGCGAGAGCCCTGGGTGGAAAGGACGGAGGAGGGCGACGCGCCGGCCCCCCGCCCCGCTCGCGCCGATTTCCAGGCAGCCCTTCCCTCCCGCGCGCCACCGGTTCCCTCGCACGCCCACCCCGCCCCGCAGCAGCCGAAAGCCGGAGACAAACAGATCCCAGCGCCCCGTCCCAACCCCGCCAGGCCGGTGCCTCCCGGCCGCCACGGCCCCGCGTGCCCCCCCCAGCCCGGAGCGGGGACCGAAGTGCGGGGCCGAGGCGCTGCCCCAGCACCTGCTGCCCCAAAAAGCGGCAGGGAAAGGCCTTTCGCCCCGGCCGCGGGCCCCAGGGGCACGTGCTGGCACTCTGGGGACAACCAAGAGCCACGCTGGTGCTGCCGCCAGCCGGGACGGCCCCGTCGCCTCCCCGAAACGGGTCGGTTTGGGGAGGAGGGAGGATTCACCCCCCGAACCGCGTCAGCGGTGCAGGCACGGTCCACGCCGGGGGCTCGACCCGCAGCAGCCCCCGGCTGCAGCCATCCCCGCGGCACCGAGGCCAGCTCACGGCGGCAACGCCGAGCGGGGACGGGCTTCGCCTCCGGTTCAGCCGCCGCCGCACGTCTCCTGCGCCAAGCAAGGAGTCAGAGACCATTTTCGTGGCATCCAGCGGGACGTGACTGCTGGCGGCTCCCGGCGTGGGCAGAGGGAGCCGAGAGCTCAGCGCCGCGAGCCGGGGGAGGAGGAGAACGCTGCTCCCGGCACAACCAGATAATTAGCAGCGATGGGAAAGGACAGAGGCAGGTGAGGGGCTCAGAGCCGAGGCTGCAGCGGGGGACCCTGCGGGGACCAGGCGGGGCTGCAAGGGGGGGTAGGGAGAGGCCCCCACCCATCGCCCTGCACCCCCAAACCGCGGGGCAGGGTGAGCGGGGCCACGGTGCTGTCGGCACTGCCCCGGTCCTGGGTGGCAGCGGCGGGGGCTGGCGGAGCAGCGCTTTGGAAAAAGCCCCTTCCCCGCGCCCACGAGGGCAGGAGACCCGGAGGGAGCTGCCTCCCCCCGCACAGGGGCGGGGCGCGGCCGGCCCCAGGGTCCCTCAGCCACCGTGGGTGCAGGGCGAGCCAGGGGGACCCTCGCTGCTCCCCCAAACTCAGACTACAAGTCCCAGGAGGCGCCACGCCGGGGAGAGCCCGGCCAAGGGCACCTGCGAGGGGGCAGGGCTGCACCCCCGCTGTCCCCCTGTCCCCCCCGGCGCTGGCAGGAGGCACTGGGATGAGCTGGTGAGAGGACGCTGACGGAGACACTTTTTTCCCATCCTAAAAATAGCAGCTGGCCGTTTCCCCAGCTTCCCGGCCTCGCCAACGCTCTTCCATTAGATGAAAAAAACAAAAACCCAGCCACCTTCCGTCGGAAAGAGCGGCTGCGTGTGTCGAGAGAGGCACACGCACGCCGCAAATAGAAACCGGGGACCGAGGAGAGCGAGAGGGAGCGGAAGAGGGAGCAAAGCCGTCCGTCCCCAGTTATTCCCGAGACGTTTTAATTAGCACTCACTCTGACTTTGAGGCTTTGCTCATGCACGGCGCAACGTATGACCTTTAAAAAAAAAAAAAAAAAAAAGGCAAGAGAGGGGAAGGGAAGAAAAAGGCACTGGAGCAGCTCAGAAACTGGGAAGTCGGCTGAGCTTCAAATAGGCTCCGCGTCAGGCACTCAGAGGCTTTTAATAAGCTACAGAGTGAGAAATTTAACACCACAGGCACTATTTTTGATCACTTGTGAAGGGCGGGGGGGGAAGACAGAGCGAGCGAGAGGAGGGGGAGGAGGTGGTGGCGAGAAGAGGAGGCAGCCAAGATTACATCCTGGGTGGCAGCGCTGAAAATAGCCGTGGCCCGCTCCGACTGCGGGGCCGCGGGGAGCCGAGCTGGCCGCCGGCGGGGAGGGCAGGCGGGAGGCTGAGCCCGCTGCCCGCTGCTGCGGCAGCTGCCCACACAGGGAAGCCAGCTCGCGCTTCCAGGCAGGCGCCGGGCGGCCGCAGGGAGAGGGGGATTAGAGCAAAGCGGAGGGACCGCAGCCCCGCGCCTGCCTCGGCCTCCCCCGGGCTCGGCGCTGGGGGGGGTTTGTGCCGCAGAGGGAACCTGAAATCCCCTGGGGAGGACGGCACCGAGCGAGCAGCTCGGCAGCAGATGGTGCCGCTGGCAAGACACGCGGCCTCGGGCGTCTGGCGCGGGCAGAACCGGCCCCTCGCTCGATCCTGCTCCTTCCCAGCAGCGCTGCCGCTCCCCGAGGCACACGGGGACTGGCCGGCTCACTGCAGACACACAAGGGCCACCGGGGGAGCCCAGGGCTGGCTACTCGGCCAGGGCGGCTGGCTAGCAAGCCCCCAGGCAAGCAGCAGCTTCAGCAGAGCGTCACCAGCCCCCCCCTCTGCCTCCAGACTGAGCAAAGCCTCCCCCCACGCACGGCATCTGCCTCCCGCTCCGCACCGAGCCCCTCTCCGAGGCGCAGGGGACGTTTCTGCCACACGCACGGTGGAAACGCAGCAACAGGGGAAGGGGTCAAGGCCCCGGCAGCTGCTGTCCAGCTGCAAGAAGCACCGTGGAGGAACAGCCCAGGCGCCGCGAATTCCTGCGGCGACGGAGCCGGGAGGCCGAGCGAAAGCCGGCGTTGGACGGGGAGTCGGGACGGGAAGCTCTGGGACAGATCCGCGGCCGCCGGCCCCCGCCCTGCCGTAATCCCGCTGTCCGGGGGATTACTGGGGGCGGGGGTGGCTGACACCACGGGGAGGGGGGGGGGGTATAAATCTGCCTGATAAGCCTCCCGCAGGCGAATCTCCCACGGGAATCCCCAGCCGAACCCCAGGGCGGCGCTGGAGGTGCCCCCTCCCCGAGTGGCTGCACCCCGGCGGGGGGGCAGCGCCTGCCCCGGGCACCCGGCCGCCGGCGCAGCACAAGCTGCAATTTGCTGCCTCAGAAGAAGGTGACGCGCTACGAGACGGGATTACATTTCCTTTTAATTGATCAGAGCGTCTTCTCCGCCTCCATTTGTCCCGCACCATCTGTACCATCGGGGAAGCCAGGACAAGTAGGACAGCCTGGGGTTTCTCTACATCGACAGTGGGATTCCTGCAACACACAGAAGCGGAGTCGGTTTTAAGGCGGGGTGGGCTCGGCGGGTTCTGATCCGAGGGCCGGGCCCCGGCTCGGGCTGTTGAATCGCGGCGAGTAAACAGGAGCCGCCGGCTCTCTCGGGCCTGACCTCACGGGCCAAAGAGCACAGGGAGCAGAGATCAGGGAGATAGCGGGGAGCCGCTGCCCTGCCGTACCTGCTCCGGGCAGAGGCCGCCGCAGAGGCTGCGGGTGACTCACCTGCCAGGCGCAGCACACGCTGCCGCAGAGCAGGTCTCCCAACTGCCAGCACGTGGGAAGAAGAGGGATGAGGCACAGTCTTAGCAGGGGGGAGGGAAAAGGGGCCACAAGGGAAGCAGCCTGGCCGGGAGGCCACTCCCCTGAGGCAGAAGTTGTTTGTTTTCAGTGGGAGGGAGCAGACACGGAGCAGAGGCCGCACATCACTCGTCCTCCCGGGCCCCAGCCTGCCCCGAGCTGCCCACGGCCGGGGCCTGTCACAGCCAGGCCCCACCGGTGACCATGGGCTTCCAGTCTGTCCCAGTGTCAGGCTGAACCCCCCAGCATGGCACCGGGCCCTGCTGCCGTCTAGCGGCTCCAGGCAGGGCCCCCCTGAGCCCGGCCACCAAAAGGGACAGCTCTCGTGTCACCACTCCCTGAAAGCCAGGCACAAACCCTCGTCTGCCCCCGCACAGCCCAGGCTGCTGCGAGAGGAACCTCCCTCCAGCAGCACGGAGCAGGGGCTCGTCTCCAGAGCAGGTCTGGAAATCTCAGCCAAGACACAGGTGACACTCACCTTAATTACTCCAGGGCTTTTACAAGGGCTTCGTTAGCTTCTACTTTAATCTGAGCTTCTGCTTTAGCTGCTTCATCGGATGCCGCAGCCACCTCTGAAACAGCCTTCTCCAGGTTTGATTTTGCAGTCTGAACACGAGAGCACAAGGAATGTGTCACCGAGAGACCACCACGGGGCAGGTGACCCGTCCTACGGCCCTTGAGTCACCCCTCGCCCTCCCCTCCCTTCGCTGTGGCCGCTGGCCCAGGCGCGGGGCCCCGCAGACCCGCTCCCAGGGCTGCGCTGGCACCCGACACCCACAGGCCCTGCTGGGGAAGGGAGGCTGGGAGGGGTGGGGAAGGGCAAGACCAGCATCTGTCCCAGGAGAGGGAAGTGGCCTGGAGAAGGGTTAACGACCGCGCGGCTTCCTCTCTCCACAGCCTGCGGAGCCTTCACCGAGGAGGAGCTCGGAGCCTTTGATCCCCATCAGTGGGAGATGCGGAAGCTCGGGGTGAAGGTGCAGCCCTTGGTCTGGGCATGTTTTCCGCAGCCACAGGAAGCTCCTGAGGCAACCGCCCCCCTCCGAGAGAAGTGGGGAGCAAATCCCCCTCTGCCATCCCTCCCCCGAGGGAGGCAGGGCGCAGCCCGCGGGGGCCGGGGACTCACAGCCAGATCCAGCATGTCCATCGTCACCGCCTCCTCCGCCAGCACCTGCACGGTGGAGTCCGCGTGGACGGTGACGGAGCCGCTGCTCACTGCGAGGGCACAAGAGCGGGGACGGGTCGGGCAGCGCAGGCAGAGCTGCCAGACGGGCGGCGGCCGGGGGTCCGCACACGGGACAGCGCCAGCAAGCTCATCCCCGGCGCCTCCGCGAGCCCTTTGCCCAAACAAAACCTCAACACCCTCCTGTAACATCTTCCCGCGTCCCGCGGGGACTCGTTTCCCACCGAAGGGGAAGCTAAAGCGGGGATGTTCCCCGAGAGTCCGAGCAGAACCGAGAAAACCCGACCCCAGACCACGGCCTCACGCCGAGCCCCACACTCCAGGGCAGATCCCCGGCCCCGCAGGGCAGCTTCCAGCAGCCCCTGGGAGGCTGGGAAAGCAGAAATCCCTGGAAGAGCACCAGGGCACACCCTGATCAGCAGAACCTCCCTCGTGAGAGCCCTGAGCACACCCCACGCGCTTTCCTTCCTCCCCAGCTCCACCTGCTCTACTTACCGAAGTACTTGGTGGCCGTGCCATCCTCAGCGTAGACCGTCACGACGCCCGGTTTGAGGACCTGCAGGGTGGGGACGTGCGAGGCCAGGATGCCGAAGGAGCCGGTCAGCGTGGGCACGTCCACCTGCTTCACGTTGGCGCCGTTGTAAAACACCTGTCCGGGAAGGGCAGAGCGGGTGGGAACAGTCTGTCACCGGGGAAGGAGAAAAGCGGCTGCCCCGACCCCGGGGAGCCGAGGGGTGCGGGGGGCAGCCCACCCCCACACCGGGGGCCCGGGGGAGCAGCCCCGGGCTTTAACACACAGCGAGGTGCGACCGGGACAGCCCGAACAGCCACAGGGTGGGAGCGGGGCCGGGCTCTGGAGGAAGGGTCCTGGCAAACGGCGCTGGGAGCCTCCCGCGAGGCAGGGTGGTGGCGGTGACGGGGTGGTGGCGGTGGCGGGGGGTGGTGGCGGTGTCAGGGAGGCGGCCGGCGGAGCCGCGAAGTCGGGAGTGGGCGAGAGGCGAAGGGCGCCGCCGGGAGAAGCCCGAGGAGGGCGCAGGGAGCCCTCACGCCCCCCGTCCCGGCTGCG
>ML997655.1:674258-722822 GCA_010365825.1 Otus sunia | reverse complement strand
CCCCCCCCCCCCCCCCCCAGCCCCCTCCAGCAGCCTGGGACCCACAGATGGGGACCCATGGACCCACGATCTGGGCAGCCCCTGGACAGGGGGTCTCAGCCGGGTGCCTGCAGACCACGGGTGTGTGTAGGGGGGTCTGTGCCCTGGCCCGGTGGCTCGGTGTGTGAGTGGGGGCTCAGCCCTTTCCCAGCCCCCGTGGGCCCCTCGGTGGCCCCGTCCCCTCCCGCGCGGGGACAGGCCGGTGACGGAGCCGCTGTCGGGCTGACTCAGAAGCATCACCCGTCGCGCTCCTGCGACACCCACGCCAGCTCCCTTCACACGAGGTGTGGGGGGGCCATCTGCCGCCCTTCCCTGCAGGGGGGGTGCCCCCAGCGCTGTCCCCCCCGCCCCTCCTCCCCACAGCTCCCACGGGTGGAGTCCGGCCAGTGCGGACCCCTGGGAGTGGGGGCTGAGGGCCACGCTTTGGCCCTGTGGCTCCTTGGGGACGGCAGTGCCCGGTGACGCCGTGTCACCTCCTCCCCTAGGAACCCCCCTCCAGGGCAGGATCAGGCCCCCCCGGGCCAGCTCCGGCCCCCAGCCTGGCGTGGGGAGCTCTGGGTCTGTGGGTCTGGGCCCCACGCGAGCCCGGGGCCAGGCGTGGGGGGTGGCAGTGCCCGTGTCACCCCGGGGCTGGGAGCGAGGGGGCTCCCCGGGGAGGGGCAGCGGTCCTGCCGCCTCCTCCCCACCTCTCCATCCCTCCGGGGCCACCTTCCCTCCGTCCCTCCCGGCCACACCCTCCGGGCCTCCCTCCCCTCAGCCTCCGGCTCCCTCCTGACCGCACCCTCCCTCCATCCTTCCCTCCATCCTTCCCTCCATCCTTCCCTCCATCCCTTCCTCCCGGTCCCTCCCGGTCCCTCCCTCTCTCCATCCCGGTCCCTCCCTCCCGGTAGCTCCTCACCGCGGTGCCGGGGCAGGGCCCGGGGCCGGGGCAGGACCCGTCACCGCCTCTCCCGGCCCCGCCGCCCCCAGCCCGGCCCCTCCCGTTGTCTCCCCCCTCCCCAGGACGCGCTCGGGCCGGGACGGACCATGAGCGATGACCCGACACCCTGGGACAACGCGACCGAGAGCGCCACGGTGAGCGGCACCCCCCTGCCTGCCCCTGCCCGCCCCCGGTCCCTGCCCGCGCTGCCGTCCCGGGAGGGGGGGGATGTGCGCTCTGGCGTGGCGCCTGCCTGGGGCCGACACACACACACACACACACACACGGTCCCGGGGGTGGGGGGGCTCCGCTTGTGCCCTCCGCAGCCCCCCCGAGGCGCTCTGGGGGCTTCCGGGGTCCTGGGTGCTGCTGCCGGATCAGCCCCTCTCCCGCAGCCGGGGGGGTGCGAGCACCGGCCCCCGCACCCGGGGTCCCGTCCCCGCTCGGCGCGGGGGCTGCCTGCGGCTCTGCCCCCCCCGGCTGCGGTTGCCGTGGTGAAGGCAGGTCCCCGGAGCCGGCAGCAGGCCCGGGGGCGGCGGGGGAGCGCCAGCGGCTCTGGGGAGCAGCGCTCGGCGCAGGGGGGGTGGGGGGCTGCCCCAGCCCCACCTCGGTGAGGCAGGATTTGGGGCTGGGCTGTGTGTGTGTCCCCACCGCCCGCGGCTCAGCCCCCGGCGCCCTGCGCAGGCGGTGCCCGGCGAGGTGTCCCCCCCCCAGGATGGGTACGTGCTGCTCCTCGCCCTCCTCTCCATCTTCATCGGCGGCACCTTGGTCCTGCTCTCCGGCATCCTGATCCTCTGCCGCCGGTGCTGCCAGGCCGAGCGCCGGCACTCCAGGTGGGGACGGGCCGTGGGGACGGGCGCTGCCGCCGGCCTGGGTGGGGTGTGTGGGGTGGGGGGGCTGGGGGGACACCGCTGACCCTCCTCCCCTCCGCAGAGCCAGCGATGACCCTGAGAAAACCACCACCACTTACCTGGACGACTCGCAGCCAGCGCAGGGTGAGTGCCACCGCGCCACCCACCAGCCATCGCCCACCAGTAACACCAGTGGCACCCCCAGCTCCCCTGGGGGGGGGGAAGCAGCCCCCAGCCCTGAGGCAGGGGTGGCCGCACACTCCCCGCACCCTCCATCACCCATCCCTGTGGTTGAGTGCCACTGGCTGCCCGGGGTTGGCCCCGGGTGCAGTGAGTTTGCCAGGCCTCGGGGTGGGGATGCTGGTGGGGGTGGTGGGGGTGTCCCTGGTCGCTGACTGACACCCCCCCCCGCAGATATCACCATCAAAGTGGAGGACCCCGACTGCCTGTCGTCCTCCAGCTACCGGGATGTGGAGAGCGAGCGGTTCCTCTCCTCCAGCTCCTCCACCGCCCGCCGCGTCTCCTTCAACGAGGCCGCGCTCTTCGACCAGGGCAAGAAGACCCAGGAGAAGGGGAGGAGGTGATGCTCTGGGCTGGGGGGGGGCGGGGGGGTGCTGGGGCTGCCCCCCCCACTAAAATCCATCGTGCCCCCGCAGGTACACGCTGACAGAGGGGGATTTCCACCACCTGAAGAACGCCCGCCTGACCCACCTGCACCTCCCGCCGCCCGCCCTCAAGATCGTCACCATCCACGAGTGCGAGTCCAGCGAGAACAGCCTGGCCATGACCCCCCGCCTGCCCCCCCCCAAGCCTGGCCTCGCCATCTTCCAGGTGAGCCGCCAGCACCCCGGGGGGGGCACCGCTGGGACGTGGGGGGGGGGCCCGGGCATCCTGCAGCACCCCAAGGAGGCACCACTGGACACGGGGTGGGAGCCTCAGGGCGTTGCTGGATGCGGGGATGGGAGATCCTGGGGTGCAGGAGCCTCGCGCCGAGCCCCCCCCTCTGCCTCGCAGCCCCCCGCGGGGGCCCTGCCGCAGCCGCCGCTCCCCAGCCACGCCGTGTGCCCCAGCTCTGCCCTGCCCGGGGACACCTACAACTCCACCGTGGACACCAGCTTCGCCGAGGGCAGCCCCGCTGCCTCCTCTGACTCTGGGGAGGGCCCCTCGGTGAGTACCGGGGTGGGGGGGCCGCGCCCCCGCAGGGGAAGGGGCTCTCCAGCTTGTGCAGCCCCAGGGATCCCATCCCTGACCCCATTCCCCAGCGCAGGGACAGCCACGTGCCCCGTGGGGGGGCTGCCCGCTGCCCGCTGCCCCATGCCAGGGCTCTGGGGAGGGATGGGGGCGTCCAGCTCGGGCCAGGCTCTGCGCCCCCCTGCCCCTCCCTGAGCCCCGGGGGGCGTTTGTGCATCTGCCGCAGCGGGAGGGGGACAAAGGAGCCAGGCTGGGGGCTGGGGGGCTGCGCCTGGAGCTGAGCGGGCGCTCACGGACCCCCCCACCCACTCCACACCCCCCCAGTTCGCAGCAGCGCCCAGGAGCGGCAGCGCTGGCCCTGGGGAGCCCCCCCCGGCCCCCGCCCAGGGCACCGTCCTGCAGTTCTTCACCCGCCTGCGCCGTCACGCCAGCCTGGACGGGGCCAGCCCCTACTTCAGGATCAAGAAGTGGAAGCTGGAGAGCACCCAGCGGGCGTCCAGCCTGGACACCAGAGGTGGGGGGCAGCGGGAGGGGCAGCGGGGGGCATGTGTGGGCAGCAGGGAGGGTGCTCCCTGTGCCAGGATGGGCCTTTCCCCCCCCCGGCCCAGCCCTGAACTGCCCTGTGTCCCCCCAGGGTCCCCCAAGCGCCGGCAGTTCCAGCGGCAGCGGGCGGCCAGCGAGAGCATGGACCAGGAGGACCGGGACCCCCACCAGACCGACATCATCCAGTACATCGCCCGCACGGACGACGTGGCCTTTCACCCCGCCGGCGGCCCCTTCCTGCCCTCCCCCGCCAGCCCCCCACCCTCTCTCGGCAGGTATTTTTCGATAGATAGAGGGGATGGGCGAGGGGGGCAGCGGGGCGCCGCCCCGCGCGTGGGGGGCAGCGGGATCCGGGTGCTGGGCAGGGTGGGGACAGCGCCAGGGGGGCCCCGGGGCCGCGCTGTGACGCCGGGGTGCTGCCCGCAGGCTAGAGCCGGGCGAGGGGGGCGCGGGCAGCCCCGGGGAGGCCGCTGTCCCCGCGCAGCCCAGCGCCTGCCACGACCTGTGGAGCCTGCGCGCCTCGCTGGAGCTGGGCGCCTCCGCCGAGCGCAGCAACGACCAGGACTCGGTGCGCAGCGACGGCGGGGACAGCGTCTCCTCGGGCGGCGGCGGCCCCCCCTGCCCCTCCTCCTCCCTGGACGAGGCCGAAGGCCCCGAGGAGAAGCTCTGGGGTCGGCCCAAGCCCGAAGAGTCGGAGCCCGGCACCCGCAAGCTGCTGCAGATGGACAGTGGCTACGCCTCCATCGAGGCACCCAGCCGGGGGGGCGAGGAGGGGCCCCCCAAGGACCAGACGGCCTCCGAGAAGCGCATTTGCTTCACCAGCGCGGGGCGGAAAGGCACCATCTTTGAGAGCTTTGAGGGCCGGGAGCCGGAGGAGGAGGAAGAGGAGGAGGAGGAGGAGGAGGAGGAAGAGGAGGAGGGCAGCACAGCCCGGGGCGCAGCGGGCGGCGGCCCCCCCCGTCCCCACAGCCCCCTGGCCTGGTCCCCGTACGGGCAGATGTTCCCGGGGCGGGACGCGCTGCCCCGGCGGGATTACAGCATCGACGAGAAGACGGACGCCCTGTTCAACGCCTTCGTGCGCCACGACCCCCAGTTCGACGAGTCGCCGCTGCGGGGGAAGCACCGCTCCCGCACGCACCTGCGCAAGCAGTGGCAGCACGCCAAGCAGTACAGCGACCCCGGCGTGCGGTACCCGGCGCTGGAGCGGCACCGCACCCCCCTGCGCCGCGGCGACAGCGCCAACTACCCCCTGGACGCCCGGTTCCACAGCCCCCTGCCCCGCATCGTCAGCGCCGGCGACGAGGAGGCGGCCGAGGCGGCCGATGGGGTCCCCCCACCCGACCCCGAGATCCAGGTGATCGTGGAGGAGCCCGGAGAGGTGGCCCCCGAGCCCAAGGCTGGCTCCGAGCCCCCCGGGGACGACGATTGCCCCGGCCCCGGGAGGTGCCTGGGGCTGGGCTCCGGCTCGGAGCTGATGGACAAGATCGCCGGCGGCCTGGAGGAGCGGCTCTACGGGCGCTTGAGGAAAGCGGGAGCCAGGGCCCAGCCCGCGGTGGCCGTGGCGGCCAGCGACGCCCCCCCCGACCACAGCCCTGTCTAGGCCCAGCGCGAGGGGCAGCGACCCCGGCGCGGGGGGGCTCGGCCCCCACCGGGGTTCGGGGCTCCATCCCCCCCTGCAGCCAGAGGGGTGGCCCCGGCACGGGAAGGCCGGGAGGGCCTGTGGGGGGCCCCTGGCCGCACCCCCCAGACCAGCGCGGGGGTCCGGTAGCGTGGGGTGGCCGAGCCCCCCAGGAGCGAGGGGCCAGGCGGCGGCGTTGGGCCCGGGCTGGGGGTGCGCGGGGGGGCCAGGGCACAGAGGCTAAAACCCCCCTGACCCGCTGTTCTTACAAGCAATAACGGCTCCTGTCCGGGGAACGTCCGTGCGAGGGAGGGGCTGGAGCTGGGTGTCCCCCCCCGGCCCGCTGGGGGCTGCCGTGGTGGTACCCTGATGGAGGGGGGCAGTTATTGGGGGAGGGGGGAGCTGCCGCCTCAAGCCTGTGCCCCCCCAGTGCTGCAGGGAGCCTGGGATCTAAACTGGAAGTGGGGGCCTGGGGCTGCTGGGCAGGAGGATGCTGGAGGGGCTCGTGTGTGTGTGTGTGTCCCCATAAATACCCCCCCAGAGGGGTGGGGGCTGCCCATTGCTGGCCCCCGTCACCATCCCCTCGGCCCCGGGCACACAGGGCGGGGGGTCGTGCCAGCATGTGCCATGGGTGCCCCCCCCGGGTGCTCGGCCCCCCTCTGCCCCCCCGGGAGCCCAGCGCCGGGCTCGAGGCAGGCAGAGGATATTTATTGATTTTTACAGAGGTGGATGCTGCTGCTTTGGGGGAGGGCTGAGCTTTTTACCGGGTTTTTATTTGTGTTTCAAAGGATGGGTGAAAAAAAAAGGGGAAAAAAAAAAAAAGCCCCAGCTGTGGTACCAGGGAGACTCGGCAGCGGGGCGGGCAGGGGGGCAGGCAGGGCTCAGCCCCCCCGGGCCCCTCCCCGGCCCCCCAAGTGCATGCAAGTAGAGGCCGGGTCACTCCTTCCCTCTGCAAAGTCTCTGTCCAAAGCACTAACGACAACGCAGCGTTTTTAAGTCTATAAACAAAGGAGAAAAAAAACCCAATTCTGACTTTTCTGAGCTCGTGTCTTACCTTCCCCCCACCCCACCCCGGGGACGGTGTCTGCCCCTGCCCGGGTGCTGCTGGGGGGGCGCAGGGGCCCGATCCTGCCCCGGCAGCTGCTCCCTGAAGGGGGGGAGGCCGGGGGGGCCGCACACCCGCCCCCAGGCAGAGGGGCTGGCGGAGCCCCAGCGCACGCCCCCACCCCGCCTGCTGCAGGAGGAAGGACATGAAACCCACCGCGCTGTTTTCACTTTATTTTTTTTCTTTAAAAAAAAAAAAAAAGAAAAAAAAAAGAAAAAAAGACGACGAACGCACCCATTCCCTTTTCCGAGCCCTTTACAGCATGCAGGTTTAATAGAGTTTTGCTTTGTCTTAATACCTGTTTTTTTTCCTCATCTGGTTTATTTTAAACACATCACGATGTGTAGGAATCTCTAAATATACTGCAAATATAAACAAAACAAAAAAAAAAAAGAGGAAAATATATAATATATAACAGTAGTCTAAAACATAAAGTGCACGGCAATGGCTTTGCACGACTTCTACACAGCCAGGGTGGGCCCGGCGGGGAGGGGGGCGCGGGCCCCCCCGCCCCCCGGCCCCGCTCATCCCACCCGTCCCCTCGCAAAATTAAACCCAGAATCAGTGTCTTGATTGGCAAAGAGTGACGGGGGAGGAGGGGCAGCATCTTCGCAGCCGGAGGTTTCATCCTGCGAGGTGGCGAGCGGGGTCTGGCCCCCATCAGCGGCTGGTTCCTGGCGCTGGCCGGAGCGGGGGGGCCGCGGGGGGGGGCCGGGTCCTTGCTGGGTTCCGCTGGGAGCTGTTGGGGGTCTCGAGCCCGGGGCCGCCGCCAGGAGTCGGGGCGAGGCCGGGGGACGGGGCTGGCCCCGGCCGGGGACGCTGCTCGAGGGAGAACAGAGAGGGGGGGGTAGGGCCGGTGCCAAGGGGGGTGCGACCCCCCGCGCCGCTCCCGGCCTCCCCCCGCGCGGGGGGCGTGGGGGCGCTTCGCCCACGGGACCCCGGGCCCGTCCCTCGCCAGAAGCCCCGAGCGCGGGGGAAGCGCAGCCCAGAACTTCTGCGAGGGGGGGCGGCGGCGCTTTTCTTCTCTCCCGGGTTTGGAGGCGCTGACTAACGGGGGGGCAGCGCCGAGCGGCCGGTTCCCCACCCGGGTGTCGGGGGGAGCGTGGAGGCCGGGCTGGGGCAGCCCGTCCGCACCGGGCAGCTGCCGCGGAGCCCCGGGCCGGGAAAGGGGCGAGAGGAGCAGCAGATCCCGGGGGAGACCCAGATCCGAGGCATTTTCTTGCCACCGTAAGTCCCCGCGCAGGTGACTCACTCCCAGCCATGAATTAAAGATGAAAGCTGCCACCGGGGCCTGACAGCTGCAGGGGGAGGAACAGGCTTTTATTTCTGGCTTTTTTCACACCACAAAGCTGGTCGTGATCCAAACAGATAACAGAGCCTGAGCCCCGGCGAGCGCCAGTGACGAGCAGAAGCGTGAGGCCGGGGGTGGATGAGCAGCGTGAGTCACGGCTGGCTCAGTTATGAATGAGGGGTGGGAAGGAGGGACGGGGCTGCGGAGCCGGGAGGAAGGAGCCGGAAGGAGGAGGGGGAAGCAGGGAGGGTGGAAGGGGCTTGGGGACAGCAGGGGCCCAGCCACGGGGGACACGGCCACCTCCCGGGGCAGAGGGGATCCCCAAAACATCCAGCACCCCGCTGCAGCCCAGCTCCCCCGCGCGCCGGAGGCTTCGCGCTCCCCCCGGCTGGGAGCGGGGGGGGGGGGCACCGGGGGGGCACCAGGGCCAGGGAAAGGGCGTGGGGGGTCACAACAGCCTGACTACGGCCCAGGGAGGGGGACCCGGGATTACGGCAGCAGCTCGCAGGAGCGGGCAGAGCAGAGCCAGGCAGGCAGCAGAGCGGGACGCAGGGGCCCCCCCTTGGGCTCTGCACCCCCCAGCACCGCAGGGGACCCCGGCTCTGGCTGCGGGGGACGCTCGGGGCCGGCGCTCTCCCCTCTCCACGCGCGGGACCTTCCCAGCTCCCCCCTGCCGCCCGCGGTCGGGGCAGGCTCTGATGTCCCCCCCGGGGCCGGGCTGCCCGTACCTGTGCGGCGCGCGGGGCTCCCGCCTCACTGCTGTTTGCAGGTGGAGAGTTTGCGGATCTTGCTGCTGGCCGAGCAGGCCTTGCGCGAGGGGTTGGACGAGGCGCTCGCCCGCCGCTCCGCCTTCGATTTGGTGCTCAGCTGTCCCGGCTCCGTCCCGTTCATGCACACGGCCTTGGGCAGCCCTTTGCCGCGGCTCTGCCCGTTCTGCCCTGCCTCCTCCTCAGGCACCTGTCCTGCAAGGGAAGGGAGACGGTGAGGCAGAGGGCAGCGGCCCCGGAGCCACCCTTCCCACCGCCCGGAACGTGTGCGGCTGCCGAGGGAAAGCGGAGCCCGGTTCTACACCTTGCAGGACCACGGGCAGGGCAGCGCCCACGGGGGATGCACGAGGCAAGGAGCCCGAGATGGCACCTCCCTCCCCGCTCCCACCCCGGGCTGGTTTCACCCCGGTTTCTCCAGCACAGAGCAGCTGCTGGTCCCCAGCACGCGGGAGAGAAGAAAACCCGCGGCGGCGAGCGAGAGCCACGGGCATGGCCGGTCCCAGCCTCAAGAACAGTGTCCCCCCTGCACCCCAGGCGGCCGCTGCGCCCACCCTGAGCCCCCCAGCAGCAGCCGGCTCATGGCCACCCCAAAGGAGACACTCAAGTGGGAGAACGGCTCCAAACCAGCCCCGCTCCCCTCCTCGACCCGCCGGCTCGGCGTGACTCAGCAGAGCTGATGAAGAGCCATTTCCAGAGGCATCTGCCCACTGCCACGGCTGGAGCGGGGCTCAAGTCACGTCTCTTCACCCAGGGAGTGACAAAGGGACCCCCCGGCACTGCCAAGGCCCGGGGCAGGGGGGGAAACCACCACAGAACCAGCCCGGCTCCCGTCGGCACCACGGCGCATCCCCTGGTCAGACGTGGGGCTGAGGAGAGGATTTGTCAGGTCCCCGGCTCCCCCCCACCGGATCCAGCCGAGGCAATTTCCTTCCAGCAGGAACGTCACGCTCCAGGGCCCTTCAGTTATGACTCAGAGGTTTGAGTGGAAGTGAAGGCTGTAAGACGATTATGTATAATTTTCTTTAAAGGATGCTCAATCCTTTCTCCGCCAAGGCCGAGCGGCACGTCATCTCTGTACTTGCGCCAGCGATCACCCCACCGCCGCTGCGTTGCGGGAGGAGGGAGGTGGGAGAGCCCCTTCTCTGGAGGAGGAGGAGGACAGTGGGGTCCACCTCGGACCCCCACGCTCCCCCGCCCGTCCCTGGTACCGCTGCGGGCTCCCGTCCTCCATCCCCACATGGCTCTCGGGGCGCCCGGCAGCTGCGCGCGGCCCATCCTCCGCGGGCAAAGAGACATTTGGGGACCAAAGGCTGCGAGGGGACGCGGAGGGCGCCTTGTTCAGACAAAGTCACCGCAGCACCCACCTCCCTCTGCCCGGAGGGCTCGTGCCGGGGAGCGGGATCAGCCTCGCTGGGCGCTCGCGGAGACCCCGAAGCAGCGAAGGCGGCGGGAGCCCGGCCCCGGCCCCTCTGCCCGGTGGGGACCGGCGGTTAAATCTCCCCGGCGCAGAGACCGGGAGCAGAGCTACAGCGAAAGTGCATCCTCGGGGCTCAGGCCGCGGATCGAGCGCTTCCACGGGCCCGGCTGAGCTGCTGAGCCGGGCCCAGGCAGGAGCTACCCCGCGACATCACCCCGCTTGGTCCGCAGAGCAGCGCTGACAGATCCAGCTCCCGGCGCCGCGACACCTTCTGCCAGGGGCCGGCGAGGGCAGCGGCTCGGGGGCACGAAGCCGAACCACCCGCACGCGCCGGAGCCGCTCCCGAGCCGACAGCTTCTGCCCCCGAAGCGCGCGGGGGGCGGCTGGAAGGGGCTGAGGCGGCCCAGCTCGAGGAGCCCCTCCAGAGCCGCCCCAGGGACGCGGCGCGGAGCCGCTCGCAGCCCGAGCCCAGCCCGGCCTGGCCGTGCCCCCCCCGGGGGTCCCACCTCTCCCTGCGCCCCGACCGCTCGTCTGCGGGGCCTCAAATAACCCCACTCGGAGCAAAGCTGAACACTTCTCCTTCCCCTCCCTCAGCTGAACTCAGGCCAAGTCAATTAACATTTCTGACTGGGGAGGGAAAAAAAATAATATCCAAACAGTTCATTTGTCTTTTGTGTGACTCTTCCCTCCTCCCCCTCCCACCCCGCTTCAAAAGCGCAGTCCCAGGAGTCTATTATGGATCCCAAGGAGGGAGGGCGAACTGCGAGCTAATTTTACCTCCTTCACCAATGACAGTTGCTGACGTTCAAATTAATGAAAATAAAAATTCAACATGGGATGAAGTCTTGGCAACTGTCTGCCCACGCGGAAGCCAGTGACCCAGTGCTGTGTCTGCTCGAACAGCTACATCCTACCTTACCGCTGCCGGCTGGAGAGGGCTAAAAATAAAATAAATAAAAGGGGGGCTGAGAGAGGCGTTGAGAACGTGCATGTTCGTCCTTGCCACCTCTCACATTTCTTAATGGCTCCATCCAGCTCATTCAGGCACAAAAAAGGTTTCAAAATAAAACCATGAAGAGCTTTTCAATTGCGGTGTTTGTCAGACACAAGCTCAGATACACGATCTGCAGCCAGAAACGCACCTCTCCAGGCACCGGGCTTCACTCAGACTCCAGCCCTGGCTTTATTTTCCAGCCTCAGGCTGAATGCTAAGGGAGAAAAACAAAAAGCCCAGCATGAAGCTACGCAGCGGTTCGCCTCTGCAGGAGGCCTGGGCTGCAGCGCAGGAAGGGGTTAATGGCAGGGGAGAGAAAAGCAGAGCACAGCTTCTAAATCTGAAACGCAGCACAAAAGCAACAAGCAAGAGGCTTCCATCCCTCTCCTGCACACGCTGCCTCTCCCCAGCAAGGAGGCAGCCGCTCCGGAGAGGCGGCTCCGTCACGTGCGCAGCGCCACAGCTCTCCTCTCCTCAGCACTTCCCTCGACGAGATGTTTAACACCGATTGAACCAGGGGCTGTAACATTTAAATCTCTCTGAAGAGCTGCATAAATCTTTAAATAACCCTTTAGAAATAAAAGCACATTCTCAAAGCCCCTTCTTCCTCTGAAGGACGCGAGATTTAATGAGGTTCCCTCTTCTCCCTCCCCAGCTGAACACCCACTCCCACCTATGAGTCACTTGTACTCCTGCTCTGGCTGCCCAGCAGAACCACAGCTGAATTGATCAGTCATTTACAAGTTTTTTATAAATTTTTATTTTAATATGGCGTCACTGTTAGAAATGTAACACTCACACGGAGCTGAGCGAGTTCACAAGAATCCCGCAGGAAGACTCAGGTCAAACCCCAGGATTAACGTTGACTCTGTGTGGGATCTGCCCCCTGCCTTCGCCGTCCAGGCCAAGCCCCGGCGCACCCTGTGCCCAGGCTGGGCCCCCCCTTGCCCCGGCCCTCCGGGGGCTGCTTCAAGTGCTGCGCTTGTGGGGAGGGGATTTCTGTCCTGCACCTTCACAGCCCAGCTCACCAGCCCCTCTTACCCTTTTCGGGCCGATTTTGAGGGCTCCGTACGAGCGCTGTGAACAGCCCGACCCCCCCCACCGCCTGGGCACGACTTGGGGGGGGAAGTCGAGAACGATCCATCACAGTGGAGCAGTTCTCAGCTGTGCAGTGCTTAAGTCCAAACCAATTCCTGCTGGGTTTGGGGACGCTCTGGACTACGCTTTGTCCTTTCCAGGGCGAGCCAAGCCAGGGGCGATTTGTCCGAGGGACAAGAATTTGTTCCGTGCTCGAATCTGTTCCCAAATCAAGGGTGGGAAAGAGCCACACGTCTTCAGACTCAAGGACCTACCTCGGCCAGGGCCCTGCCTGGCAGCACGAGAACATCCTGCACGGATCCATCCTCCTCCTGCTCTGGACGGTTCCCTGGGGACGCCCTGAGCTCCAGCCCACCCCCCGTGAGCTGCGTGACAGCCCCCAGGAACCCCCCCTTGGGCACCAACACTGCAGAGGCGCAGCGAGGACACCCAGACTGGCTGCAAACGGCGCTTTATTTCACTACCTCCCATAGCAATTAAGCAACAACTCTTGAAATAACTAAAAGGTTAAAACCCGTCACCGCTCACCAGTTAAACCAAAGTCACATCCAGCCCAACCACCCCGGCTAACTGTGACCTGGGAAGTGCTGCTCTGTGGGGCCACAATTAACCTTTAGGTCTCTAATCCCTCTGAAACAGCACAAATTACACATGAGAACTTTAAAAAAAAAAAAAATCTTACAGTAATTTGCCTGTCATCTCCTCAAGTGACAGCTCTTATTTGGGTTTGAAGACCGCTGTTTGCATTAGGAGTGTGTAATAGCTGACATGACCGTGCTGGAGACGATCTCCCGTGACCAGAGTCACCGGCCCGTGTGCGGGGTCCATCGGCTCAGCCGGTGGATGGACGCGCGGCCGGAGGAGCTCTGGGAGGAGCCGGGCTCAGGCCAGGCTCAGGCTGGGCTCAGGCTGGGCTCAGGCCGGGCTCAGGCCGGGCTCAGGCCGGGCTCCCGGCCGTGCGCGGGGCAGTGACGCTGCCCACAGCCACCCACGGCAGGAGGAGCTCTGGGAGCCCACACCGACAGCCCGAAGGGGGCTCAGCACCAGCCCTCCCCACACCGAGAAGAGGATCTCGCACGCTCGGCTGCTGCTCTCCAGAGGAAGGGCAGAGCAGCATGTTTACAGAGACCCTCAAACAGCAGCCAGGACAGACGGCTCTGTCCTGGGCCTGCTGGACACACAGCCACCCTCTGATGTTGGAAGTCTGCCTAAACTTCCACTTTTTAATCACACGAAGTGCATAAACCAGACAGCAACACAGGCTAATCGCCACTGGAAAAGTTAAAAAGAAACCAAATGTTTTAACTAAGGTGAGAACAGGCCCGAATGCATCTTCTGTTCTAAATCATTCGTGGGGCAGGGCTACAGGAACGGGCTGGATCTCACAAGCTGAGTAACCCACTCTGAAAGGGGTCACCAAGCACCTTCCTCTGCAGCATGCTGAACCCCTGCCGCTGCCTTTGCTGAAAAATACAAAGCCAAAAACTAAAGAACGAGATTCCCTTGCAGAATAAAGTTATCTGCTGTGGAAATAATACAACTGTCCTGGAGACAGGCAGGATCCTGACGAAGCAAGGAGATGCTCCTGCACGCCCCAGCCACTGCTCAGGCCACGGGAAGCCCAGGAGGGCAGCAGCTCTGGGGCCTAGGCTAAGCCTCACGCTCCTCTTCTGCACCCATGGCCGGTGGGAGCCCGGTGTCCTCTCCAAACAGCTCATCACGCCCGCTCAGTGCTCTGCTCTGTCCTCTAAGCCCTGCCTCAGCTTCCACCTCTGCAGCTGGGAACGCACAGGGAAGCAACAGAGCACCGTTAGAGACACGCACACGTTTATTCTCTAGTCTGACACCAAAAAAAGTGGTAACAGACGGTTCTGTGGGCTCTTGGGTCAGCTGTGAGATAGTCAAGTACTAAGAGCAAGAGACCCGCTCTCGCAGAGGTTGTCACTGGCGCAGGCTGGGCCTCCAAGGGAGGTTACAGGCACACACGGACCAGCTGTACCTTCCTTCTGCCTCTTGAAGCCAGTTCAGGATGGAAAATGCAAAATTAGAAAGGGATGTAAGTGATGCTGG
This sequence comes from Otus sunia, assembly GCA_010365825.1. Classification (NCBI taxonomy): domain Eukaryota; kingdom Metazoa; phylum Chordata; class Aves; order Strigiformes; family Strigidae; genus Otus; species Otus sunia. Next base: position 708,919 of record ML997655.1, on the reverse strand, counting down.
TTATGGATTTTCAAGCCTGGCAGCCTCATCACTGTGCTCAGGCCCCAGTGCCTGTGACAGGGCTTCCAGCCCCGAGACTTCTGCAGAATTATGTCTCGGGCACTTACACTCGGGCTGTTCCTGGCGAGCTCTTGCCGAGGGAATCGGCCGACCTCTGACCACGGAATGCAGCTGGCTGCTCCTCCCTCCTGCTTCTGCACTTAGGAAGGCCCGAGCAATCAAGTCCATCCTTCAGTGGGTCTATCGCATTTTTAAGAGGATCCCTCCTTTCACAAAGCCACCCCTAAGCTGTGAGGGAAGGCCTGGCCCTGGACAGATTCTACCCCAAAAGTCTATGGGCTGTAAGAAGAGAGCAAAGGACAGAGCTGTGCAGGTCACCCAGCTGGCACTGGGACATCAGTCCTATTAGAAAAGGTTATAAATTACCCGACTGCCACCAGTGAATCAGCACTTGGAAATACATCTGACTTCGCCGAGACTCCCTTCACCTTGGCAGCTCCACCCCGACCCACCTGCCCGGCCACCCCTCCACGGGCCCTCACCCCGCGACGCCGCGCGGCGAAGGCGCAGCCTCTCCCCCTCTCCCCGTGGAAGGCGCTGCCCGGGGAGCCAATCTGGGTTCAAGTTGTTGCCCAAAGAAGTTTTGAGCATTGGGGACAGTTTGAAGCTTATTACAACTCATGGCCTGACACTTTATTCTTTGCTAATCGTGCTTCAAAAGAGCAATTTCCACCTAACCAGGAAACCAACAGAAAAACAAGGGCTTCAGGTGCAAGATTTGGTAAAGCCAGCCCTTGTTTTTACTGAGGTTCACAGAAGCCCACCAGGCCATCGTTAAAGAAAAACTAAAGCAGCTTGGTTAGTCCTGAACTACAGAAACTGGGGCTTTCCGTACCGCAGGGGAAGGTCAGTCACAGGAGCCTCTAATCACGCTGCGGTAAAGTAAATCCACATCCCTACACAGAGCACTTGAACCCCTCCCTCCGAAGCAATTAATTACACCAGGCTGGAGCGATTCACCCAGGAACTGCCTTTCTGTCCATGTGGGCAGCGAGAACAGGGGCAGCAGCAGCGAGGAACCGCCGCTGCCGCGACCAAAGCCGAGCAGCCCCTGTCTCCAGCCCCCAGCCGTGCCCTTCAGCCCCTGCTCACAAGCCCCCAGCTGACAGCTCAGAGCGGCCGAGGGAGGAGAGCTGCTCGATTACCAGCACTTTGTAAGAGCTGCCTGGTTAAAACCACACACACGCCTGCACTCACTGGTTGGCTTACCTTAAAACAACAGGAAACCCCTAATAAAGAAAGAAGCAATTCTGTAACCAGAGAGTTACCAAGACTGGAGCAGAAGAAAGGTCTGAGGGTAAGGCTACAAGCACCCTTCGTCCCCAGATGTGCCATCTACTCTGAGCACTGAGTCATTTTAGGGCTCTGCTCCAAAACAACTCAGTCTAGCAAAACTGGCCAAAAGAATTAAATGTGCTAAACAACAGAGGCCAGCAGGAGCAAGCCGTTACTGGATGAAGGAAGGAAGCTGCCGTGCGGATAACACGCAGGAAGGGGCATCCTGGTTGATCAAATAAAGGACCGAGGCATCCGGAGCGTCACGGCTCACTCACCATGCGTCACCCACACCACTTCCTAATCAATAGTCTCCTCCACTGCTGAAAGGATTATTCAGACCTTGAGGCCCTTCCTAAAAAGCTTTAAGCAGACAAAAAAAAAAAAAAAGCTACTTCTGCTCTACCCATCCCAGCATCATTCTCTCCTACCTGGTACTGTGAAGTCCTGAGTGTAGATGATATCATCTTCAATGCCATACAAGTCATCATCGTCATCGTCCTCATTGTAGCCATGCAGATCTTCCAGATAAGGCACCGCCGTCATGCTTCTCCACCTGTCCTTCGTTTCTGGGCTGGGAGGTATGGGCACCAGAGCCTCTGCCTGAGCGTGTTTCTTACGAAACCAACTGCAAAGAGTCCAAGAGCATCACATCAGCATCTCAGAAGCCATATGGGTGGCCGCTTACATTTTCATCGCACTTTCACGGCGGGGTTCCAACACCAGACTGTCTCTGGGACGTCCCCCAGCGCTGCACGTGGCCACTGGAAGTTTCCTAGACTGGAAACTTGCCTCCACACTCCAGCGACCCTCTCCTGAATGCAGGTGGGAACAGCGGTTCCTCCAGACCGAGGGACCTCCAACACGCCCTTCCAGCCCACACACCTCTGGCTGCTCCCCCTGCAGGGAGAATCGGTTGCCCGTGGCTACCAAATGAAGAGGCCAGGCATGGCCGTCCAGCCGCCCCCTCCCCGATAAACCGTGCTGTGCCGCTGCCTTCGGGCTGTCCCGCCTAGCGGGGAGGCTGCCCTACGCCAGGCTGCTCCCGAGGCCCGGCTCTGCAGGGCCACCCACACGAAGGAAGGGCCAGGAGGCATCGGCACCCCCCACGCAGGACCATCTCCTGATAAACCCGTGAGCCGGCACCGAACTCAACCCCCCTGTTTCCACGCTCTGGGCTGGATGTCAGCCAAGCCCCTGGGATCTATTCTTCCTGGGCTTTGCACAGTAAAAGGGGGAAAAAAAGCCTCAGCAGGCGAACCACCCTCTCGTGCTCACCTCGCTGAACATTACGTAGCTGCCACTTACCTGCACCAAGAGACGCTCAGTCTTTCACGGCAGGGGGCAGCTTAGAAAGTCTAAGATTTCTCCCCATTTTCAAAGTTCACTTTAGGCTACAAAAGGGTTCTGCTTTAGGAAGCAGCTTAAGGCCTCTCTGAAAACACACCTCGGAAGCAGGTCAGGATCTACAATTATCCCCTCAGGGCACATCCACTTCTTGGCCTGACGACTGCTGCCCTGACACGAGCGCTTCCAGAGCTTGCACCAGCACCCAGTAACCTCTGGCCAGTGACCACTGGGGAGGCCTGAAGCCACTCACCAAAGAGCTCTTATAAACCTGAACCATCTAGTTTTTATCACTCCAGTTCCAAATTCATTTTAGCAGTAAGGGTTGGATGCACCTCCTGCACAGAACTGTAATTATAATTTTGTTGTAGTCTTACCTTGCTTTGACAGTCGGCCTTAAAAAAAAAAAAAAGTGGTATTCTAACAAAACTATCCAGCAAAAGCAAGGAGTTTGGAGATAGGTGAAAATGGAGCTATTGGGACAGATCAGCTCTTTGAAGGAGGAGTGAGCCCTTACGCAGAACCCCCACTTCACAATTGGCATCTTTAAACTTTTCTCTGCAGGGACTGCACCGCAAAGTCAGTCTGCGGCTCTGTGCGGGAGGCAGCATCTTGCCGTTTGCTCTAAGAAGGAGCGAAGGAGTCCCTGTGGCCTGAAGTTTTTAAAGGAACTGTATTTTGGCTAATCACAGAGCACGTCAGCATCGTGCAAGGAACCACGTTCCGTCCTTCCACGCCGACAGCCCGAAGGGATGGACAACGCCCCAGCGAGCCGGTGCCGCGCTGCCGCCGAGCCCCCGCCACGGCAGCGCCTCCGGAAGGTGCCAGAGAACTGAACCCAGATCTGATCCCTCACGGGCGGCCTCTGCTTCACGAAGTCGCATTACAAGAGCCGAGTAAAAGGTGGCCCCAGGGACCGGAGTAGCAGGGGCGAGCAGGCCCGACACAACCAGACCTTGGCCAACAGCTTCGGCAAGTCCCGGGGTCGGCTGCCCGGGGGCGCGTGGCACGCCGCGCTCCGCACCCGATTCCCTTTCCTCCAGAGACGGTTTCCACCAGGGGAGCGACTGCCAAGATGACAAATTGCACCTGGGCTGCCCCAGCCCGGCAGGATCATCTCGCACAGGACAGACCAGCCGACGCAGCCCCCGGGTATTTTTTGCCAGGGGCGCCGGAGCTACAGGGATCCAAACTAAACACCAGGGATCTAAGGAGGACAGAATATACAGGACAAGTGAGATCAGAATGACTGCCTTTAAAAGGAATATTTTAAAGGGAGAAAGCCTGGAAGTCTACAGCAACTAGTGTTTTTATTTTGCTGTGTTTCAGCTCTGCCTCTTTCTTCCCTTCTGTCCTACTTAGCAGAAGAGTAAAAATAGGTTTTTATTAACAGCAGAAACCTGAATCACTGTACTCTAGTCATAATGATTCCATCCTCTGGGAGGTGATTTCAAATACTTGCATATGCATATATGGTAATGAGGATATAGAGTGAGAAGAGAAATTCATTGAAGTTCTAAGAAAATTCAAAGACCTCTTGGAAGAAGCCTCAAGCAATTCTGTACAGAGTAGCAGAGTATTTCCTGGCAAGCAGTTTTCCAGCAGGGACAGATATTCTGCTTTCTGAACTGGTGCTAAATGTTATTAGTGCAGATTTGCTCTTCAGCTGAGGACCACTGGCTCCAGCAAATGCCCTAATCTGGCTCAAGAAGCTCCTGGCCACTGACTAAGCCAGAAAGCAGCTACTCTCCCACAGTACAACCCCGCCATCAGTCAGCGAGGCAGATGAGCTGTCCCTCCTCACCCGGCCCTCTCCGCTGACCCTACACCAGCTGGCTTAGAGCACTGCTGACCGAGAGCCCCAGTTATTCCCAGTCTCACCGATGTTTTCTGAGCCAACTACACTGGCACAAACATCGCCGTTTGCCTGGCGCTGGCAGGTCGCTGCTTTAAGACCAAGGGAACAGAAAAGCCTCTGCAGATCTCAGACGTGTCCCTTGTCCAGAACATCCCCTGCAAGAGGCAGATTCCTCTCTGCTCTGAGAAACATCTCTTCGCCACTCCCCGCCCTTTGAAACAGAGTGAAGGGAGCAGTAGCAAGAGATCTTGTCTTACTGCTTTGCAAGCTCGCTGAGAACGCCTGCAAAGCACAGAAACTCCAGACAGCTGCGGCCCAAGTATTAATTGTGATCCTGCCAGTTGAGAAGTGGTGTCCAGACAGGCTGCTGTAATCTACAGGGAGATAAGACAGCAAGGGTCAAGGACTGAATGAAAAAAGGAACTGGGCTGACCAGCACTTAATGAGCCTGTCTGGTTTGCAGCTTCCAAGCTCGAATTTCACATCAGAAGTCATCACTGCTCTTTTCAAGTTCTGGTATAAGCAAGGTTAAAATAAGAATCAGTAAGCACAGCTGCAGCTTCCAAATACTTACAGCTAATTCACTTCCCATTCTAGGTCACAAACATTTCAGTTCACTTGTTTTGTATATGGACAATTTTCTCTGAAACCAGATGCCAAGCTGCAGATCACCACCCTGCCAGCAAGGATCGGTTATGAATGATTCTCCACCTCCCACGATACATGTAAGGGCTTCAAGCTTACTGGAAGGTCACTGCCACCACAAGAAGCAACTAACAGCGCTCTGGTTTAATTCAGTCCTCTGGCAGACGAAGGCAGAAGGCACACAACAGTCCGCCCTGGGGGGAGGCAACACACCAGCAATAAATATACAGCGGCGTCCCTGCGATCACTGCTCTGACTCCTGTAATATCAAGAGATGTCCAAGTTCTTAAGTCAGGTTCATAAAGAAAGAGAAGTAGGAAAGCGAAGCCGTTCTCCCCTGGCTGATGCTGGGGCCAGAGGTGACAGCTGAGACTCGCTGAGGTGCTCTGTGCAGAGGTGGAGACTCGCGCTGCTTTAACGCGTCACCCATACCCCGGTGCGTTACGAAACCCATTTGCAGAGCGTGGGTAGAATCAAAGATTCCTTCCACGTGCCTGCCACGGGGAACGCAGGCAGACCCGCTGCCTCGGCGAGAAAGCAGAGGAGGGGGGCTCTGTGCGAGCCCTGCCGAGGGGAGATTACCGCAGGGCACCGCGGACGAGGGACGGGAAAAGCCCACGAGTACCCAGGCGGCAGCAGAGGTGAAGGGAAACCCCGCGCGGGCACAGAAGCGAAGGAGCACGCTCGGCGCCTGCAAAGGAATCCACAGTGGGAACGCCGGCGGCTTTCCAAGGGGCTCGGGACCCGGGGTTTGCACAGCGAGGCAGAGCACCCGCCAGCCACCCTCCCAGCCTGGCGGGAGGGCTCCGGGGTGAGCAGAGGCACCTGGGGAGGTGGCACGGCAGCCCCAGGGCCTCAGGAGGAGGCACTGGCCCAGCAGGTTAATTTGCACCTCCGCTAAGAGAAGGTGGAAGCGCCTTCCCTTTCTTGCTATAAATTCTTGCAATCGTATCTATGACTGAACAAATTAAGTGTGACACTTCTGGAGAAGGAAGGCAAGATGGTTGCCTTGGAAACAAGGGACAGAGGTAGAATTCTGCATCCACTTCATCACTTTAAGTGCTGCAGCAGGGTCAGTGAATTAGTTACAAAACGCAGTATACGAGCATTAAGCCCTTCAGCAAAGGCATGGGGCAGAGAGGAGCTGGGGAACAACCTACGGGGAGCAGGCTGCTCCCTCCCGGGGCTCAGCAGCTTTTCCTCGCTGCCCTGCGCCCCCACCCCGGGAGTACAAAATCTTCCGAGGTGAACTAAAAGTGTCAGTTTTCCATTGACCATCCTCCTGTCCAGATTCTTCTAGGAAGAGCAGGTTTCAAGGCCCTTACATTGTTATTCAGGGGTCAGCTTCTGGCAGTTCATAAACTCTTAGATGACAGGCTGAGAGAGCTTTCATTCATTTCCATTGACAACTTGGAGGTCTGTGCTGCACAGCCTGACTAGGTTTCAAAAGCCTCTGAAGGCAAAGAAAAAGAGAATTTAGTTTTGTCCTGCTGAATTAAAACAAAGTGCAGAAACATGAGTTTGATGCAAGAGTTCAGCTGAGGAAGTGAGGTGAGGAGAAAGGCAGCTGGCAGGTATAAAACTAAGCAGATTCTTCCTGCAGGGCTGCCACGGCAGGGGGGAAAAGCCTTTGGAGTAGCTGACAAGAAAGGGAGGAATGGCCGAATTACCATCGCTGGGCAAGAACCACGTGCCTGGCTGCCTCCTCTGCCTCCTGCAGCTCTGCTGCTTCCCGGAGCAACACTCAGTGCTTCCTGACACACTGATTAAGCCTTTTATCCCTGATCCCGCTACAAGAGTGAGAAACATCCCTGCGTGGAAGGTGAGACATGAGCTGTTCATCCAGCCCCGGATGGATCCGAGCGCCCAGCTCGGGAGCATCCGGCCGCAGGACACTCGCTGGGGGACACCCCCTCGGGTCACCCGTCCCCGCGGGGCAGGGGAATGTGTCCCCTTCCCATCGTGCCGACACCAGCAGCACGTGGCGCCAAAGCAAAAAAAACCACTGCCCAGGACACGGGGGCTGTTTCTGTTGATTTTCAGGGCACTTTGATAATCTCGACTGTCTGCATGAGCAAGGCACCAGTAACATCAGCTCAAAGACATAAAAGGAGACTTCCAGCAGCACGGAAAGGCACCGGGTAATTCTGGTTTGAGCCAGTATCCATCTCAGCAGGGCAGCCCGGGTAAGTCGCTTGATGTTTCTATAGTCTGGTTCCTGTGCCTTAACACATGCTTTTGTGGGAGGAGTGTAGAGAAAACCCAAAATCATTAATGACTATTACTCCCCCACACACTAGAAATCTAAGGATTCTAGAAATCAAGTCTTTTCTTACTAAAATGCTTTCCAAAAACCCTCTGACAATATCTGAATGGCTACCTGCTGCCCTTCCGATTGCTTTGTTCAATTAAAAAAAAAATAAAAATAATCAGGGTCAGGTTAAGCATCAGGGCTAAGCTTCTCTTCTATTTAAGGAAAAGCCAAGAGAACCAAACGCTGGATTCTTTAGCACAATGCTACTCACAAAAAGGAGATGGACAGACACAGCCAAAGCCCAAGGCTGCAAGCTCTGCTGTGCTTGATGTAATTATTAGGATGCCACAGCAGGAGGAAGGAGGCAATTACTGATAGGGGAGAAAAGCCTGTTAAGAAGCACTGGCTAAGCTCACAGAAAACTAATAAGAGACTAAGCCTTGGGAATGCTCCCGTGTTTGCAGGTAGAGTCTTTCTGCAGCCCCTCTCGGCGCCGCGAGCCCGGCGGCGCCAGCAGCGCGCGCTGCTGCTGCTCTCCACGTGCCGGCGGGGCCTCCAGAGAAACCTCGCCGCTTCCAGCTGGGCAAAGCTGACGCAGAAGCTCCCTGCCCCATGGCAGGAGTACAGAATCGAGTTGGGGAAGCAGCTCGAGCACGGAGCAGTGGCAGAAGCAGGCAGGCTGCCCCGGGCGGGGGGCAGACACTGCAGGCCTCGGGCCCAGCCCGGTGGGGAAGAGCCGCCGGCAGCGCTTTACCCGGCACCGGCTCAGGAGCTCCAGAGCCTCGGATCCGGCCGCGCCTCCCCACGGCGCCCACGGCCACAGCGGCGAGCTGGTCGCCACCCCGCGACGGGCTGTAACGAACACGACGACCTCATCACCAAGCACAAAAGCACACGGTGCTTGGAGCGCGTGCGGGCGGCAGAGGGGAGGCCGGCGGCGCAGCAGGAGCTATCGCGTCGACGCCCGGCTCCGTACGGGACGCAGCGCGGAAGAGCCAGCCCCGAGCAGCCTCTTCTGGCCCATGGTTGGGAGCCATGTGCATGGGGAAGGGCAGCCCTGAAAAGCAAACGCCTGCTCCCATCATCTCCCAGACCCAGTGAAACAGCCAACGCACAGTGCTTGGCTACTATTAAAAGAGCCAGCCTGCCTGCTTAATTAATTGACCAGGCAAGACCTGCCTCCCCAGGCTCTTTGATCTTCGTCAGGGGTACGCCGCAGTCGCTCCTCTGCAGAACGCCAGCGCGGTTCAAGCCTGTCAGGGTTTGTTCTGTGGCTCCTGCAGATGCCTCCCGTGCCGTAACATCTACCAGGGATCATCATCTGACAGCACATGGCTACCACTGCTGGGGTTTTTTTTTCTCCAAGAGACACAAGAAGAAAACAGTGCTCTTCCTGCCTGCAGGCAGCACAAAGCAGGCCCATCACCTTCCAGGATCAGAGCCTTGTTTTTACAAGGTTCCCAAAAGCTTTCTGGGCAAGCTCGCAGGCAGGAGCTCTGCCGAGCAGCTGCGGTCCAGCAGGCAGCTCTGCGCGTCCTCAGAAGCACTTCCTATTCAAAGAGGAGATAAGCTAATGCAGCCTCCGCGATGAAGCATCCTTATGATGCTTTTTGTTCTTGTACTTTTATCCGCCCAGGAAATCTCTGCTCAGAGGCAGCATGTTCAAACAGATCCTTTAAAAAAAAAAAACCCTCAGAGATAACGGGGCCTTCCCCCCCCACCCCCCCAGACAATGGCAGGGATAAAGGGGGAGGATATGGGGGAGGGAGGAGTATGACATTAAAGCAAAAGAAAAAAAATTTCCTATTGTCCTGGAACGCTTCTCCACATACTGATTCCATATGGAGCAAATATCAAGGGATATTTCTGTCACTAGACTGCCCAGAAAACCAGAACTAACCCACATTTCTAAACAGTCCTAGTTCAATAACCCAGCTTTAAGGAACCCCTGTTCTTCTGCTCCGTTAGTACTAGCTGACCTCTGAAAAAAAAAATATCCAGAACCCTTAATTATCAAGAACCAGTCACACTAGAAACATATTTTCAACATATTCATTATTTACCGGTTAGCAATTCAAATGCTTTAACCGGATGCTCTAATAGGAGGAAAAAAAGCCAAGTAGAGGTTGCCAGGGCTCCAGCAGAGCTGGAGGAAGGATATCTAGTGACTTCCATGTGTCTGCTGTCAAAAGGAAAAATGAGTTGAGAGCAATAGCACAGGTACATTAGCATAAGAAGCAGAAAGAGAATGACTAATAGGAAGAAGCTGAACACTCACTTGTGCTGCCTTATCTGCTGTATTGAAAATCTCTTGGCTGGGTCGTATTCAAGCATCCCTGAAAAGAAGGAAAAAAAGTCCAGGTGTGATCACAGATGCTCTCAGCCAAGCTGAAGACAGGAAGCATAAAGCTGAACCCTTCCCTCCCACCTCCCTCCCCCAACAGCGACTGGTGTGTCCAGTCCTCCCGGCAGCTTAGGGAGCCTTTGCCTCCAGGAAGGGGCTGCGCCCCGCTCACGGGAAGTTCAGCACAAAACCCCAACTCCGTTGCTGACTCCCTGATCAAGTCTGTTCCTCAGTTTCCCCACCTGCAAAGTGGACACGACCTTCCCCTCCTTCACACAGCGGGGACAGAGGCTGGTACAGCCCTGGATCGTATGTCCGAGCACGTCTCCAGGCGGAGAACATCAAGACTTTGCATTTCCCAGATAAAGCCAGTGAACTTTCTCCATGGAAGAGCCAAAGCCTTCGGCAAAGCACATATCCAGCTGCTCGGCATCCCAGAAACTAGTGAAATTCTACTCTGGAAGTACAGCTGGGAAGAACTGAGAAAAAAAAATAATCCTACTGTCCATCCTTTTGTCCTAGCCAGGAGTTTGATTTCTGGCATCATCTGCTGAGCTAACTGGGGTGGGGGTGAAAAGAGGGGGGAGAGGAGAAGTAGCTTATCAGTATTCTCTCTAGGAGAGGGAGGTGGATTCCTTAAACAGACTCATGAGATGCCCACTCTGCTCCACTGTCTTTAAAAAGCTTCACAATCCAACAGAAGGGAAGTAGCAAGTTTTGCCATATTCTTCAGAAACTAGCCAGTGGGACCCAACAAGCCCCATCCAGCAGCATCCAAGATATTCTCCAGTGAAGGTTCCAAGAATATATTCATCTAATGAATGTTAACGAAGTCTCACTGCTGTACATTACAAGTTTTGCTTTTACTGGATGATACCTCCTTGTTGCTCTTGAAGCACTAGCACTGTGGAGTCCTGCGCAGGCAGCATGAAGAGTACGGTCAGGGAGAGAGGTGAGAGAGCAGGAGGACCCTGTCTCCAGCAACCAGAAGAAAAGCAAAGCCAGGAAGCAGAACAGACGGTCAGACAGGAGTTAAGAAAGTCAGGACAAGGAGCAAACAGTGCAGAGTGCTGGGGAGGGGCAGTACAGGGACACAGTGCAAACACAAGGATGGGAGATACATCTGGGTGGACACTTAGGAAGGGAGGGCTGGAAAGAGGGGCTGTGCTTCAAGTCAGAAGTTGCAAGGGCTTTGCGGATCAGTTTGAACACAGGTAATGGAAGAGATAAATCCCCAACAGCACAGGTGATAACAAGAGCTGCTCCAGAACATCTTCCTTGTTAGGTCAGTTTGTATCACGCTACTAACAGTAATGAATATGGGCAAAGATAAGGTATAGTGTGGAAGGACTGAAGTTACTTTCCCCCAGAAACCAAAACCCAGTTTGCCATGGCAATTTGTAGAGGTTTGTCAGTGCTGATGACAGCACTAATGGCTGTGAGGTCGGTGAAACTCGGGGAGACCTCTCCAGGTTGGAGGAGGTGAAGCGCAGCGCAGGCACCTGCCTCCGGAACTCAGCAGAGCCTTCAGAGCCCGCCGGCGACCGCCCCGGGCTTGCCAAGACCAGAGGAAGATCGTCCCGTGCTCGAGAGCTCTAAACCTCGGGCAGCTCCTTACCCTGGTCCCTTCTCCCCGAACAGGCTGGAGCCTGGCAAACAGGCCGCCAGCAGCCCGGGCAGCAGCTGCAGACAAAGTCCTGGGCAGCAGGAGGTGATCAACGCCGGCGGCGGTGCCGGCACCTGAGCAGAACCCCACCAAACCCCACCGAACGCGTATTCTGAGATGGTCTCACAGCGAGGGGGAGAGAAGGGGAGATGTGGTTGAACCATCTTCAGCAGAGAAGGGATTTGATCCTGAATCCTGCCACCCTGCAGAGTGCTGCAACACTTGTGACACAACGTCCAGGTGCTTTGGCAGGGCGAACTCCAAGTTGTTTCCTCACCTTAGCCACTGTCAGTGAACTGGTGCTGGAGAATGCCCTTTTTACAGGGAGTGCTATAACACAAACTCCCTTACAGTTAAAAAAAAAAATTATAATTTTAATATGGCCTTTATCAGGGTCCTTGTAGTGTGCTCCTCTTTTCTTCTGTCCTCCAGCACGCATCCCTGGCAGTCCCCGCAGCCTTCTCGGAAGGACAGAACAGCTGAGGTTGGAAGGGACCTCGGGGATCATCCAGGGCAATCCTCTCCCTCGAAGCAGGGCCAGCTTGCCCAGGACTGTGGCCAGTTGGGTTTTGAATGTCCCCAAGGATGGAAACTCTGCAACCCCCCTGTGCAACCTGTTCCTGTGCTCAACCACCCTTGCAGCAAAGGAGTTTTCTCACATTCAGATGGAATTTCTCCTCACCTTACAAGAAAGGAAATAATAATTGGAAAACAAAATGGGAAGGTGGTTCAGAGAAAAAAAAAATCCCACACCTAATTAAATAACCTATTAATAAGATTATTAGACAGTAGCTTCACAGCTGAGCTGCTCAAATGTGCTGGCTTTTTTTTTTAAAATAGGACTGCAGAAGGATCTTACATGATAGCGAGGGGACACCAGAGCAAGTACTGGCTAGGTTACCTTGTTAATGTTATTGGAAACAGGTAAGTCAGGACACCACCCCCACCCCAATTTATTTATTTAAAGATAAATTTCAAGGTGGCTTTGGAATCCACCTTGTTATCAAGTTCAGGATAAACTTCTGCACATCCAAGCAGATACAACTAGAAACTGTTCCCAGAGATCTGAAGGACAGTGGGACTGTCCCAAGGCTCCTGCACTCCCAGTCTGGGACTGATTTCACCAGGGTGCTGCAGAAGAGGAGCTGGAGCACCCTCACAAGCAGCTCGCTTCGACCAAAGGGAAAAATAACGTGCAGCAATTCAAATACTGTTTAAGGAATGACAGGGCTAACGAACTCGAGGCATTTACCAGATGAAACCAGTACAAGCAGAGGATAAAGTTCTAAGGCCAATTATTAGAAGGGGCCTAACAGCACCAGTTACAGATAGCTATGGTGCAGAGAGCTGGACTGTTCTCAAGCAATTAAAAAGGCACAAAGAAGAGAATTGACCAAAAAGAATATTTACTTTAAGGAAAAAAGACTGTATTTTGAAAGAAAAGGGAAAGTCTGATCACTGAAAATGTCCATTCGTGCCTTCAGCTCTGAGAGTCACTGCAGCAGCTCCGTGGCTGAAGTCCTGCACTGGAAAGAGCCTTTGTCAAGACAAAACATCACGTACTATTCCCCAGCCAAGTCACCTCCGAGCGCCGGCCGCCACGCACGCTCTGCCGCGCAGGGTGAAGCTCTCCAGGCCGCGCTGGAGGGGGTGATGCTCCAGGAGGTGCCTGGCTCGCCCAGCCCTGCCGCCCGCAGCCTCAAACCCCTCTCGAATTCTGTCAAGGGCCAATCCGGAAACTGCGGACCACGACTGTGTCTTGAGCTCATTACAGACTCCAGCCCACACACTTCAACAGCCCTGAACAAGCACGGCATTATCTCACGGGGCGGAATCTCTGCTTTCAGCAGCCAGGCGGGCCTTTGGGCTGTCGTTTGAGGAGCAGGAAGGAATCTGACAGCAGGAGTTAATGAACTCAACCTGGATTTCACTTCGGAGTCTCCAACTCAGATCAACATTTAAAAAAAGCAATATAAAAGCAGTATAAGTCCAATTTGTCAAACGAGACAGGACTTTTCCCCTCTCCTTCGTCCTCCACAAGCACAGCCAGGCCTTCCAGCCAGAAACTCCCTCTGCAGGCAAACCCTGAGTCTGTGATCACACGCAGAAGACTTGCCACAGGCTGGGCTACAGACACCAGCCTGCCTCTGCCTGCTGGCTCGGGGACACCCTGCTTCGACAGAATGAAAGCAGCCCACTGCCAGCAGAACACACGTCCTCTCACCACCCGTCATGAAGGGCCACAGCACTTACACAGAAACGAGAAACCACCTTGTCCCTGGTCACAGTGTCTGCAGCAGAGCCTGGAAACCAATCCAACCGCAGTCTCAGAGCTTTCTCCTTCAGTAAAAGTATGTTAGGAAAGCAGGAAGAAAAGCTGACCTCGTGCATTTTTCTTGTCCAGAAGCAAACTGCATACAAGTTGATAAGTCATATGCAGATGGTGACAGAAGAACCTTAAGGCTATTTATAAATGTTTCCACTCTGACACATCCTTACTGACTGTACACACAGAACAGTACCAGCCCTTCTCTTTTCCATCAGTGAGGAGTATAAATAAAGCTTCATCCCTGATTAAGGAGACAAAAAGAGGAGCAGCATCCCAACTAATCTGGTGAAATACACTGTCATGTAAGTCTCTTTACAGGCCAAATACCACGAAGCTTTAAGTCCTCTAAACTCTGCTTCTCCTGGTAAGAGGAACAAAGAAACAAAGACAAGCTCAAGAGGGAGAAAAAGTAAAAAAACAGTCAACAGAAGAACAGAAAAACATTAAGAAGTGCATTCTAGTGTTTGCTTCACAGCCAGACCGGTACTGTGGTCAGTACAGCACTTACAGCCAGAGAGGAAATAAGCACTTTGCAGCGCACTGAATTCTCCTTACAATAAAACCAGAACAAACGCTTGCAGCACTGCAGAGTGCTTTAAGAGTCTTTTAAAAGCAATGCAAAGGCGAAACAAAGTCTCCAGTGAGATAGAGCTGAGCTGTGGGTGTCTGTGCTGCTCACACAAAAGCCTCAGCCAGCCATTGACAATATCTGATCTGCAGGCTTTTGATTCAGCTTCAACCTGCTGCAGAAGGAGCAGGCACCTACCAGGAAATGCAGATGTTCTGGAGGAAAAGCATGAACTAAATAAAGCATTCGGGTTTTTGTCACCATAGCTACGTAGTATCACCACTGCAAGGCTCAGCCCTCGCCTTCGGCAGCTGCCTTGCTGCCTGCTGGGCTGGGGAGATGCTCGGGCCTCGGCTGAGGGGAGGGAGCCAGGGCCACCCCGCTCCCTAAGTCAGTCACCTCGGGTCCGCTGGGTACTCTCACTGCTAGAAAAAGTAAAGTCTGCCAAACCAAACAAGGATAACAGGAATTTTGCCAGCTTTGGTTGCGTAACAGGTGCATACAACAAGGTGGGACGCAGGGAGGACAGCACGAGGAATCCTTCGGGCTTCCTCCGCCCTGGAAGAAAGGGTCAGGCTGACAGAGACAGACACGCTCCTCTGCTGCTGAAGGCACTCGGCCTGCGCCTCTGGCGTGGCCAAAGCCAGCCGGGAGGCAGAGGGCCAGCAGCTGGGCTGGAGCTGGGCTGTGAGGGATGGACACAGGGCACCCAGGGCGAGGCTCCTCTCTTTAAAATGAAGCAGAAAGAAAAGCAGGAAATTCTGACGCCAAGTCTCATACAGGGGATGGAAAGAGAACTAAAAAGGGAGTTATTTCGCTAATGAAGCGTAAGATTTTAAGCTATCAATATCCTCGGGACAAGAAAAGAGAAACAACTGCCACGCTCATTTTCCCTGGGGGACAACACTAAGTGCAGCTGAGAGGCTTATCACAAACCTCAAATGATTTCTGCTGGATGCTTTAGAAGACTGGCTGCCAGCCTAGATGGACCACTGGATTTACTCCATTTGGGCAATTCCCAGGCTCACAGAAAAGGCCGTGCTTTGAGTCAGCGTTCACAAATCAAACGCCACACATAGCTCGGGACATCGTTCCCCGGGGCACGCGGGTACGACAGGACACAGGCACCGGTCGGAAGCGCGGGGCCGCGAGCGGTGGCCACGTCAGGCTCAGCAGCGCGGCCGCGACGCCGAGCGCCAGCGGGAGCTGCGCTGTGTGGAACGCTTCCTGAAAGCTGTTACAGCTAGTTAATGCTTTTGAAACACAGGGAAATAACTTATTTCATAATCGGCGTGGGGCCAGAGAAGCTAAAATCGTCTCCTAGGAGGAGGATTGCAGGGGGTCTGGCACCTCCTCGGCGGCGGGGAGCCCCGGCAGCGGCGGCAGAGCTCGGCCAGACAGCACCACCTGCCGCCACGCAGCACGCAGCCGGCACCGCGCCGGGCCACCGGCGCCCCACGGGGCACGGCAGGGTCCCGGCTGGAGCTGCGGCTCCTCCAGCTGTCCGGGGAGCCCGCGGGCAGCGCAGCCCGTCCTGCAGAGGCACAGCTGCCGCCGCTCGTAGCACGAAGCGCGGCTGTAAAACGCTCCGGAACCGTTAACGTGGTTGGCCACAGACTGCGCCAGCACCGCGGCCGCGCAGCGGACACAGCGCAGCTCCCCCGGGGCACGAGCAGGTCGGACGGCGCTGCTGGGCCCGGGAGGGGAAGCTGACTTGGTTTGCTCACAGTGCCCTTGGCCCACGCTGACCTCCTCAGCCCGTGTAGCATGAGAACCAGAAAAATAAACTTGAAACAAGACAGCCTCGTGGCGTATTTGAGGTCTGGTCTTTCACAAACAGCTGACAAAGAAGGAGAGGGCAAGCCGCGCCGAGGGCTGGGGGCGCCGCTGCCCCGGGCTGTCTCGCTGCCGGCGGGGTGGCAGGAGCTCTGGTCAGGGTCTCCCGCGGGCTGGAATCGCATCCCGCCCGCTCCCAAACGGGCATCGCCCACGAGCCGGCCGCTGCGCACAGCGTAACCGCTGCCCTGACTGTCCAGCTCCAGAAGCAGCGACTGTTCAGCACCAGACCTCAAACTATTGCAGTAAGTGACAGGAGCAAAAACCCACAAACTAACAAAAGCCACAACCCTCTCCTCCGACCCAGAAAGTGCTGCTGCTGCTTCTCCCACAGCCCCGTTGTGACGTGGGCACCAGTCCCTGTGCTCCAATATCCTTGCAGCTCTAAATTCGGGGGGAAGGGGGACAACTGGGACTGAAGCACATAAATTCAGAGCAGAGGCTGATGAGGAAGGACAGCAGAACCCGAGTACTCAGTATTTCACATTACAGAAAGCTTGGGCAAGGAATTTACTTGAGTGTTCTCACCTGCAAAACCTGCATCAGTGCTATGACGCCAGTTAAAACCTCTCGTGGACTTTGTCTTTAGACTTAAAAGCTTCTCAGAGCACAAGAAACATCATGCAAGAACCAACTCTTCATGGAGTAGCCGTGACTGCAACCCATGCAGGGTTTAGTGTATCTCAGGAAAATATCAGTGTTAAAGATCTTTCAGGGTCTTACGAGTTTCACAAGCAAAACCTCCCTTTCTAACGGGGTCCTGAACCTTCACAGCACCCTTGGTGTGAAGCTCCCCTGGCACTACTCAAGCGATGAATTTTACCCTTTTAGAGTCAGTTGGGAGACTCACCTCTCAATAAGTCCGAGAGCGGAGGACCACAATCCTCTGGAATTGTGTAGTCACCTTTTCCAATGTTTTCAAATAATTTATAGATATTATCCCCTTCAAAAGGGTATAGACCCGTTGTAATGTTGTATCTGTAAAGGCAGAAGGAGAAGCTGTGTGAGAAAAAGCACAGAACAGGTGTTGTGTTCTTGTGTGACTACATAAACCAAAAGAAGGCAAGAGGAAACTAGAAGTTGAACATTTGACAGTACTTGGAATGCCTCTTTAAACGTAGCCTTGCTTTATCACAGCCTCTTCATTCACATGAGTCAAAGCCACCAAGACATCTCCCTGACAGGCTGGGATGGAAGAAACTTAAAAATAAATACTAGAGATATTTGTGGTTTCTATTATTACAGTAGCTGTGCATCTCGGATGCTGAGGAACGGCTGGCAGAGTTACTCACTGAGAGTAAAGACTACTTTCTTCAGAATCACAAGTACTTCGGGGAACACGAAGCCACCCCAAGAAGGGACCAACGCACACACACCCTCCCTGCTCCCCCAGCAGCAGGAGCGCAGCGCTGACAGCGGACAGCACACGACTGAGCTCTCTGGGGGCTTTAAGCTTTTATTGCAATTCCCGGATGCTGCACGGGACTTACAGTGTGACCCCTGCGGACCAGATGTCTACTTTAAAGCCTGAAAAGGTGTCAAGGCCATTGGCAATTTCTGGTGGCTGGAATGCTGGCGACCCTTGGCTCGTTCTGCACGTGTCATCCTCGGCAAAGGGATGCAACGCCTGCAGCAGGAGAGACTGGTTAGTTTCAAACTTCAAGGCAAACGAATTGTAACTCTTAGGGAAGTTTCACCTGGGAAACAAAAGGAAAAAACTCTGCTACTGAACATCTCCTCACCGTCACGAGAACGGGCCACCACAGCAACTCCACGCCAGTGACAGTGCCGGCCCCTCTCCTACCCAGCCAAGAGGCTCCCTAAGTCAGGGGGACAAGGTTAGGTGGCTCGTGGCCATCTCCCCACACTTCTGGGTCTGGCTAAGATCGATGCCTTCCTCTACACGCTTCCCGGGTGGAAGTTTTGTGCCATTATCAACAAAAGTGTTTTGCCAATTGCGATAAATATTCAGTCACTCTAGAGCACTCTGCAAGTTTAACAGAACAAAAGCCTAACTGCACAATAAATCTGTTGACACCACAAAGGTGACCTAAATCTAGAACGTCACGCTTCCCACGTTCTTGACTCCGCTGTGCTTCTCACATACCTCTGCTACGCCTAAATCAGATATTTTTAGTGTCCCATTGGTTGTTAGCAGGAGGTTCCCCGGTTTTATATCCTTGTGGACAATCCCTTGGCTGTGCAAGTATTCTAAGCCGTCTATAAGCTGACAAAAGTACCTGCAGAAATAGAGGGAAAAGAAGTCAAGCACTTCCAGAGACTAAGACTACGTGAACTACTGATAATACATAAAGCAAAGGGTGCTGTTACTGGAAACAAGTCAACAGATTTGCATTTGCTGAGGAACTCAAGACTGTGGTGTGGAGGAAACGGCCCTCGGTGTTCTGAGAGCGAGCAGGTGCCCACAGCTCGGCAGTGACCCTCTGCACAGGGCTGCGCACTCCCCAGGTGCTGAGCACCGCGCTGGCGCACGCCTGAGACCTGCTTTAGTCCGGCTGAGGTAAGCTAGCAAAGGATGCTTCCAGTGGCATAGCTTGCTCCAACACGGGGTGGGAAGAAAACTTTCCTGTAGCCAGTGGAAAGGAGCGTTTTGGTGTAGTTGTGGTCAGAGGCCGTGGGCAGGTCGTTACTGTAACATAACGAGCACTGTGCGCTGACAGCCCGGCAACAACTGTGCACACCAGCTTTTTATCTCGTAATATCCAGAAATAATGCTTGACTTAATGGGCCTGTATTTCACTTAGGCTATCTAATCTCAGCGACCTCCTTAAACAAAATGAAAATATGGCCATAAAAGTCCATAGTCACCACAGATTTGCTGCTCTGCACGGATTTGCTACACGCGACAATCTTGCACCTATTTCCAGAATTCTACGGTTCCTTTACTTGCAGAGTGAAAGGAGCTTCAGCTTATTCTGTCTACTAACTAAACAAGTTACCAGATCACACTGGATACTGCCAACCCTTAACCCATCCAAAGACCTTTAATCCCTTTTCTGACACTGAACTGTGTGGCTTTGCCTCTGTTTAGGCAGGGCAAGTCCTCAGGGATCCCCCCTCTGCTCCCACCTTCACCGAATGGCAGGGCTGGGGGAAAAGGGCCGGAGGGGTTGTCAGGCACCTCATGATGTAAAACAGAAAATTCGGTAAAGATGGGTTTTTTTCTCAAAAGACTAAGGGTTAACCCTGACGCCACTTCATTAGTTTTGATTTTTTCCTACAGTCATTACACAACACCAGTTTTACTTTAAAGTGCAGCCAACAGTCTAATCAGAGGAGAACGTGCTCTCGAATCCAGGAGAGCGCCGTGGTGAGAGGCTGATGCAGCCCAGGGAACAAAACTGTACTTACCCGTGAGCCTGAAAAACTGGAAACCTCTTTTCTGGGACACTGTCCAGCATTTCCTGCATCCCACACACACAGTACTCCATCACCATATACGTGAAGGCAGAGTTAAGGAAGCTTCAAGGTTAAACACTTCCCAGGCACACGCGGGGAGAGGAGCAGAGCCCCGTTCCCTGGCGTGCACACCCCGGCGGGGCAGAGCCCGAGCTGTGCTGCACCTCCCGAGGCAGCGACCCTCCTCCAACCATCTAACAGCAGCGTGCAAAACCCCACCAGAGAATTCTTCTGCTTAATGACCAGCTGCAGCTCCGCGATCAGGCCTGGAACAGGATGCAAACTCCACAGAAATTAAGCTGGACATCTCAGAAGAATGACAGAAATGGGATAATGCTCTGAAGTGGCTACAACAGGTTAGGAAAGCCCTGGCAGGAGAGCTGCAGGCTGTAGCAGATTGTCCCCTCACCTTCCCAAAGTTCGTTATTCTTCGTTCCCTGTTTCAGAGTGATTTGGCTGTGTGCACTATTCAACAGCTGCTGCTTACCCCCATCCCCATGGTAGTATTTTGGTAGCAGGAGAAAGGATCCCTAGGGAGCTGGGAAGCTTTTTTGAAACTACACGGGTAAAAAAAGTTACAACAGAATGCCAAGAACTGGTGGCACTTTTCAGTATTTGTTCCCTCGCAGCATATTCTAGTTTTCATCTCCTTAAGCTTTAAAGTTGGGGCCAAACAATGAAAACTACACAACTGCCTAAAGCAATAATTGCCTCTGTTTTCTTGCTCTCCCTGGGCTGTTCCAGGCAGACTGTGCTGTGAGGGGCTTGCGAGAACAGACCCTGAGACATCTGGTGGCTTTGCCAGGGGAGTGCACCTTCGAGAAAAAGCAGAGAAAAGCAACTCAGGCAGGCAGCCCGTGTTCTCCAGAGCACAAAGCATTTCCTCGGTCACTAACTATTCCTGGCAGATGCCTTCTTAACCTAGGCCTAAAATAAGTTGCTTAGGCCCCAGGATGCCATCTTAACTCTCGAGGCAGGAGAGGCTAACGAGCTGAGCTGAGCTTTACGCGGCGTCTGTGCTAAAGACTGTGTTGCCCTTTTGCAGCACGTTCCATCCAGGAGCTCAAAACAGGGTGCAAACTCATTAAATCTGTGCTACATTCCCCACAGGAGCTGCTCCTCAGAGGGGCGCTGAAGTACTAAAAGATTTTTATGATGGGCATAATGCCACCCAGTAAATCAGTAGAAGCAAGAACAGCAGAAAGAGCTCCCAAAAGTCATTCCTACCGTTTCTTACTCTGGAAGAAATCTGTGGACTACTTCTATCCCAGTGCTGTGGAGGACATCGACTCTCCCACCTTCAAGAGAATAATACTAACAGTAGATTAGAGAGAGCAGCTCCTGGGAAGCAAAACTCTCGCTCTCGCCTACAAAGGACAGCCCGACTGGTGGCTCTAGCTGCCAGGCTGGTTTTCACCCCTTCTTTTGTAACGGATCCGCCCCTGGCTGATCAGCTGCATTAGAGCACGAACTTCCAGGCCGGAGCAGATCTATTACAGGTGCCCCAAGAAGACTGAGGCTCCCAATTCTTCTCCTCAACAGGGTTCTGCTCCCACGCACAGCCGCACTTACCAGGAACAGAAGCTGTCGGAGGGTGCCAGCTGGGATGCTGCTTATTGACCTGGGTTTATTTTCTGCCTGGATTAGTTCTCCATTCATCACCAGCTCTGCATTCCCAGCCACAGCAGGTCATCAAAGCAGCCCATTAAATACTAAACGTAGTTGATATTTTTAATCCAGTCATCACAGCTTTCCCTTTACCAAAGAAAAATCACTGACTGCTTTGACGTGGCACGCAGGTTGTAAAGCACTATCTGCCCCAGTATGAACACGGCTGAAGCCTGCAGTTCGCTTTATCAGCAACAAAACTCAGGTGACAATAGAATCCTTCCTCCTTCTACCAGCTCAGCTGAATGACAGCAGTCACTCTGGAAACAAGGACTTTATTAGTAAAGGGGAGGTTGACATCCCTCCCCTACACCCCAACTTTCACTGTGCCTTGTTTCCTGCAAGGCACCAACACAGGCATTTGCACGACCACACAGGGAAACGCGGAAGGGAACCGACCCCCACAGGAGCCAGCCTAAAAGACAAAGGTGCTTTTCAGCTGGATCTGGTCCCAAACCCATTTACCATGCGGCTGCACCAGCGTTTGTGCTGCCGCATCCTCAGACAGGCTGCACAGGCACCGGGGGTGCCAGGGAGAAGCTGGACAAAGGGCGAGGGAGAACGTGCCTGGGAGGGAACTCCCCCTCCCAGGGAATTGCAAAAACCCTCCAGTTATTGCCACGCACGTGCACAGAATAAGCACTTACAGAAACAAACCTTCTAAGAGTGTAGAAGCACATAAAAATAGCAAATTCATCCTAAACTTGCAAGGGGAAAGTACTGAAAAACAACTTGTTCTTTTTCAAACACTACCCTAAAGCAAGGAACATCCCTCCTGGCTTCGAGAGGTCACATTTCTGAATGACCAGTCTGGGTTGTCATCACCTGTTACCAACACATGAGGTCTCTCTCGGGCTCTTTTTCCCCACGCTTCTCCTTTAGCAGCCCAGCTTCTTATTAATTAAATGGTATCTTTCTATAGACAGTAATTGAATTGCAGTCCCTTCAGTCTGTTAAGGCTACAAAACACAAGCAAAAGTTGTCATGATTTTTTCATACTAATGACTTGGTGGCAGAGTATTTGATCTAATTAAAGAGCACAATTAAATTACCTGTCTTCTGAAGTACTGTAATTGGAAGACAGTATTTAGAAAACACTGTCAAAAATAAAAGCAACCATTTATAATATGTACTTCAAGAGATCAGCTCAATAAACTTACAGTCTGGTTCAAGCCAAAGCGTGCTCCAAGTGTGGAGACTCAGAAATCAGCCACTCACTGGCACGTGGAGGCACGTCACGAGGCTGGTTTGTGTCCGTGCGTACCTGGGGGACACAGTGCACGGGAATAACACGGGAAAGTCTGAAGGATGCACCGAGCTCACAAGCCACAGCTTTGAGTCCAGGACTGAACAGCTCAGTCTCAAAAAGCTGGGCTGTAGATCTCACAGGAACAACATGCTTCCAACCTCTCGGGCCTGTTACAAGCTTTAGGTCACTGGAAGCGCTGTCACAAGGGACTTTCTCACGAGTAACGGAACAGCAGAGGCTTGGCCAGGCCTGAGAGTTCATCCTATCGGGTCAGGGATAATCAGCAGCAAAGCTGCCCCCAGGAAAGGCAGCACTGCAGCACCACAGACCCTCCCAAGGGGAGGGGAGAGTTGCAGGCATCAGGGTGCCAGCAAGGGAGTGCATTTTTTTTTTTTTCTTCTTCTGAGGGAAAGAAAAAAACCCTAAACCACTGCCAAGAACTTAAAGGAAAAAGCATTACAAAAATTGATTTCACATAGCACAGACAATAAAAGGCCCATCTTCGGAGGAAAAAAGCACTAACACATACCACAGCTCGGACAGGAGGTTAGAGATGACAGATCCACAGCTCTTCTCATCTCCGAGTCACTGAAGGTCACACAACAAAATGCAGTATTTGAGGGTCAGTTCTCCCCTACCCCAGACCTGCACCTGTAACCTGGGGACAATATTTCGTTTCCTAACTGGGAAACTTAAGAAAACGTACCTGTGTGGAAAGTACTCCAGACATGGCAGTGAAAGCAATTTTAAGCTTAAGAAATGTTCAAAAGGGCCTTAACAAAAGCAGCACACTAATGATTCAGCACTACAGCAGAGAACAATGGGAATTCAAACCTTAACAACTGTGTGAAAAAAGGATATATTTTCTGCTTCTCTTCATTGTATAACACATCTACCAACTGGATAACATTTTTGTGCCGTAATCGTCGCAGGAGCTGAATTTCCCTGCAGGAAGAGAAGAGGAAAAAAGTGATGTTTAAAAAGCCTATTTCCTTACAACAGAATGAAATTAATGTTTTCTAAATCACATGAATTGTAAAGACACTTCAAACCGTGTTAGTCCCAGCTGCTTCACCTAAGACTACCTATGCATGCTGTCTGACAGAAGGTCTTGCGTGTTCTTGAGTTCATTAGTCCAAGGTCAGACCATGAAAATGCTCCTCACTGACCAGGACTATAAACTTGTCCCCTTCCAGTTAACACCACACAGGGAATCAGTTCTCTCTAGGCAGGAATTTTAGTCCATGGGTAAACAGCAGCAGCAGAACTATGTTCAAGGAGTGACCTACCTTTGTAGGAACACCCTGTGCCAACGCTTTGGTGCAGCACAGGCTCTGTTACTTCTGCTAATATAAAGTTTTATTCTGCGCCCCAACGTAAGCTTTATTCTGGTTTTGCCCATAAAATCAGGGCAGTGCTCCACTTCAACTACTTGACTGGTCAACAGGCCGTTGGCAGCCGAACAGCCCCATCCAAGGTGAGCAGGAAGAAGAGCAGAAGGGCCTCACGCCGCGCCAGCCCACAGCCAACAGCTCCCGGAGAGACGCTGCGGGTCCCTGGGCCGCCGGGCTCTGGGGCGGGAGCGAGCAGCCCGAGGACACGCTCTGCACACCTCCACAAGCCCTGGACTTGCAAGGGCCTGGTGCAGCCAGCCAGGCCCCCTCCTCCCGCCCGTACCGGGGGGGTTTGGCGTCCCCTGCAGTCCCACACCCTCCCTCTGGCCCTGGGCTGGCACCTCACTGTTCCCAGTTAAAGCTGCTGCTGACTGAAGGAACTGAAAGGCTGCCCTGGCAAGTCAAAGCCCACCCTGACGAGCTCCACATGCCAAAGGTGCAGCTTTAGCAGCTTCCCTCCGATTAAAGCTTTCCCAACAACGCTGGGCTGGTGGAGCTCAGCTCCCTCCGTCTCTCCCGCTGACCCCGAAGGATGCGCTACATCTGTGTTTACTGTAATATCTAGGACAGCCACTTCCAAGAGAAACCTTTTATGTTCGCACTTCGTGCTTTCTTATACGTAAGTGTCATCCGTAGTTACAAGAGCAGAAATAAATTTGCTTGGGCTTCCAGTCTTCATACTTCAGGGTATGTTTTTAATCAGCATCGTGACCAGGAACAACCCCCACAGCTGTCAGCGCCAGGCAGCATCGTGCTGAGGTGTGCTCCTGCTGTCACAGGCAGCGCCCGGCGCCGCGGAGCCGTTAACGTGCCACACAGCCCCTCTCAGCACAAATTCTGTTCTTTAGCTGGAAAGCGACTTGAGTGTTAGTTACTTGCCAAAAAAAGGAATGAGAAGTTTCTATATCTAACAAGCAATTACTTCTGATGGCTGTCGTATTGTGAGCGGATAGAAGTAATTTAGACATAAATATAAAAACATCAGACATCGGCTAATCTACTGAAGACACAAATGAAACTAAACTGTTTTTTTTATTATACTACATGAAGTTCAGCCGAAGAGGGGCTGTTCAGCAGAACATGACTTCCCACAGGACACAGAAACTACAGAAAAAGCAGCAGAGGTACCTCACAGCCAAAGGAGAGACGTGCTGTGCCCGCAGCCGCGGGAGGGAGGGCAGCCCCGGCGCCGAGGCTGCCAGCGGGGCGGCGACTCCCGGCGCTGCCGGCCCGGGACGCCCGGCACCAAAAGCTTCCTGCGCCCGGGAGACGGGCGCGACGGCTCCAGGGCCCCGGGACGGGGGGATGCCCGAGCGGTTCAGGGGTGGGAGATAACAGCAGCCCCACCAGCCCCGGCTGGGCCCCAGCAACGCCCCGCTCTGCCCCACACCCTCCAGCTCACCCCCCGCTCCCGCTGTGAGCTGCCTGGAGCCCTCCTGCCGCCCCAGCCACGCTGGGAAGCGCTGCACAGTCCAACAGCTACAGCCCTGAGCACGCTCGAACACAACGTACAAGCTGCCCGGTGCCGGGGCTGCGGCCAAAGCCCCCCGAGCCAGCCAGCCCCTCAGCCCCTTCGTGTGATCAGCTCAAGCGCCCCTGCACAGAAATCATCCTGCCCATGCACCAAATTCCTCACACGCAGTAGGCAACTCTCGAGGCAGTTTCACAGCGCCCTTTATTAAAGCCACAGCTTCCAGGAGAATTCAGAAATGAAGCAACCAATGTAAGAATTACAACATTGGTCTCAAGAGTCAAACACAGGAGTTCCAACTAACAATTCCATTTTTCTCCCAACTCTAGTCCTAACTTCACTTGGCTGAATGGTTCCGAGATCTGAACTGAATCCTGTTTGTGGAGGATAACTAACGTGGAACTGAGGAGACATCTTCCCTTGGCTGTGAAAGTGGAACCTCGCGTGCCCTCTCCTATCAGCTATTTTATGTTTGTCTCTTGGGATTTTGTACTGTGCCCCAAACAACATTTTAGTATCTTTTGCATTAAACTCAACCTGCAAAATCCCACTGGGTGCCAGCTGTGACGAAGGGAAACAGGAGGATCAGGACAGTCAGGTCAGGGTGGTTCTGTCAGTGTCTGGAAGTGCAGATACTGCTCTTTGCTTTGTTCTGCTGCTGCTCAGTCCTGGGCTTGGGCTAAGCTGTACCTAAACACTTCCTTGCAGCTTCTTTCTCTTGCCTTTCCGTAAGTTGCTTTAAGCAGCGTGGTTACATTTCAACAGTTGGGACTCTTGAAGGCAGCATTACAAGGAATTCAGAGCAGTTTTGGAAGCAAGAGCCTCTGCCCAAAGACATGACACACCGAGCCCAGAAAGCCACTCGCCCCTTGCCTGCACAATTAGCCAACCACTAATAACAAGCTGTGGCCAGTACAAAGGCTTGTTGATGCATCACTTCTGATTAACAAGCCAGTAACTGCTCCTTCCAAAGGCTCAGAAGATGCAGGAATGAAAGCAGGATTTTTAAAGATCTTTCAAGGACCCCTGAGCAGCAACACTGATTACTTCACTACCAAAGTTTAGGCCAGGCACTCGTGCTTTATCATATATGGCTTTAAAAACCCCCATTATGACGGCTAAACAGAAACCCAGGATAACAAGGCAAGGCTCAGAAGAGTGTTTAGTTTAAATGGCAGGCAGATTTGCAAAGTGATGCAGCCACTCTAATTATAGTAATGACCAAAAGGCTGAAGTGGATTAAATTAGCATAGAAACTGCAGCCAGCATTAGTGTAGGTCTAAGAAGTTTCGGCATAATGAAGGGAGACGGGCTGAGTGCTCAGACCAAGCCGGCAGGAGCGGGAGTGAACACACACATTTAAATAAGACTACTCTGCTGGGAAGGCAGGGAAAGCTTCCAATATTAGGAACACATTTAAAATCCTGATCCCAACAGCTCGTTCCCCGTAATACAGCTTGAAAGCACAAACACTGAATCCTTCCACCTTTAACAGACTAATAAATATTTCATATTTATGTAATGATTTATTTTTTTCCCCCAGGAGGACTTTGTGAACCAATCTAAAATGCCAGTGAAGTGCACCCACCTCTGGGGCAGAGGCCAAGCAGCCCATTTCCCAGAGGAAAGATTACTTCTATTTTTAGCTACTCTTGCATTCTGGAGCGACTGAGGAACAGAGTGAGCCAGACCACAGCCACCTCTGATTCCATTTCAGTTTGAAAACTTCATCAAGTAAGTGAACATAGGTGCTCACCTCATCAGAAGGTGCCTAAATTTACTTTTTTCAAAATTAACCCTAAAAAAGCCCCACCAGCCACTGCTTTCTTTTGCAATTTGCCTGCACAATATCATTCCCATTGACAGTACCAGGAAAGAGAGATTTGTGTGCCAACGGTTTGCTGCCTTTCCTCTCAACCAAGGCAAGGTGGCTTCCTGCCTTCCCCCTGCCTAGTGAACCTGCTCAGATTTTCCGGATGCCTCCTGAGCTGCTGCAACTTTGCCTCCTTTCCTTGCTACTGCTAAAATTTAACATGAAATTTAAATCACAACAGCTGCTTTTGAGGTCAGACGTCTCCCCAGCACAGAGGGAAAGGGAGAACCCCAGCGAGGGGCCTGGGCTGTGCTCTCTGCAATGTGGTAATTGCCTCCACACCCACCCTATTCCTTATGTGGCCAGAAGAGTCTCCATCACGGAATTCTTTTCCTAGTTTTCCCAACTAGAAAGCCCTCAAGTGTGCGGCAAGACTGACAGCCAGAGTTTGGGGCCTGTTTCAAAGTAGAACCATCTTTGAAGATCTTTTCTTCCTCCAACTGGAAGGTTTCTCTGTGGTTCTGTCAAGCCCCTTAAGCTCACCCTGACACATAACCCTCATCCCTAGCAGGGTACCCTGCCTGGGCAAATAACGGGGGGGTGCTGTTACTCAGAACTGTATAAAGCAAAGCTGCCTACTTGTACCACGTGCTGCGTGATTTTGAAAGATGCCGAGGCCAGCCTGGAGAGATGACGTTTTTTCCTGGAGCACATCTTCACCAGAAGATTCAGCATTTTGCTACAATTTGTTTCAAGCCTCAGTTTCATCAAAGCCCTTCTCGCTTAAAGAAAAAGGAGCAATACAGCCAAAAGATTCATTCCTTTCCTTTGGTTCACAAGGTTCCTCCACAGGCCTAAGATTTCAGGATTTTATTGGAGACAAGCGATGGTGAATCTTTTCCATGTTACCTACTGGGTCAGATCACATGTCAGAAAGGCGGGTTTGCAGCTGGGCTGCAGCGAGAGCCCCCAGCCTGGGAGCAGCTTCCCCCCCCACTCCTCCAGCACACAACCACAGCCCATCCCGAGCTGCCTACGAACAGCACGTGGTGCCGAGGGACCAGCACAAGGAACCGGGACATCTCCCCCGCCGCACCGGTGCCCCAGCCAAGGCGAGGGGACGTGCTCAGGGAGCAGCTCCATAAGCCCGTTCTGGCACGTACCACAAAGCCACCAACACCATTCCTGCTAACTGCTACAAAGGACTGGCCAGTCGTTCATTTGGTCTTTATGCAACTGAACAACTACATTACGTATTTGTTTAGATTGATTTGGTAATCCTGCACAGCCAAAGCAAATGTTAATTACAAGTTAGTACCCCGATATGTCACAAAGCAGATTAACTTATTTAAGGTCTAGCTTGTGAACAGCTTTTTCCTGTTTATTTCACCCAAAAAATAGCCCTCCACTTGCCAGGATGCACCTTGGCATCTCCATCCACACAAGAAGCTGCACCTCTCCGCCCTCACGAGCGGCATTTCAGACCAAAGCTTGAGCAGAGCACTTCACTATTTCCTTCTTCAAACTAAGCTTTACACACCTGAGCGTGCATCTGGCACGGGGAGGGGCTGACATCACTCCGTGTCCATGAACCCAGTGCTGATCTACATCTTTCAAGTTTCAGTATCCAACGGTTCTTCTCCAGCCACTACCCCAAACCATGCTGCGAGAGTTGCAGCAACTCCACGGCGTTCCCAGCGCCCCTCCCTCCCCCGAGGGCACGACAAGGTACAGAAACACCCACCCTGGTCACCGCTTCTTTCTTCACGGGCACCCAGAAGCCCCTGCGAGGGGAAATGCTGCCGAGGCAGATCAGAGCAGACCCTGTCCCTGGACCAGCTCTCACCCTGCAGGAGCTGACAGCCACGGGCCCCTGCTCCAGAGCTCCCTTTGTGGGCCCGAGGCGCTGCTAAGGCGGGTGAAGACCGTCAGCGTTACTCCTTCCCTTTACTAGCTCCAGGCCGGCATCCACATCCACTCCCCGCAGGACGTCCGACATCACAAGCCCTGTACCCACCCCAGAGCTGCCCGTGCTCTCCTCCAGATCACAGCTAACATTTCACCACTGAACCTGAGCAAATATCCAGCTCTGCCAAGACAGTAACAGAGCCACCTGGTTCCGTAGAGCAGACTTGAGTTAGGAGGGACGGGAAATCAGATGAGTCAGCTTGAGCCCATCTCTGAAGCACACGCCCCTGCGCTTGCAGAGCCCTTCCTTCAGCAGAACTGTCCATGTTTGGAGGTGGAGACTCTTGATTTGCGGACCCAAGGAGCAAACTGTCAAAGTAGAGGCCTGCTACACATTTTAAACCTCCGAGGAATTCTAATGAGCATATATTCAAATCTAAGTAATCACTGAGCATGGTAAGTACAGTACAAGACACTTGGGATATGCACAGAAAGTCCCAAACACTTAATTAAAATGTGAGGCTATTAGCACACAGCTTTATTAAACTTCTGCTGCTAGAGACAAATAGTCTTCCAAATTTTCTTTCATCTTTTTGGCAACCCTACTAAACTAATTTTTTGTATTAAGTGGAAGCAGTAATTAGCCATAGTACTGTCTGGTTGACTAAGCCACCCCAAACTTTCTCTAACTGAAGA
The DNA here is from genome assembly GCA_010365825.1 of Otus sunia. Lineage (NCBI taxonomy): Eukaryota > Metazoa > Chordata > Aves > Strigiformes > Strigidae > Otus > Otus sunia. Next base: position 679,118 of record ML997655.1, on the reverse strand, counting down.
GAAGCAAAGATTCCTTCGATTGATTTAGGGAAATCGTGTCTTATGAGTTTGAACCCTCAGCATCCTCACCAGGGCTCACAGATCCCTTAACAGCTCGTTTTCCAGGGGCAGAACTGGAGTATTTTAGGGTAGCGAAGAATCATTTGATTTTATGTCTCAAACATGTTTCAGTTATAATTTCTAGGTCCCCAGAGCTCGTGACCGCACCGAGAGGGCCGGGGCAGGCACGTGCCGGCCGCAGTCTCCACCACCAGGCAGCAACACCCAGATGGCGGCAGCAGCCGGGGCGCCCCGGGGTCCCCAGCGCGCGGCACAGACCGGCACGACCCCCCGCAGCTCATCGCTCCTGTGCTCGCCCTCGCTCCCATTCCTCCCTGTACAGTTCTTGCTCCTGTCATTACCCAAGGGCCAACAGTCTAGGAACTGTTTTCTAGGGAATTTCTTTGACGACGCACTGTCAGTGCGAGTTTCATCCTCACCCCAGCAGCAGCAACACTGAGGCATCCTGTGATAATGCCACAAGCCCATTATGAACATCCATTTACATCTCTGTCAAACAAACCATGCCACACATGTAACTTTTTCCTGTAGGGTAAGAAGTGCTGGAGATCACTTCAGTAGGAGCAGGCACAGTCTTTGCAGTTAAGAGACAACTGTACAAGGTATTCTGAGACTGAAATAGCAAGTGGTCACTTCCAAGAGATAAGCACTATTAAACCAAGCCTGAACACCCCCGAGCGCTCAGACCCTCTGCCAGGCCCTTTTAACACATCTGCAGCGCTACCTGAAGAAGTTCACCCCTGGAGAGCAGACGTTATGCAGTGATTCCACAGCAGAGAACACACTTCACAAGGGATTCGGGACTCTCACTCCTGACCCCTTCGTTTACCACAAATGCAAATGCTTTGGAAGAGCCTTCTGCGCGCACACACCAGCGGGGCCACGGGCAGGGAGAGGGAGCACCGGGCTGAGCACTACTTCTGGTGGCAGATGGAGAGATTTTTCATCTCAAAGGGCACCAACTGAAGTCGGGATGTTTACAGAGGTTACACGACTCATCACACTCGTGTCTCACGCACCAAGCTGCAGACAGCCTCGTATGGAGGAGGACACAAGCGGGACTGGAAGCCGACCCCACCAGCACAGCAGTCGGGTGTTCGCTCATGACTGCACTTAGCAGCTTTCAAGAAAGTGGAACCTAATGGTGCAATTCAGTCCACAACCTGATTTGCTGCTCTTCTATTACATTTGAGTCGTTTGCTGGGTATAAACCACGTGAAGCTGCCCCAATGCAGTTGTAGAAAGTGAAATTTTAATGGAATCTGGCCAAGCAACGTGACATTAAAAAAAAACAACATTAGCAGAGCCCTTTCCAGCACTACCTGGAAATACAGCAGCAGTCTGCTCCCCCATGCACGCTGAGCAGCCAGCCCGTGCAGGGCAGGTGACGTACCTCACCACAACAGGTTTATTCAGAGCAGAGACACCTTCCACCGCCTGTCGCGGTAGTGCTGAAGGGTTTTGGTGAGGTCAGAGTGCCACGGTACAAGGGTACCACAAAAATGTGACACTTTGCCTTAGAAAAAATCACCACTGAAGCAGCAGATAGAGGGAATGACTAAGTGGACAAAGAAAAGGACAAGGTGACAAAAATAGGAACTTGAACTAAAGTAAACCCTCGTTAGAAGACAACATCTTAAATCTGCCGCAGTGTTTTGAAGCAGGTGCGGCTGAGCCAGAAAAACATCCACAGCAAAACAGAGTGGTGCTTGGCGAGTCTGCTTTAATAACTAACCTTAATGAAACCAAACAAGACATTCACAGACAGGCTCTGTGCATGAATAAAACTTGTGCGGAGTTCACTTGAGGGCACAGGACCATTACCACGGTTCTGATAGCAGGAAACTCTCCGGGTATCTGGCAAGTCCTTTTTCACTACGGGGGAGAAAAATTTAAATTTCAAAGTTTCACTAAGGAGGAAACAATCTCCCCCTTCTTCAGTAGAAGCTCTTGATGTCACTGAAGGAGGGGGCAAGGGTGGAAAGGGGCACTCATGCCTATACCAGAAAAACAAGAAACATTTTATTACATATTAACCAGCCGTTTACTCTGATTCTGAACTTGAGCCAGCAAAGGAGAGAAAGGGAGGTCCCAGCATTAGGATTTGTGACTCTTCCGTAGCTAAGTCTGTCGCTGAAGGTTAGAAGGCAAACTTAAACAGCTCACTGACAGAAGTCCCGGTACAGGATGTGAAATATCTCACAGCTGAGCTCGGAAACTCAAACCAAACTGAGAAACAGAAACAAGACTCTGCTAGGTCAGGGCTCCACACTCAGCACGCCCCAGCTAAAGACGCAATACAAGACTCTTCTAAACATCTCACAAGTTCTCCCTCCCACTACGAGATAAACCCTTGCAAATAGTTTGTTTTGGCTGCAGAAGGCTCCCCTCCGCAGCAGATAAACAACTATCTCACAGGGCTGTGACAAGCAGCTCGCTGCGGAACACGCAGCTGCCCAGCCCCGCGGAAAGGGAAAGTTTCACACACCCGCCCCTACAGACCCAGGGTAACACCAGGCTGCTCCCCCAGTTAATTTTAATTAGTAACTGGTGCCCTGACTAATCACTATGTAATTGGCACTTCGAAAGCTTCCAAGCACAAATCTTGAGTCACTGAAATAAAAAGGGTTGACAACCCTTGTCCCCATTTTACAGCAGCAGAAATCAACTGGAAAGGGCCTTGAATTATTTCAGAAATGAGACCAAGAGAAAACCCAAGACTTCCCATGCCCATGGGGTGCACAAGCCACTGGATGATGTTCCAGGCACCTGTGACAGGGGTGGGAGCAGTCACTGCCATCCCAGGCACTGGAGAGCTGCACGCCCCAGGCGGGTGCCCAAACAGCGCAGAACACACGGCACAAAGCCCGTTTCTGCACCCTCAGCTGCACTTCACCTTCCCCAGCCGACAGCACGTTTACCTCTTCAAGGTGAGATCTTAAGGGGAAAGTCCTTTAAGAAATGCAATTTATTCTTTAAGCAATACTATTAATAAAGTGACGTGTGTGCGGGCTGTCTGTTCAGACGGACAGAGCTGCCTCCCCGCCCTCGAGAACCCGCTCCCTTCCCCCTTCCCAACCTCGAGAGGGGCCCTGGCTGCACCTCAGCACCACAGAGTGATGAATACCTACGGTTTAGGAAGCCCTTCCACAGCAGAAAGCCATGTTGTTACTTAAAATGATACAGAACTTCAGCTGGAAATCAATGACAAAGTTTGAGCCCTCAGTTCCCAGCTACCAGAAATATTTACTTACTTTTTCACATTTGCCTCCCCGTTGGGAATTCTGCGTAGCTTCTTCTTCTTGAGTATTTTCACAGCTCTCCTACAGAGGGTTTCAGAGTCCAACATCTCCTTGACTTTGCCGTAAGACCCTTCTCCAAGTAAGTCTCCCATCAGGTACTTGCCAATGAGCTTGGCCCTTTTCCGCCGGGGCTGGTAGATGACCTCCGTCGAGTCAATGCGATGGATAAAAGTGTCCATCCCCACAGACATCAGCTCGCCCTCTGCAAACATGCCCAGCTGCTGTGGCTCCTGCATATCCATCCTGGATTAAGTTCCTTAACCTGTTTTCCTTAAGCGCTCAGGGTTTTAATCCTGTTTGTTAGTTTCCAACACTCCCTTTTACTCCTTCTTGAAAAAAAATATCCAGAAGATTGTACAAACATGAATTAAAAAAAACCAAAAACAAAACAAACCTATGAGCTGCAATTGGATGCTAAAAGATCCAGGCCTGGCTCCAGTAACACAATGTCTTTTAAAAAGAATATATATCTTTGACCAGATACACTCAGTTTGGGACTTGCTTTGCTTCCGACCTGGTCCCACTGTCAGGGTTCTTTCAAGTCAACTTGGCCTTTAACTTGGCCCAGTTTGATTCTTAAGTGCTAGGTCATCCTCTGGGACTTTAGGCCACCACATAAAAACAGACAATTACCGAGTCTCTTTCGTGACTTTCCATTCCTAGTAGGTCATAGTCACCAACTCCAAACTGGATGGCAGGGGAAGCGTTTCTGCCCTGCTGTCCTCACCGCCCAGCTGCGAGCACAGACGGGGGTTTTTTCAGCCGTTGGGAAGCTGGAACCAAGTTTCTTTGAAGGAGTTTTCAGAAACAATTCTACCGTCTTCGCTTTTCACGCCTACAAAAGTTTGAGGCCTTCGGTGCCTATCAAGATCTCCCAGGGGCATCCTTCAACCGCTCGGATTCCGCCTGGCACATGATGTGTCACCACCACTGGTCCAGGTGTCAGCCGGTGCCAGACAACGCAAAACCTACTACAGCTTTACCGACCCACCTTAAAACGGAACAAGCAGGAGGAAGTAATTCTCTCTGCCCTGCACCCAAAACACCCCATTCCCTTTCCGACAAGGGAAGGTCAACGAGGAGATGCCAACCTCGCCCGGGCTCTCCCCCCCCTCCTTCACACCCCTTCCACAAGTGTCAGCTGGGGTGGGGAGAAAAACAAGCGACACCGCAGCCGCCCCCGGGGAAAGCAGGAAGGGACTGGAAAAGGGGATAAAACACTTTAAGTGCAACCCAATTACCGACGGAGAGAGGAGGGAAGGGACTCCCCGGGGGGGACGTGACCGCCGGTTCCGCCGCAGCCGGGCTCCCCGCTTCCACGGCGGGGCGGTGGGAGCCGGCCCGGGACAGGCCTTTCCCCCGCGGGCCGGGGACGAGCCCCGTAGGCAGCTCCGGCCGCTCCCTCAGCCCCGGGCCTCCCCGCCCCTCTGTCGAGTCGGGGGAGGGGGGCGGGCAGCCTCGTCCCCCCTCCCCGCCGCCGGGCTCGGGAACCGGGCCG